>KK117171.1:9831-199137 GCA_000611955.2 Stegodyphus mimosarum
CCCCCTATGAACTGCAGTAGAATAAGTGTATTGTCTGTCACTAAAGTTTTAACACCATAGAACGTAGAATTTTAACAATGAGCAAATATGCCATCTGTTATCTAATGGTCACATGATGCCTGCAATAAAGCTCTGTCACGCTGCTAAACTATATACCATTTTACCAAATAAAATGAATTCTCATTGCTGAAGATCATTTTGTTGCTGTTTTTAGTGTTGAATAATATTCGAAATTATAATGAATGGTGCAATCTACAAAGATATTAAAAAATTTATCACTCTTCTTGAAGTCGAATATCCAGGAAGATAGTGTAATCCATTACATATACTGTGATATCATGCAATTCTTGCATGAAAATTTATGACAACCGTATCATTTCAAAAATTGCAGATCCTCCTCCATTTTCACCCAATTTATCATTCCTATATTTCTCCCCATCACCACCACATGAGAATAGCTTAAAAGTCTATACAAATAATTCACATATACTGGAGGTCGTAAAGAAGAACAGACCCTTCGTGATTATTTGCATCCCCCACCCCCCGAAAAGTTATAAAAAAGTAATCATGAGGCAAAGCAGTATGTTACCAAAAAGCATTATGGCAACCCAGGTATACGAATTACATGTCTGTTACGGACAGAGCGCAAAGTGAAGTTTGTTTAATTCTGATGATTTTCAAAGCAAAACATTGCTGTAGACATGGAAAGAACAATTGTTTCATTACCATTGTCTCCTACTTCTTAAATTTGACTGATCAATTTTTCTTGCATGAAAATTTTAGTGTGCCACCATTTTAAAAACAGCTGTAGCCCTCCAAGCACAGCTTGACGAAATATTAGTTAGAAACTAATCCGCAAATGCTCTCCAAAGTCACCAACAAGAACACAATTTTTTCAGTGGGGATGCAGGTAATCAAAAATCTCCAAAGACATATTAACATGGCAGTTAACAACATCAGTGTACGAGTGCTCTGCAGCATTAAAACATGGTATAAAGAAATATATATATATATATATGCAAGCATTATTTAACAGACTTGCAATTTTCAGCATATATTGTAAAGACATAGTCTGATGTTGGGTCTGTAGGATGAAAGGCAATAAACATTTGTAATAAGTTGTTATATTCTTGTAGTTTTATTAGCATTATCTTGTAGCTTTAGCTAATATTCTGTAACTAAACTAACAAACTTTACTCTGAAAGGCATGACTTTTCAATCAACCAGTATCTAACTTTTTAAATAAAAGATTTAATAGCATATTCAACCTTTTGGAAATCTGCCAAATGGATACTGAAATATCTATATTTGAACACTTCAAACTGAACAATAAATATAGTTGGATAAATTCAGAAGTCAACCATTGACCAAATACAGTCCTTATTTTGTGGTCTGTATCTGGTCAATGGTTGAGGACAACACGTCTGGTGATTTATCATCATTTTTGCTCCTAGGAATAAAATCATTCTGCACTCAATTAATGAAATACAACAGAAAGCCTGAAATCCAGATGTCGAATATCCGGAATGATCTAAAACCCAGCCTCCAAACCTTTATGCTTTACATATGTGCATTTGATATTTGTTTTAATAAAATATTTAGAAAGTCCCTATTGTTAATTTCACTATGGTACTAAATAAAATACCTCCACGTAGAAGAAACAATCATTTATTAGCATAAATCTATGCAATTTATAATTTAGCTCTGTATGTGCCTCTTTTGCTTAGCATGCATCACAAGCTAAAACATTCTACATAGAGATATAGTTGATTTTACATCTACCTAGTGAATACTTATTTACCTAATGCCAACCTGATGAATGATTATTGCTTTTCCTTTCAACATGGCATGAATATTAACACATGGCAGCTTAAAAAATGACTCATGTAGCGATGTTTAAACATTTTTTTTAAATATTATTAACTGAATACCAAAGATCATGGTAATTTTTTACATTGCCCTTATGTTTTTGTCAATGATTACAGGCTTTACCTAACTGTGGTGTGAAGTGTTGAGAGTGTTTGTTCAAAGAGTAAAAATTTAATGAAAATTTCTTTCCATATGGAAATAGATTTTGTAAATGATACTGATAGGCAGCTTGGGGACAGCGATGAAGCTGGTGCGGCCACACCAGGCAGCCGAATTTAAAAGAGGCAAACTTTTTAGAATTTAGAGAAGCACCAACCACAAAATTAAGGGACAGTCAAATCTTTAGAATATAGGGAAGGCACTAGGACACAATACTTGGGGGTATTTTTTTTATTATTATTATTATTTTTAATTAGGAAGGTGCTTGACAGCAGAATTTAGGACCTGTAAAGACTGCATCAACCCACAAAATGTCTAGCACCTGCCCTGGATAAGTATATGTGGAAATTTATTTATGAAGGACTTGGATCCTTAAACATGTAAGAGAAATTGCCTTAAATCAGTCTTAAACAAATGAGAGATAATGGCATGAAGTATAACAAATAACTAATATAATTCAGGCTTATTGTTAGCATACAATAGAAGCAAGATAAAATTTAGCAAAAACAACATACTAATCTCATTATACATCGTCAATGTATCTGCGAATGCTATCTACAATTTACGATGATAGCCATGAATTTAAAGTTTTTCAGATCTTACAAACAAAAAAAGTGAAATTTTCCAATTAATGGAATTTGTAAAGAAGATGGAGGAATGAGAATAAATGAAGATGATATAACAGATGCTTTTCTTTGTGGTGATAAGGCCCCACTCATCAATCAACTAACAGATGAAATCTGTAACACGGTTCTAAACCCAGAAAATATCGCTACCAACAGTGAAGAAAGTGACAGATCGCTGAGAATAAAAAATTTTAATTGACAATTTAGTGGAAATTTCGACACAGCAGTTACATGTCTTGAACAATGGAACATTGAACAAGAAATTATGCCTGTATTTAGAATTAAAGAGAAAGTATTATCACAGAAAATGAAGTAACTTAAATTGTATTCAAAGAAATGTTTAATAAAGCAAACAATTAAATACTGATTTTTTTGGCAGGTACATTTTGATTCTCTTAAGGTCATAAAATACTTCATAATTTCATAAACCACAATTTCATATTTTTAATTTTGTAATTTCTATATATTATCTTACTAGATTTAAATTGATGATTTAAAATCCGGAAGCGTTCAAAATCGGTCAACGAATATGGATCTCAAACTTTGTACTATATCAACAGAAAGGCAGGACCTGTTTAAATAATCTAAAATAAGCTTTAACTACCAATCAGTAATAGTAAACAATTATTATTCAATAGTCTATCACATTAAGTTGGGTAGGATAATTATCCTACATTAAAATAAATCATTAGAAATATCAATATTGATACAAATTAAAACCTGCAATATGAAAACCTACAGCATTTATTATTCAATTACAGAGTGAACCAATTCATTTTACAAGAAGACCAAAATTTAACTGAAATTAATTAAATTTGACGACTATATGCAACAATCGTAAAAAAAAAATTGAAGATATGCTGAAATACAAATAATCATCACAAACAATCAATGTCCGTAACACTATATAGTAACATCAAAACACTGTGTACTAATTACAACATAAATGCACACTTAAGTATTATAAATTTTGCAAAATCTGATATCAGAAACCTAACTTTTCCTGGATGAAAATAATCAGAATCCACCCTCTATTACTTACACGGCTTAAGGAAAATTTACGTCATTACATTGCACATGCAATATATTTTTCACAACGTTTCCTTAAGACGTCAGGTAATACTACACCACTACAATGGGATTATTTATTCGTAAATATAAAAATGTAATAGAATATAACTAATAAAATTATAAATTAACGTATAAAGTACAACTGCAATGCCTTTAACTCTTAAAATCTTCCGTGCTCAATTTCGATTTGCGCTCCGGAGATTATGTTTACAGAATGAGTAATAGCACACTTCTCTTTAATAACAGAACTTTTGACACCAAGAATTTCCTTGCAAATCATTTATTTCTTCAATGAGATTAGTATAATCACAACAGCTCTCAAATTAAATGTTCAAATGATCCCCATACTACATATAACATTTCAAATTTAATTATAACAACCTACAAAATGCCGAAAGTATGATAATACATCAGGTCCTGTTTAGCTTATAAT
Source organism: Stegodyphus mimosarum (assembly GCA_000611955.2). Lineage (NCBI taxonomy): Eukaryota > Metazoa > Arthropoda > Arachnida > Araneae > Eresidae > Stegodyphus > Stegodyphus mimosarum. The sequence continues at coordinate 13,990 of KK117171.1, forward strand.
GTCACTTTCAGTAAGATTAATACATACCACAAGGCAGCGGCTAAGTTACAATTAGAAGAAAACAAATTAAGTTTCACTTCAAATTATGAAAAATGGGTGTTTTTAATTTACGAAAGAAAAAATATTAAAACTCTGATTAAGTTTCGCCAGCATCTTTACGCCACGTAAAGAAAAGTCTCTGCGCAAACTTTACTATAATGCCCATCCCATTTACCTAATTAATTGTTTTAAAGATCAATCTTATAGAGATACCTTGAAAAGAGTTTCGAAGAGATACCACTAGTGTCGCTACAGAGATCCATTAAATTTCTGCTTCTTCTCGTATGTGAATAGAGAGCATTGCTTCCTTTTACTCTGCATCTCGGGAAGAGCATCAGTAGAACAAAAACATTAGTATGGACAAAAATACTTAAGTATAAATCAAGTGGCCGCCATCACACGACGAATAAGGTGTGTTGCTGGTAGAAGGTCCAAATCAGTGAACTGAAGAGTCAAGTATGGGTAACAGATGTTAAGGATGGATAATGTCAGAATGACATTTGTGTTTTTTCTCTGGGAAAAAAAGAACAGCTAAGAGAGTTGATGCAGTTGTTAGGATATGTGAAGATTGAATAGAAGAAAGTTCTAGCAAGTTTTTAAATATAATTTGAATTGCGTCCACTTCGGGATCCTGGCGGATATAACAATTTGGAATGAACCATGGCATGTTGAAAATCTCTTTAAGTGCTTTCTGTTGAAAAACCTGGATATGTTGAATGTGAGTTTTGGCAGCGGGACCCCAGATAGGGCTAGTATAAAGTAATGCTGGTCGTAGTATAGATTTATATAAGGAAGAGTGTATTTGAAGTCGCCATATGCCTTCTTCTGCCAAGAAGTGAGCGCATAGTTGCAAGCGTGATATAAATTTTCTTCACAGTTTCCTTGAGATGTTTCTGAAAAGTCAATTTTTTATCTAGAATGGCTCCTAGATATTTGACTTCGTCAACCCAGTCGATTTCTGCATCAAATAGAAGAGGTCTTGGTAGAGTGAAATTTGTTAGTCCTTTACAAAAAATAATTGCTTTTGATTTTTCAGTATTGACTGCAAACCTCCAAGAAGTGAGGCATTTTTCTAGATGACTGAGGTAATGTTGAAGAAACAGCTGGACAAAAGTAACTGTAGAAGCTTAGGTCATAACTGCAGTATCATCTGCGAAAAGAGCTAAAGTAATTTGTGGGTCTTTAGGAATATCGTAAGTATATATGTTATATAAATATGGTGAAAGTACTGATTCTTGGAGCACTCCAGCGAAAATGTTTCTCGTGGTAGAAAAAGAATTGCCAGTTTTCAATAAGGAAATAAGGAAACAATAAGTCTGTAAGGTTTTAGTTAAACTAACCAAGTTTTATTTTAATTTAAATCTTTCTATCTCTTCTCTGTTTCAACTTCCCGTCAGAAGAAGCGCGCGTTTTCAGCTTATGATAATTTGAAGTAGAGCTAAGTAGTATTTAAACCAGAGGTAGAAACCTCTCAGTGTGAGATAGCTCTTAGTCTCAGATCACGGTCATTCTGTTCGACGTTCGCCTGACCAGCTAGCAGCTAAAATCTAAGCCATAGTGCTTACAACGTGATTGCTTATTGAAATAAATCCAAGTGTGCTAGTATTAATACTTCTTGGTACGCACCATTTAGTTAGAGGCCAACTCCGGGAAGAGCTCTGTGAGCAAAGTTCAATTAAATTTCTATTTAGCTTTAGTTTAAATTTATCTGATGTTCATTTAGACCCAAGTGTGATCTTTTACTTTCTGTATCCCTCCCAAGTTGGGAGTGAATTGTAAATAATATTGCTTTAATAAAAGAGGATTTTAAATCCCTTTCAAGTGCAGTTATTCTTCAGCACAGTATCTACACCAGAACATAGCTAATTTCAGCTCCCTGTTCCAGATCAGGACTTTAGGACTTTAAGGAGTTACTTTAAGATGTTTGAAAAGCACATGCACAGAACACTCAGTCCTGACACTGGCGCCCAAAGAAAAATAAGAGGATGGCCTCAAAGACGAGAAGACGAACCTGAGATACCTGCTGTACCTGTCCAGAATTTTGAGATAGCACCTCCTGGCCTAGAAGGATTTTGCTACATCGTACAAACCATGCGAGCAGCCATGAAGCCAGCGGCAAGTTTTGACGGCAAGACAGCCGTAATTAATTTCCTGCAAAAGCTAGAGTCCCACTTCATGCTATATTCAGTTCATGAATTTCAGAAAGTCGCTCTTGCTACCAGCGCTTTGAAGGGCCAAGCGCTAAGTTGGTTCAAGTGCATTGGAAAGAATCTCTTGGGGGAACTAGGAAGCCCTACATATACGTATGAAAATTTCAAAAATTCCTTGGTGAAAGCATTTCCTGTAGTACGAGATCGAGCCAGACTGGAAGCGGAACCTTTTAGTCGATACCAAGAAAAAATAGAAGATTTGTCTAATTTTATTTTGAGAAAAATTCAAGTTTTCAAGCTTTTGTATGGAAGTCGCCCGGATCCTGAAGTTATTCAAATTATACTTCCTAGGCTGCGTATTTCCTAGTAGCTCTACCCTACCCCACTTTTCGAATTTTTGACGTCACGAAAATATCGACTAGTTTCACCTGGCAAATAGAATCGCCATACCCCACTCACGAGTAGAACGGCGGGCATTGCGGAGCACGAAAGTACCATTTTTTAAGTCCGAAACAATGCGCGTACTTGCTTCTCACAAATTCTCCATAGAGCTGTAATGGTAAGGAAGATTCGCGGGAAATACGATTCGGGAAATGTTCCATATGTCACGTGGTTCGCATTCCTGTTCCGCGTATTTCCAAACCCTACCCCACTTTTCGAATTTTTGACGTCACAAAAATATCGACTAGTTTCACCTGGCAAATAGAATGATATGAAGAACTTATCCAGATATGAAGTCAATATACAAAAAATTGTGTAAGTGCCAACACAACAATTTTAATAAAAAAAACCACTTCAGATCAAGGAGCGACAATTGCAGTGCATCAGTGTGTATAAAAATGAGGAAGCATTCAGCAGATTTATGTTCCAAAATCAAGGTTAACAAATAAATTAAGTATACAGTAGCTCGCAAAAATGATCGGGCACCTTAATATTTTGTATTCTTTAATGAACATAAAAAAACTAAAAGAAAGGCTTTTATCTGATTATGTATAAATTCAACATTTTTTTACAGTAAATATGTTTTCGAAAAGATGAAAATTAAATTGAAAAATCAATATTATATGTTTAATGAGGTTATAATTATTTGAATTTTTAATTCTGAATGACTAAGGTTTTATACAACAACACTGAATATTAAAATTTTTCATATTATGCAAATCTGTGTAAAAGTCACCAGCGAATTTTTAATTTCTTGTAAAAAAAAATAAGCTCTAAATTTTTATCTTTTCATTTATTTCACAAACAGAGCTTCTGGTAGATTTCAAAACTGGTCTAAGATTTTTTGTGGAAAGTGCAGAATCCCCCACTGCTTGGCACGTTTTTAAGAATTAGTTTGTTGTGGCCTGCTTGGCATGTGTTTTAAAAATTGCACATACTTAGTATCCATGTACACAACGACTTATTTTCACTTAAAAAATATCCCAGAATTACACAAAAATGGCATTGCGCACTCCCTTGACTTTATCCACGTACACATTGACCCATTTTCACTTAAAAAGTAAAAGAAAATTGAAAAAAATCCAATTCTTCTTACTCTTGTAAAAAGGGCCGAACAAATAAGGGGGCAATTCTGCACGTTACCCGAGTTACGCACGCACGCACACACACACACACACACACACACTCACACACACACACACACACACACACACACACACACAGAGTTTATTTCAGATTTCTTTTAACCATTCTCATGATGTGAATGTTCCAGAAGCTTATAGCTTCTTGTGCATAAATACAGACACAAAGGAGACTTTTTTTAAATATTTTAATGATGGTCTAACACCATCATTACTGCAGCCAAAAATTTACATGAAATGAGTTTTTTATGGCTTTGGGACTGTAAAAATAATATCTTAAAAAACGAAAGGAAGTATTTAATGGAACTCTTTAGAAATATTTTATATACACCCAATGAACTTGCAGGTACTGAAGAATATTTCACATTACTTCATGATCCATGTGCTAGTAAATATGAGAACTACATTTCTCATGTTGAAATGCTTTGGGAGAGAAGAAGAGAATGGGCTATTTGTTACAGAGCAGGAACTTCTTTCAAAGGGCATAATACAAACAATATGGTTGAATCATCTATAAGAATATTTAAAGATATTGTATAAGAAAGATGTAAAGCTTTAAACATGTGTTCTTTAGTTGAATTTGTATGCTTAGTCATGGAAAAGTACTACATGAAAAGAATGCTAGAATTTGCAAATCATCGTATTACGAAACCGCTTTGTATGGCTTATAAATTGCAAACAAAAGCTAAAGACTTAGATGTCCACCCTATTGACGAAAACATGTATTATGTGTCATCTTCTGAAAATGAAAGGACATTTTATACTGTTTTACAGGACATGGAGATGTGTGATTGTGCAATTGGAACCCAAGGAAAATTTTGCAAACATCTGTGGGCTGTACATATGAAATTGAATATAAATTTCAGAAACCTGCCTAAGCTGCTTCCGAAAGATTTTGAAGAAATTGCATATCTGGCAATGGGGTATACAAAACCTAAATTTTTCAAAAGTATGAAAAAGTCATCAATTCCTGACTCGGATGATGCCTCACTTCCCGAAAATGTTAATTTGCAAAACAGTCAGGCAGATAAATTTAAAATCAGAGAAGGTAATGCATCAAAGCAGACTCAGGATTTATCTAGTACAGAGAGAAAACATTCTGCATTTTCTTCAGAAATTAAAAAATTGAATGCGAACTTTTTTAGACTTGCTGAAATTGCAAATGAAAACGATTCAGAAGGTATGTTAAATGCTGTTTGTAAAATGAATGTGCATCTTGACAAAATATCAACGCCAGCACAACTTCTATCTTTGTTTGCCAATAAACTAAATCTTAAAAGACCCGTAACATTAAAATACAACCAACGTCACAGTCCAGAAGAAAAATTGGAGCAGGCTTAAGAACAGGAGCAAAGAGAATACAGTCTGGTAGACCAAGCAATGAAGAACTTAAACAAATCTCAAAGAAAAGAAAGCATGCTCTTGGGCAAAACATTTTAGTTAATCAACCAAATGCCAAATCCCATGGGATGTTTCATTAAATGTTTTTAATAAAAAAACTTAAACACTTTTATATTATTACATTTATTCTATTTTAAAATGGCAAATTTATGAATTGAAATAATATTTAAAACATTCCTTGATATTTCAGATATGCAGGAATATTTTGTTTAAATTATATTATTTTCTCAATATGGTCAATTTGTTATAAGTACTTCTATTGCTTATTGGAAAAATTATGATAATAAAAATACATTAATTTAAATAACTGTTTAATTGATTTAAATAAATGATTATATGTGTCATTTTGAATGAGATAGTATCCTGTTTTCAACATTTTCTGGCTATCCAGTCATTTTGAAAAAAAAAAAAATTTATCATTTTCAATCAAAGCTCTAAATATGCTCGTCTGCTAATTAGTTGTAAAATGTTGTTCATAACATCAGAAGCTTAAGCATACTTCAATAACTTCATTCTATAATACCACATTTCATTGAGCATAGAAATACTTATACCGCATCACGAGTCATATATTACATTACATCAATTTATAAGTGATAATACTAATTCTTCCTCTCCATCACTCTTTTACACACATGAGCAAGTAATGATAGATAACATCTGAACATACGTAAGTTAAGAAGTGGATATATCATGTAGCAGTTATTCGGAATGAAGTTTGAAGGGAAACAGATTGTTCTGTATTTAGTTAGATAATCAACATACACAAGCTATGGTCATAAAATATTAAATCTTAATTCACTTGTCATAATTTTTCACATTGGACAGCTGATGTTTATCCATTTTCACAAAGTTGCACTTTCCCGTAATTTTGAAAATATTCTGTGTCATGCTGTTCTGCAAGTCTGAAATCATTTTTTCATTGAAAAATAGATAACTTATATTGTTTTTTACAAAATTTAAACCACTTATTGAGAATTCATCGGGTTTACATGAATACAAGTCTTATGACCACTTGTTCATTATGGCACTGATATGCAAACTGGGAGTCACATACAAGTTCAAAGAAATTTTTTTGGCTAAAATATATATATATATATATGACATTTGAAGGGAATTTTGGATGTTTTTTAACATTTGCCAGGAATTTTAAATTAAACATTTAAATATTTTCCACTTTATTCGTACGTCATCTTTGATGTTTTCCAAACAGCTTGAATTTCAAATCAACTGCATATGTGCAGCTAAGACAGTATAGTTTTTTCTCTGTCTCAGTAGTGTCTTTATGTGCAATGTGTACTAGTAATGTGCATCGTTTATAAACTAGGTTTCTCATTTGCAACCAAATTTGTTGTCAGGTAAGCACATAACATTTTCTAAATATTGCAAAATTCAATAGCATGCTCAAAGGATAATAAAAACAATTTTGCTTTAATTACAGTTTTGTTCATGATATGTAAATGGCCAAAAATAGGTATCTAATATTCACAAGAGAAATGGGAATGATGGACCAACATCTAATAAACTTAGAAAAACTTTTAATGAAAATGCAAACAAAAATTAAACCACTGGGTCGCTTTCTACTTTAATAAATATAAAGGCGAGTTCATTATACAGTACAAAGTCCAAAATCGGGACTTTAGCGATTCCGAATTTGGGATTTTTCCGGATATTAGATCATTTATTTAAATCTGGTAAGATGGCATGCAGAAATTATGCAATTAATAATATGAAATTGTAATTTATGAAATAAAGAGCAGTTATCTTAAAGGGTATCAAAATTTACAAAAAAAAAGCTTAATAATTATTTGTTTACTTTATTAAATATTTCATTCAATGTAAGTTGTTTTTCATTTTTTGTGCAAATACTTTCTCTTTAATTCTATAAACAGACATAATTTCCTGTTCAGTTACGAAGTTCCACTGTTCAAGTCCTGTAATTGCTTTGTCGAGAATACCGACTAACTTGTCAATTGAAATTTTTTCGTTTTCAATAACCTCTCTGTCACTTTCTTCACTATTGGTAGCAGTAGTTTCTGGATCTAGAACCATACTACAGATTTCGCCGTCCGTTGATTGATGATTGGGCATTGCCATCGCAATGAGAAACTTCTGTTATATCATCTTCATTTATTACCACGTCTCCACATTTTTTTGCAAAAACCATTACCTGGAAAATTTCACCTTTAGTTTGCAATATCAGAAAACCTTCATATTCTCGGCTATCATCTTCATCGTCCTCACCATGAACTATAGTAGCTGCCATAAATTATGCCAAGCATTTTTTAATGTATCTGGAGACACATCCTTCCACGATCTTGTGATGCTCCATACAGCAGATTTTATGCTAAAATAATAAAAAGTTCTTGAATAGTCTTGCCATTGTTCACGAAATTTAACATGGATTTTAAAAATACTTCTTTATATTTGCACTTCAGCACACACACTATTCCGATATCCATAGGCTGAATGACAGACATACAATTTGGAGGGAAGAATAATACAGATACATTATCTTTCACTAAAACTAACTGAAGTATGAGCTGAACAGTTGTCTACAATCAGGATTATTTTTGAGTCATCAGGTAAACCAACCGAATTCAAATGTTGCCGAGCCACGGGTATAAAATGATTTTCAAACCAATCATTCTTTAATGCTTGTGTCATACGTGCTCTTTTATTTGCATGATATATAACAGGGAAAATCGTTACTCCTTTAAATGCTCGAGGTCGTGCATGTTTTCTGATTACGAAAAGTTTGCATTCTGTCGGCAGTTATGCATAGAGAAAAATATAATAGCGATTTAAATACAATAGCATTATCAAGAGATACCGTGTCTCACCAAATTTCTGTCACATCATGTACTATGGAAACAATTTTTTTCAAACTGATTACAAAATCTTGTATTTGCTATACAACTTGACGAACCTACCGACATTACTAAAATGTCTTAATTCATTGTTTATCTAAGATATGTTTTTGAAGACAACACAGTAGAATATTTTTTAGGTTGTAAAAATTTGGAGGCTAAAACATGGGAAGGAAAACATTTGAAATTATTAAAATATTTTGAAACAATCTACCTAGATGCACTGTGTCGCAGTTTGTACTGATGATGCTTCAGCATTAAGAGGTAATAATAAAGGACTAAGAGCGTTAATAATGGCATGAGACATTATTATTACATACTGAAGTCGGTTAGCTCTTGCACAGAAAAATACTGCGACATATTTTCGATTGAGAAATAAAGTTTATATATTTTCGGAAGAAAAGAAACATACATCGGAAATTTCATTCATTAATAATGACTGGATAGAAAAAGTCAGTTATGTAGTAGATATTTTTGGAAAACTTAACGATTTGAATTTATGTCTACAGAGAAAAATTACAAATATTTTAATACTGAGCACCAATACTGAAGCTTTTGAAAACTAAACTAATAATTTGTCAAGGAGAACTGAACAAAAATAACACAGGCATGTTTTTCAGAATTTACTAAAGAAAACAATATAGATTTCTTGTTGTTTAAAAACATGATTTCTCGTCATATGATAAAACTGACTTTTTAAAAGATTTCCAAATAAGGAATGCGGTTGGATCAATGACCCATTTTACTTTCAGATTTCTAATTCCAATATGCCCATAGATGAAAAAGAACAATTAATTGATATTTCAGGCAATGAAAACCCGTATGCTTAATTTCAGTCTCTTACTTGCAAAAATTATGATTTTCGACTGGAAACAAACAATCTGACTTAAAGGGAATGAAAGTAAATTATTTTTTCTAATATATAAAATTGTTTAGTAAATTTTAGCTTGGTAAAATTTTAGTATATGGTATTGTCTTAGCATTACAGGAAAATGACTCGTTTACTGCTCATCATAATGCCAACATATCCCCAGTATACTATGATTAAACCCCGTATTTTTCTATTTGCAAAACTAGAAATTATAATAAGTTGGCTATTATTTATCTAAATGAAATGAATAAAAATTCTACATTGGAATTTGAAAAAAGGGTATCTGTGAAATCTTCCAGTGGTATTTCGACTCTTGTAGAACTTTGGAAAAGTATACGAATATAACGTTCAGGAAGCCAACAATTTATTAATCTTTCCTCATTGAAGATTGAATTCTAATATACACGTGATTTGCCGACGTTAGGATGATTTCGTATTGGCGACACAGTCACAATCGCTCCGAGGCTATACCATATACTAGGATTTAACATTTATGTGTTATATCAGCATTGAAATTAGATTTCTTACTGAAATAGAAATAATTTAGCTATTGAATTAACATGGAGAATTTTTTTATTGAAATATTTTTTTCTCTGTGCTATTGAGTTTCATCTATTACAAACTAAAGTTTAACGGCCTGTTTATGTAACATTTTGAATTCGCTGTCATATTGATCTATGAAGCACAAGATTAGTCAGTTTCTATTACGTTATTGACAAATAATAGTTTTTAAACAAGCAAGAAATTTTCGGCGGAGATAAATTTTTGTCCAATATCTTTCTAAACGGAAATAAATAATAATAAAAAGAAAATCCAATTAGAACATTCACATCTCAATTATTCTAACAAAGTAATTTGTTTGATTTAATTTTTATAATACAATATATTTCACAGTGATAAGGAAAAATTCAATGTGAAGATTAAAACACGTCCAACTATGCAATTACATAAAAGAATTCACTTTCAGATTTTAGTACTCAATACTGTTTACTAATGCATAGACCAAGTTTTGTTTGCGTTAATCCTCGGCTTTCAGTTAATTTACGCATGCGCAAGAATTATCCACCCAGGCGAAACCAGTCGATTTCTCTGTGACGTCAAAAATTCGAAAAGTGGGGTAGGGTTTGGAAATACGCTCCTGTTCCCCTTCAGGGTTGCCGTTTCTCTCTCTAGTATATTACAGCTCTATGACCAGTTAAATATGTAAATGGAAAATGTAAAATTTACATTTGTTAGACATAGTTTGGTGAACCCTTTGAAAAAAAGTAACATGTGTAATAGAGAATCCGAGATGTTTTGTATAGTGTTTCGAAAATTAATACAGTCATTAGTAGTTAGTACAAAAAGTTCTGAGTATCTCCTATTTAGTAGCATAAAAAATAAGAAATGTAATATTCTTGGATGGGCAACCTAGAAGCAAATGTGGGCCTGTATAAGTAGGCTCCCAAAGACTTGTTTGATGCATCGCACTTTAAAAACACATGCGATGATTTAGCGAGCTCTTACAACTCTTTGGGAATAAATACGGGTCTTGAAGAATGTATACTTGTGGGTGTAGGAGATAATGCAGCCATGGTTTCGCGCAATTGTCTGAAAAACACATGAGGCTCGACATCGATTGATTTTTTTGTATGGTTTATAAAAGTTCCAGGTAAACGTAAATTGATACCGTAGACCATTTCAGCACTGGAAGAACTTGGGTCCTCTTTAAAAGCCGTTCTTAATCGTAACAACACTATGGGAAGAACGTCAACCCAGTGAACAGAAGCATGGCATCTAATATCCTGTTTTAAGAGAGTGATGAAACCTCCCGACAAGTCCATTGGAATTCGGATGGTACGGTGATGTGTGAATCTTCTTGGTTCCCAAGAATTACGTTTGCTTTTGGAATCTCTTCCAATTCTTCCTCTTTTTGTTTTAGTGAAAATTCATAAGCATTTAATTTCATATCAAGGCTCTTTTTGTCAGCTTCCAGTTGCACCTTAACTCGTTGTGCTTGAGATAACATGGTTACGATATTCATACTTGCATCTTTTTTGTCTGTACTTTGTAGTAGTTTACCCATCAAAGTCCAACTTAACTTGGTTTCTAATGCTACTAAGTCTGTCTTTAATTCTTCTCGTCGACCAGTAATTGATTTACCTGCAACGTCTGCACCCAAAAGTACCTCAATGGGACCTGAGTTTTCTTGAATATCGGTTAAGACTTATCTTTTTAGTTTTCAATTCATGTATCCAAGAACCATTTTTTATACTGGAAATGTCATTACAAATGACATCATGATCCAAAGCATCTAATTTACAACTATAGTTACCATCAAGACTACTCAAGTATATTTTATAACACTTGTGTTTATACATCCTTGTTTTCGTTCCGCCAAATAAGAAATGGCAAAATTCTTCTTCCCTCTGCAAATTAAAACCCAATTCTTCAGCAGTAGATTTCAAAATATACGATTTTTGCGATCCGGTATCGATGATGCTTTACGTTCTCTCTTGATGCCATGTACATTTGCGACAAGAGTTTGTAATATAACTTCATTCGTTGCACGCGAATGTAAAGAGTCAACTGTTTTTTCATTAATATTTTTGTCATTTACATCTTGTTTGGGTGAATTAGACATATTACATTCAATATTTGGGCTCATGAACTCTAAATGTCTTTTAGAACACAACTGACACGTTATTTGGGATCGACATCTAGAAGCTATATGTCCTTTAGACAAACATACTCTACACAATCCTTTCTTTTTTATTATTGCTGTCTTTTTACATGAGCGAGTTGCATGATTCTTTAAACAAAACACACATATTTCGTTTGAATCATGAATGCATAATTCATTAGCAGAGCGTCCGCTCTCTGCCAAGTTCTTCCTTTCGCGCTCATAGGGAAGTATGTCCGATCTACTTAATTTTATTTTTTCTTTTGATTTCACTTCGCTCTTTAGCAACGAAACCATAGCATCAAGTGTCGATTTACTGTGTTCAGACCCAATATTTTTCTTTGCCTTTCAAATGATCGCAATATATGGGTCGGTAACGAACTTTCGACTAACGGATATATTATGCCACATTGATCCTTAGTTACACGTAAACTACTTAGAGCCCGAAGTTGAGAAGAAAGCTTATTATACAGACCACTTGAAGAATCTCGTTTCTTTTTAGTAACGTTATTTAAAACGAGTTTTAACAATTCTCGTACATAAAAATCAATTAATAGTTCTTTTCGTCCATGTCTTTCAGTTAAGCTTTCAATCGCCAAAGGGTAGTTTTCATTAGTTATAGGAAAAGATTCAGTAAGCTCTCTAGCTTCTGACTTAATTTTTGTCAACTGAACTAAGTAATGAAATTTATCACAATTAATTAAATTTTTATTTTCGTGTGTGTTTTTAAACTGATTCCAGAAGGTTAACCAGTCTCTTAATTCACCGCCAGATTTATGCAGTTTAACTTCAGGAAGTCATGGAGAAATCGTTTTATACGGATTCTAACACACAACCAGTTGAGAATTATTACCAGAATTACCACCTTCTTTATCGTTTTGTTTTCTCTTAATATTCTCTAATATTCGTTTAGACTTTAATTCCATTCTCAAAGCCTTTTCTCTATATTCTTCTACAGTATTAAATTCAGTTTTGAATTCTGTTTCATCTGTTAAAGCATCCAAATAATTATTGTGTGTTAACTCTAATGAGTCCGTTTTTTGCTTAAGCAAATGTAAACACATTTCAGTTTCTTCTGCGTTAGCATTTTCATTTATCAACACATTCTCTAACTTAGTGTACGCTTTCGTAAATGCAGCGCCCTGCGCTATTTTATTTTGTTTAGTAATTTCCATCTTATTAAATTTGTTCGTGTATTCTGTGTTAAATGTCTGTATTCAAGATATAACTATACCAATAACTTCAAAATGGAAATTAAATTTTCTTACCGTTATCAAAATCCGAAACAAAACTCGCCCACCCAAGGGCATTAGAAATGTCGTTCTTGTTAGGATTGATTGTGAAAATGAATGTAGGGAGTTTTGTTCATAGATGACAACGCTGAAGAAAACATTAACAACATATATTTAAATCAAAGAAAACGGTACAGGACAAACACATCAAACGCTTTTCCTTCCTTTCCATATTCAAAAAAGAAACCGTTTCAGCTTCTCTCTCTCTTACATCTGTTGCCACTCCCAAACAGAGAAACTTACCTCTCATGGAGTTTGATCGTGTTGCAACGACTCCCAAACATTTTCTGGACTGAGACTGTTTTCTTGAACTTAACTCTCTTGGGTGATGATGAGTCTAAGCATTGGGTGTTGTTCACTTCTGTCAACATTTTTGGTATCCAGATTGCGCACAGTTTTCAATAATTTAAGCATTCGCTCACAGCTTCATACAAAACACTGTGTGAAACCCGAGAAAAATATGAGATAATGATGAAAACATAGAGCCTGTGTTCTGTTTCACTTGTTCATCAACTTTCTGCACAAAATCTTCAGTAACGACTGAAGGTCGCCCACTTCGTTCATCATGAATATTCGTCGGCTATCTTTAAAAACTTAACCCATTTCCATACCATTCTGTCGCTCATAATGTGTTCATACGCTTCACCAATCTGATGATGAATTTCAGCCGCTTTCATGTCTTAAGCCCCATGAAAACGAATCGTTGATTGTATTTCATAGTGGGTGGGATTCTCAGTTGGCGGAGCCATTTAAATACTAAAAAAAAACGAATGTTAACTTGGCCGAAAGTTTTTGTAATGACATCTAATGCGTGCCGATAGGTGTAGGTACATAGAGTGCACGTGCAGAATGCCAACTGCAGCGTTGCTGGACCGGTATTTCAAAACGATACTTTAAAAACAGGCATCATATTATCCATGAGATTTTCTTCAGTTAGACTATTTTTTAAGAATCAAACATATACCCCAGTCCTTTTTCTTGGGTTCGAACCACTAGTATCGAGTAATCTTACTGGTGGGACCATTAGGGCAAAGTAAATTGCGTGTAAGGAGAACCATATTTTTTCTGTAAACCATGGTAAATCAGAATTATGTGTGTGAGAGGGAAAGGGGGTTAACAGAATTGAGTGTGCGTTTTAGTCATAAGTAATTTTTTTTTTAATTTACTCTTATTGCAGGTAAAGTTCTTTGTGAAACCTGTAAAAAGAAATGTGTTGGAAGCGTTTTAAAAGTCCAGAACAAGTATTTTCATGTGGAATGCTTCAAGTGTGTGGGTAAGTTCATAAAATTGAGTCTCCTAAATTTTGAATTAGTATTATTATTTTTCAGGCATTTTGTCTAAATGTATCTAAACTAGTTTTTATCATGCCTTTAGTAATAAACTCTATGCAATTCAATTTACAACAGTTTTGATTATAATTGGAAAATATTAATTATGATGAAACGTATTTTCACTTCATGATGTAATAAATGTTTTTCATATATAATAAACATATTTTCAGTTCACTTTCATTTACAATAATAGTATACTTTATATATTTTTAGTGTGTTCATCATCGTTAGCTCACGGAGGATTCTTTTTCAAAGAAGGATCATATTATTGCACTGCAGATTATCAAAGAATGTTTGGAACAAAATGTGCTGCTTGCAATAATTTCGTAGAAGGAGAAGTTGTTACAGCATTAGGAAGCACATATCATCAAAAATGCTTTATTTGTGCTAGATGCCAGTAATATTATTTATTAATTTTATTTTTACAAAAATCAGTTAATTTTGTGAATTTTTGATGACTTATGTGTATTCATTTCTTTTTTTTTTTTTTTTTTTTATTTTTTTTCTTTAACAGTCAGCCATTTCCACCTGGAGAAAAAGTTACATTTACTGGTAAAGAATGCCTTTGCATTAGATGTATACAAATTCCTGTTATTACTTCTCAGGTGGTAGAATCTCCTATAAATACCACACGAAGTGAGTGACTTCTCTCCCTCCCTTTTTTTCCCTTCCTTTTTTCAGTCTGGTTTTAACGGTTGCTTTCGTTTTTAGAATGTTGAATGGTCAACAAATTTGTCTTCTGATTTCATTTCTTTATTTATGGCATTATTGTTTCTTTGTACTTTATAACTTATTTCTCTTCCTTTTCGCTCTTCATGTATCAATCTTGTTTATTGTAAGACATCTTAAATTGGGAATTGTATTATTATGAATCATGTTTGTTTTGACAGGCAATACTGATTTCATTGTATTATAGGGTGTGGAGGATGCAATGAAGAGCTACAAGAAGGACAAGCTCTTATTGCTCTAGATAAGCAGTGGCACATATGGTGTTTTAAATGTTGTACTTGTGGTACAGTTTTACATGGAGAATATATGGGAAAGTTAGTATAATTTTGTTCTTCAAGTGTTTATAAATGAATGTTAAAGTATGCTTGTGTGAAACTTTGCTGTACGTTTTGTTTGTTCCATTTTTCAAATGGCATTTTTTCCCCTACCCGCAATTCCTTTAATATTGTTATATATATATATATATATATGTATGACATAGGTTGATGGATAAGGAGTTTGGGCATGTATGTTGCATTAAAATGTTTATGAAAATGTACATATTTTTATTGTATTAAAAGGTATTTTATTTACACTGTATTGTATTAAATTTCAAAATAAATCCTTTCTAATGTGTTTTGAACTGCAGTTTAATCAAAAAGCATGGAAGAAAAAGATTTACTCTGAAATTCAAAAGAAGAATTAAGAAAAGAATCGTAAAGATTTTCATGGTAAAATACCTTTCAACCATCAGCAAAGAGGCCAGGAATTGGAAAACGTTGTTTTCGACATAGAATGGGTTTGCAAGCGTTATGAGAAATGATATCCATAGTATACATCTGATAAGAAGAAGCGGAATTTATTAAATACCACCTGCAATGAAAAATTGAAATATTCCAGCATGACTAAAAGGAATGTAATGACTTAACAACTAGAAGCAGCAGCATAAGCACTGCCTCATTTCCATTTGAAAGAAATTTTGTAATTAAATCTGAAAATTGAAAAATCCAGACTGCAAACCCTTACAATACACCCTTGATCAGTGAGTCAGTCGAAAATAAAAATCACTAAAGGATATGCAATACCTTCATTTGTATCTATTGATTTTCCTAGAATCTGTTGAATTCTCATCATATTAGTGACTACAAGGAAGCATTAACTAAAAATTATTTCAAAAATGCAGTCTGAAGGTTGACCATAGGATATTGCAGAAATAAACGAATTAGTATCAGCATTTTATAGTTCTTTCCCCCATTTAATTTTATGAAGATAATAGTTTAAGTACAAGCCATAAGAAGAAATATTAGAAAGTTTTGACTTTTTAGAAATTCTGCTTTCTTTGACTGGCTTTCAAATACTGAAGAATTGTGAAAGCAAATTTTTATTATGAGGATTTTATTTTTGTAGAATTGATGCTGTAGTATACCCTGGATAAAAAAGTCTGTGATAAAGCAGGTTTTTAAAGTATTAATATTCGTAGTATTGTATGTATTTATACATTTTGTGTTCACAAGTCTTTATTCAACCTTTACTTTCACAACCATTAGCAGTAGATATATACTTTCAGTTACAAAAGTGTTTTAAGTGATGCTAGTATTTATGTTTTAGCATTTTTAAATTAAAAAAAAATTATAATTATGAAATGTAGCTTTTTTTGCTTTCCTGTTCCTTGTATTCATATTTAAAAAAAATGTCATGTTCTTTATAAAAAGTAACACACAAAAGGTTTGGCTCATGTACAACAAAAAATTATTTTATTAGATATTTAATTTTAAAGTGAAGCTTTGGAACTTTTCTTGAAAACTTAGGGGTGGTATACAAATTGAAGAGAGCAATATTTAAATTTATATGTAAATAAAAATCAAATATCAATTTAGGGTCTGTAATGTTAACATATTAATAGGTGAGCATACTTACACAGACTGTCATGAAAAGTTTTGAACTACACAAAATTTTTCAGAGGGATCTTATTTTTAGCTTAGAATGGAAACAACAAAAGTCCATTGCAAAATGATTTTCAAAAGGAAAGAAACAACTTGCCTATTTTCACTATGAAGAAAAATTAGAAATAGAATGAAATTTTTAATAGTTAATAATCAAAACCTTAAAAATGAATGACTTTAGAAATTAATGGAAAAAGCTCTCTTGTATGCTGTAAGAGAATTTTTTTTTTCTGTTTTAAAAAGTCATACTTTACGTTTGATAGTACAAAGTAAACTAAGGCCAAACAATTACAGAAAATAAATAAACAATCTGTGAAACTGAAAAAGTGTTTGCTAATTAAGAAAAAGAGTCAATCTTGTAATTCGAAAGATAATCATAAAATGTGAAATTCTTAGAGAAAGCAAAGATCTACTAATTGAATGATTTTTAGTATAATATTTTTCCAAAATGTGTCCCCTTTAGCTGCTGTAGACAATTGGATCCATGAAATAAAGTTTTCTTGAACTGTCTGTAACATAGTTGGAGTTACTTGTGCAGTTGCAGCTAATATATGATTGAATAGCTCTGTTCAGCTTTCTGATTCCTTTAAGTAAATTTTATTTTTTTAAAAACTCCTGAGAAAAAAAATCTGTTAAGTTTACATTTGATGGCTGTGCTGGCTATTCCATTGGATCCCCGTATCCAATAATAGTAGTAATTATAATAGCTTCAAATAGTAATAGTTTCAGTTCTGTAATAGTAGTTTCAAATGTATTTCTCAAAAACTGCAATGCACATTTACGTGCTGAAACCACATAGTTGATAAATCTTTCAGTGAGACATTATCGTCTAAGGAGTCAAATAATGCTCTATTAAAAATATCTGTGTACTTCTCCCCAGTCAAAGTAATACCATAAGAAATGAAGGGCCCTATCAGCATTTCATTCCATAACCAATACCAAACCTTTCCTCCAACACATTTGATTATTGTGATATATACAGCATAGATTTTTGGAAGGCCCAAAAATTATTATCATTTAAGTTTGTAATACCAGCTCTAGTAAACTGTCATTCATCTGCCTAAATAATTTCCTTAACAATTGTCAGATTATTATGTAACTTATTTAAAATAAAATTATAAGAATCAGGTAGATGGACTTCATCTCTAAGCATGTATTCAACCAGTCTTAAGCAATACACATATTCTTCCAATTTCAAGTAAAATCTACTAAAGCAGGATTTGAGTTTTCGACATATTTTGCATATTTCTTTGATATGGTGATGACGCAAGAGCATGTCCAAGAACTTCATCATTCGTCCATCTATTATACTTCTTAATCTTCTTGATCAAAGTCAGTCCTGTACACTACCACTTTCTTTCAGATGCTTACAACATATAAATTAGTTTTATGCATGAGATGCTGGATATAAGAAAATTACATTGAATATTCTTAATTGGTAGACGAACAGGAATGCGAAACGCGCTTATAGTTATAGATGCACAGTTTACGTTTTACATAAGGGAGAATCACTAGCAGAAGCTAAGTTACACATTGCCAGCTGGAAGTGGTGAAAGAGGATCTGTAGTTAGTTACTGTACTTTTATGAGCTTGAAAAATCTTTGTTTTAGTTCTGGGCGGTGATTAGGCAAAAGTTTACCGCAATGCATATGCAGGGAAAATACAGATGCCTTGAAACTGTTGTGCTTTAACTAAAAATTAGTAATTTCAAGGTACATTGTCAGTTCGTTCCAATGAAGTTTAATTTGGTAATAAATTTTTCTCCATACTTTTGCGTCTTAAACACACATATACACAGGATGTTTAGCAAATCAGTTTCAAACTTTTAGGAGAGATAGAGTATTCCTAGACAGTGGAATATCATATATATCATATCATATATGCAGGGGCCATTCTTCATGCATCATCCATGTGATCTTCCATACGATACAGATTTTCTATGCACTGGAGGTGTGAGGCGTGCATCTTGGTCTGGGGTTATAATTTCAAATACCTTCATTGATGACGATCGTTGTGTATTTTGGTTCTTATTTCTTGATTTCTGCTGTACTAAAAGCATAATAAATATGCTTCCTCACCCTGTTCATGTTCTTCCTTTCTTGTGTTTTGTGTTGTCACTACCACGTCAGGAAAGCATTTCCGACCATGCATTGCTGTATGATTTTTCGTCATCTAGGTGTACTCTTTCTCCTGAAAGTTTGTAACTGTTTTGCTGAAACGCCCTGCATATATGAATACTCTATTGAACACTGAATGCATTGAAAGCATGCTTCCGAGAAAATGCCTCTGAGAAAATCCTGATAGGTTTTACTGAAATGCATTTTTCAAGTTCGCAGGGTAAATGTGTGACAACATTCTGATGTTAAGTAAAGGTCACACGAATCATTTTGCAGTTAGTTTGATCTTGATCATTTTTGTCTTCAGTTTTATTTAGTGCGCAATGAGCTGATAGCGTAGGCGCTTTCTTCAATCCCCTTGTGCGTAATATAAATATAATCTCATGTATATTAAGCTGACTTTTTAAGTGCAAAGTTGCTAAAACATTCTCTCATGCTTAAGTATAAGAAACTATTTGCTAAATTAAGCATTTACTTTCATATTTTGTGTTTTGTAAATGTATTTTAACTTATAGAAGACTTTTGTTTCATGTTAAATTTTCCTTTTTTCTCTACAGAGATGGTCAACCATATTGTGAGAAAGATTACCAAAAGCTGTTTGGCATAAAATGTGCACACTGTGATAGATTTATAGCAGGAAAAGTTTTACAGGTAAAATGTATTTAACTAGTAATATGTTCCTACTCATTACTTGCACAGACAAGATTAATTGTACAATACTTCTAACCTTGATTAGTTCATTTTTCTTAAATAATCTTGTGTGTATACTTTGCAGGCAGGTGAGAATCATCACTTTCATCCATCATGTGCCCGCTGTTCCAAATGTGGTGACCCATTTGGTGATGGTGAAGAAATGTATTTACAAGGTTTGTGTTCTTGCTGTTCATAAAACTGAAATGCATAAATGTTTAAAATTGGGATTTGCCGACACTCAAACGGATGAGCAAACAGTTGTTTGTGTAGAAGATCTTCAATTAGGATTGAAGGCATTTTCAAGTAACTATGCTAAAATCTGTCTAAAACCAGCACAACTATTTATGCATTTCAAATTTTGTTAAATTAGTTCTTTTCGAGGAGAAAGGCGCAGCATTTAAATATTGATTGAAAATATTCATATGTAGGATTTTCCCTTGATAGCAATTCTGACAACTCTATGTAATTTCAGCATAACTGGAATGAGTTCAGTATCTTACAAACTGGTAGAGTTACAATTCTGAATAGTATAACCACATCTCTTCTGATGAGAAGCTCTCTATCTGTAATTAACTCATATGGCTGCAGTTAGATAAAAGCACTAACACCTTTTCTGAACATAATTTTTCAGCTCTTGACAGCAAGAACTAAGCATTAATTATGTTATGCAAAAGGAAGTAAATTTCTTGGTGTGCATTATTAACAATATGATTTATTTCAAATTGTTCACAAATGTAGCAGTAATTGAGTCTTGTATAATTAAAAATAGAAAGTTTTAAATAGAGAAGTTTGAAATATCTGGCTTTTCAGTTTTCCTTTAGAATTTTGGTAGCATATCTGTGTACTGTTGTGGCAGACTACTTTTATGAATTGAGCTGCTTCTTGTTTACCTGTCAAAGATATTCTTTACTTTCTGAATTTGTACTGAGTAAGGGTAAATGCACACTGCTTCAGGCAAAAGTATTTGACACTTGGTCGTCACAAGTATGTTATGAATAGATAGAAGTAAATTCTCTCTCATAGCATGCACTTTTCATTAGAAACACAGGTACAGCATGTAAGCAGTGATGTACTGATGTGGTTTTTGTTATTCCTTGCTGGCCAGTGAATAAGAATTTCTATTAGTAAAATTTAGTGTAGGATGCATCAAAGTTGGAAATGTTTTAGAAGTTCTGGAACATTTGTGCTGCAGACCTTTGACATCAAGTACGTAACTATTCTGTCTTTTAAAGCTCCTATCTTGCTCAGCTGTTTTGATTGGCAAAAGCAGTTGAATCCTCTTAGAAAAGTGTACCAGTGCTTGAATGGACAAGGCCGTTGAATGCTGATATTTATCTCTGGTTCAATTCCAAGTAGCTTAATAGGCTGACTGCACAGAGTTTCTCACCTGTGTAGAAAAATGCAATTTTTGAACAAATCTCTTTCTATGACATTCGTTTATGGAATATTGTAAAAGTTCACGATAAGCCAACTTATATTTGTATAATAAAATTGGCAGTAAGTGATTATTATGCATACTATTTGA
Organism: Stegodyphus mimosarum; assembly: GCA_000611955.2. Classification (NCBI taxonomy): domain Eukaryota; kingdom Metazoa; phylum Arthropoda; class Arachnida; order Araneae; family Eresidae; genus Stegodyphus; species Stegodyphus mimosarum. The sequence continues at coordinate 35,175 of KK117171.1, forward strand.
ATTAAAGATTATTATTTATCATTATATCATAATTTATGTTTATCCTGCACCAGTGTCGGATTATCTCTGTAGATAAAATTATTGCATAACAGTCAAATTACATGGTGGTATGATGTGTGGGAAATGAGCTTACCTATTGGATGTAAACTATTGATAACAGAGGTGACATTTTATTTTTATTATTAAGCTTATGAAATAAGAAATAATAACATTATAAAGTAATGTACCTTATTTTCATAAAAGCAAAAGATATAGAAATATATTTGAAAATATTTATTCTGGATATTTCTTGCCCATTCTAGGTAAGCAATTATAGGTAATGATCCTTTGCAGATTGTGCATATATAAATAGTGTTTTATGTATTGTTTTGGAAGAATCCATCTGATTTTTGAATTTTTTCTGTGCAGAAGTTTAGCACGTGCTTAACTTCACCAGGATCATGTAGAGAGTAGGCAGATTAGATGGCTATTATACTAAATTTATTATTGTTGGCACTTAAAAGTCACGATGTGGCATCTTGGTGTTTGAATATTTATTAAAAATAAAATATAAACAATTTAGCATTAATTGCAAAGTATGAAAATATAGTTTAATAGGCCAATTAATGGTTTGTTTTCATATGGATTTGATCTTATGTATGCGTGTCATAAAAATATAATAATGGGTTATTGGCAGCAGTCTTGATGTTCTTTTTGGTTTGCTTTGTATTTCAAATATATTATTTTTATATTTATTGGATATATAGGTGACATACTTTTTTATCCTTCTATTTAACAGTTGTTACATCGTAAGCATATTTCATTATAATTTTCCCTTTCTTTAGCTTCTAATCTAGTACTTCTTTCAGAAAAATACTTCATTTATTCTTATTGCCTTAGTGCAATGGATTTCCCTGTTAACATGATGTTTTGCAAGTTCAAAACAAATCTAATAATTGGCTATAAAATGCACTATGCCGAGCATCTAATCTATTGAGTGAATTCATCTCAAATTTCACTGAGTACCCTTTTTCTACCAGAGTAATCCAACATAGCTGTGTACAGTGTATATTTTAGGACAGTCCTAAGTGTCAGGATCATGCATATTTTTATGTCATATTTACGACATTTCTTGCGTGTCTGCTGCTAAAAGTGAAACCTTGCATATTACAATATTAATCCAAGCTGATCTCCCATATTGGATAATATATCATAGGCTTTCATGCACAGGAAATATCATCCTAATTTTATATAAACTAGTGTCCAAAAATTAATGAAAAATCACAAAAACAGCGATAGCTTTTTCAGAAATAAATCAATATATAATTTAAATATATTTTTTTTCCAATGGCGGGCCCTCAGCCGACTTTGTCTTGGCCACTACTAAGACCAGAAGTGGTGGTCAAATTATGGTGGAGGCACCTAATATGGGGGCCACGTCTGCCTCCTATGAAGGGACAGACAGTTACAGCCATGCCTTCTCCAGGATTCGAACCCAGGCCCTTTGGTATCGTAGCCGGCTCCCCTAAGTCTCCAGGAGAACCCAGGCCCTTTGGTATCGTAGCCGGCTCCCCTAACCATCTGGGCAGCTAAAATTTAAATATATTATAAAAAAAAAATTACTGAGCAAACTGGTAACACTGTAGTCGAAATATGTCATCTTCGAGGAGCATAAAATTGTATTTTTTAGAGCAAGCTTTCAAATTTCGCTGTGATACAGAGATAAGAAATCTAGGATAGCCAGTTCATAACTATGACCTCCAGGCATCATTGTTGGCCCGAAGAACTGCAATGAAGAGCTATCGAGAGACTAGAGGCAGGACAAAGTCAGACAGAAATGGCCAGATGGCTAAATGCGAGTCCTTCTTTGGTTCATAGACTTTGGCAACAATTTCTAACCACAGATTCGACATCCAGGAGTTCAGCCAAAGACGGCCTACTGCTGCGATGATGCGTCTGATGACCAATATTTATTGTTATGCACATAAAGGAGTAGAGTCTCAACTCAGTTCCTTCCTTGCTGCAGTTACTGGAAAGTTGGTGTCAATGTCAACCATGTGTAGAAGGCTTCATGAAGCAGGTCTGTAGGCGAGGCGACCAGCCATTTGCATGCCACGTCATGTCATAGAAGGAAGCATTTGAGGTGGGCACGTCACCATACCTACTGTACAACTGATAAATGGAGAGCTGTTCTCTTTATGGATGAGTCCAGGTTTAGCCTACAGAGTGATAGTTGTCATTATTTGATTTGGAGAGAACCTGGAATCTGTTATCATCCATCCGACATCTGTAAAAGAGATGCATACAGAGGAGGCAGTGTCTGTGTTTGGAGGTGGTATCTCTTTGGATGGACACACAGACCTCCATGTCTTTCCATTTGGAACCATGAATGCTCAGGCGTATAGAGATGACATCCTTGATGTTTACGTGCTCCCTTAAGCCAGGACAATAGGTGATGATAATTTTCTGCTACAGTATGACAGTTCTAGATTATACAGGGCTCATATTATGGATGATTATCTTCAGCAGCAAACAATTCAGTGCATGGAGCGGCCAGCTCGATCACTGGACCTGAATGCTATCGAGAATGTTTGGGCAGATGTATAGGTAGTCTCAATCCTCCTCTTCAGACCCTTGCCACACTTGCAACTGTTTTGCAAGAGCTATGGTTCTCACTTCCCTATGGAACTGATAGACTGCATGATTGACAGCATTGCATGTCACTGTATTGTTTCTAGGGCAGATCGTACCTCATATTGTAGGTAATTTTCCTATACCAAACTGACACATCTGATTTTTTTTCATTTACGCAATTGCTAATTTCTATAACACCATAATTGTGTGATAAATTCTTATGATGTTATTTTGTACTTTACCTATGTGTTGAATACTGTGAGTTTGTTTCATTAAATTCTATATGTTACTTTTTGAGTAATCATCGTTTTTGTGGTTTTTTTTCTTAAATAATGATATCCAGTATAATTGATTAGATATATAAAATTAACAATAATCACAATTTTATATAATTGGTTAGCTGAAGCTACTTCGTTATTTTTTGACTTTTGGTGAAGCTCTTAGTAATAATGAAAAAAAGATTCCTGCTCATTTTAGTGTTAAGTAAAAAAAAAATGTAGTTCTCTGAATGCATACAATACAGTTGAAGTGTTTGAGAATGTATTTTCTCCTTCTTTGGTTTATGGGTTGGGTGGGAAAGTATATGATGGTTAGTCCGATTAACTACACAGTCCAGTCACATTAATGTGACCATTTGTCAAAAGCCAGAATAACCACCTTTCGCAGAGCGGACTGCTGCGAGACGTGCAGGAAGAGAGTCACATAGGTCCCTGAAGGTGTTCTCTGGGATGTTGAGCCATGCCGACTCTAATGCCGTGGCCAGCTGCGCTAGATTACGCGGTTGAGGATCCATGGCGCGAACAACTCGATCGAGATGGTCTCACAGATGCTCGATTGGGTTTACGTCAGGTGAGTTTGCTGGCCAGGGGAGGACGGTAAACTCATCCTGGTGCTCTTCGAACCACGCACGTACACTGGCAGCTGTATGGCACCTCGCATTGTCCTGCTGGAAGATGCCATCATCCTGAGGAAAAACAATGCGCATGTAGGGGTGAACATGGTCCGCAAGGACAGATGCGTACTTGTATTGATCCATTGTGCCTTCCACAATGATCAGTGAACCTAGAGAATGCCAGGAAAACATTCCCCAGACCATAATGCTCCCGCCTCCAGCTTGGACCGTTCCGGCAATGGTTGCAGGGTGGTTCCTTTCAGAGGTTTCACGCCTTATACGCCAACGTCCATCTGTCCGATGGAGCATAAAACGCGATTCATCCGAAAACGCAACCTGTCGCCACTCAGTGGACGTCCAGCTGCTGTACTGGCGTGCAAATTCTAGCCTTCGCCGTCGATGAACAGCAGTCAGCATAGGTGCACGAACCAGGCGTCTGCTTCGGAGGCCCAGACGCAGCAATGTTCGCTGAATAGTACTTTGGGAGACACTTTTGGTAGCCCCTTGGTTCATTTTGGTGGTCAGTTGCTCAACGGTAGCCCGTCTATCTGCCCGAACGCATCTCCGCAACCGTCGTTCGCCTCTGTCATCTATGGCCCGTGGTGCACCACATTTGCCACGTCGCTGATTTTGGACAGTCCCATTTTGCCATGCACGGTACACTTTTACCACGGCGGCACGCGAACAGTTCACAAACTCAGCCGTTTCGGAAATGCTTCCACCCTTGGCCCGAAAGCCAATGATCATGCCCTTTTGGAAGTCGGATAAATCGCTTCGTTTCTGCATTACGCCAACAATTGAAATGTTTTCCGAAGCCCTCACACACCCTTTATATACGCTCAACTGCACTGTGCTGCCACCTGCCTTCTGTGATTGGTTATTTAACTCTGACATGGAAAGTACGTGGTGGTCACATTAATGTGACTGGACTGTGTATATCATCGAGAATATTGTCTGCCAGTATACAGAGAAAAAATCTATAGGTTTATTTTTTTAAATAGTGCAGGAATTGTCTTGCTTTGATTCCAATTTAATTTTAACTTTAGATGCTTTAAGTTTAACTTACTTCAATTCTGCAGCTATTGCAGAGGACTGGTTAAAAAATTTTTGGCCCTATTACTGTGTTTCTTTTTGTAATCAGTAATAATATAGTTGAAGAAAAATTATCACAAAGGTTTCACAAAATAAAATAGTTTTCATCTGTGTTGCCATTTCTTTAAATTATGTTTCCTGACTGTTTTTGTTGAAGTAACAATCTTTGTGATTATTTTTCTAGGTAATAGGGCCAAAAAGTTTTTAACCAGTCTTGTGCTATAGCTGCAGGGATTGAAGTAAATTAAAAAATTAAATTGGAATCAAAGTAAGGCAATTCCTCAACAATATTAATAATTGCAACTGTGGATAAGAGGTTTAACATTGGATCTAAACATATCAAAATTAAAAAAAAGAATTCATCAGTAGAACAAACTCGAAAAATAAAAATGCGGAAAGGAAAAAATATACAAAGTTATAAAAATATAAAAATTAAATCTCATTTTACTGAAACTCTAGTTCAGAACTCATCAGGGGAAAATGAGTTAAAGTTTCTTAAAAGTCAATAGGTTTCGAATGTGTTTTGTTCTATAACATTTGAGATCAAAAACCAAAGATTAAATTAAATTTTCATTAAAGACATTGTAATTCGTTTAAAACCGAAAACTCAAATCTCAAATGTATCCAGAATTTTCCCTCTGAATTTTTCTTATCCATGGTTGCAGTCAGTAATATTGTTGAGGAATTTGCGTTGCTTTGATTCCAATTTAATTTTAACTTTAGACGCTTTAAGTTTATTATTATTGATTGTATCTAGTAAATTTTCCTTTTTCAAAATCATTTCTATTTTGTTTTTCCATAGCTGATTTTTAATTTTGCAATTGAGTATTTATTTTCACAGCTTGAAGCCCTTCTTGCTTTCATATTTACGTGCATGGTACACAAAGTATATTTGTTTTGTTTTGCATTTTAAAAGCTGGATCGGCTGTCCTTTGTCAATTATTGAGTGGTAATTTATGGCAGAGTTTCTCGTTTTTCATTTCTAATTGCTGATTTTGGTGTATTGTATGCATTCAGGTTAAGTAAATATGTTCTGAGTCTCATAATCAAATCTAGATGAAACATGCTGTAAATTTGATTATTATCTGAACGCTACTAATATTCAGTGAGGACTTCATTTGTTTGGAGTATTTGAAAGGGTCCAGTCCATTTTTAATCAAATAGATATTGCATGTGGTACTTTGAACTTAGTGCCTTGTACCAGTACTTACGCTCATGAGGATTCGCCAATGAAAGCACCTGCGATTTGTACTTTAATATGGAAATTGGGTCACTGAGAATATATTTGGTTGTTTCATCTTATAATTTATTTGTTTATTTCCTCTGATGAATCCTGAACTTAGCTCTCAGGTAGATGGGCAGTAGTGTATCCTGCATGAAAGGTCGGAATGACACTATCCGGAAACCTGGATCACAGAAGGGAGGCTGATGGTAGATTGTTCTTTCTGGGGAATATTTTTCTGGACTTCCCGGTACCTGCATATGGTATCCCAGACCAATTTAGGTACTCTCCATAGTTGCTGATGGTATTTACACCTACATGTTGTCTGTCGCCCCTGGGGATAATGGAACCTTGCAATGTAATATGAACTGCCGTCCATATTGCTGCAGTCGTTGAGGAGGAAAGTGACCAGAACTTCATTGCCTTACTTCCATGTCATATGGTTGTAGTCTGTGTTGCTAGAAGAGATCGCTTCAGTTATTAAATAGGTGGTTCCTGATATTTGACTCAGACCCTGTATGAGCCTGTCAACAATTTCATTGCCAAAGCATATTATAAATACAGTTGAACTTGTTTATAATGAGCATGAAGAGTCCTCGATATTTGCTCATTATAACTGAGTCATTAGAAAAGGGGTTGGGAAAAAATCATAAAAATTCATACATACTTTCTGTATTATATATATTTACATTATTTATTTTTTATTTCTGTACAGTACAAAAGAAGTTGATTAGCTTGCTTTGAACTGTCTTATTTTCTCTTTCTTGTGTTACTGTTCTTTGGAGAAGAGTCATGACCTGAAAAACATCATCATTTGCACCCTTAGCTTCAAATAATGTTTGAAGTTTTTCTATGCACTCAAAAGCCATTGAGTATGTTAGGGGTAGTTCAGCTTGAAATTCTTCACATTCATCATTCATCATTGCTTTCATTATTTTTTTATCTGCTTGAATTTCAGCTATAGTGCCCTCGGGAGTAGGTGTCTCGAAAGTGATATCATTGGCATCAGCAGGCACATAATTTTCAAATTCTTCTCTACTCATTTACAAATGTTTCAAGTAATCTACTACTACTGCTTCTTCTTCACTGATTTGCCCTTTTTGAGAAATATCTGATCCAGCCTTATGGAAGTAATTGGTAATGCATGTTGATATAATATTTTCCTATGCATCGTGCATTAAACGTATTGCTTCTAGTATGTTTTACATTAGCATTTGAGGTTGGGCCTATTTTTTCTCTTATATCAAGAAGCATCATAATCAGATGCTTATGAAAGTTCGATTGAAAACTTGTGATCACCCCTTGCTCTACTGGCTACTTGTAGAATTAGGTGGTAAAAATTCAAATCCTGATGTTTGTAAGTCCAGGGATTTCAGGATGCACTTTACAATTATCAATTAAAAGAAGAATTGACTTCGGAATGTTAAATGAATATATCTTCATGGAATTTTTCCAAGAAAGAATTAGCTGAGCTGGAGAGGTGAAAGTCGATAGAAATTTTATGACTCGTAAAAATATCGTTCATAATAACAGGAGTTTGCTTAACCACTTCCCGTGCTTTAATGAGTTAAGACTCATGATTAAGATTTCGTCCCAAACATAAACATCACGAGCCAGGCTCATGGAAAGAAGGCTAGGCCAGACATAAACATCATGAGCCAGACTTGTGAACATTAACATTGTAATTTCACGGTCGTAATCAAACATTAGTTCCTATCAATACACCACAAGAGTTAGTCACAATTCTCATAATTGCTGTTACAAAGCAGTTTAGTTAGCAAAATTTAATAAACCCCTACAAAATGCAAAATACAAAAGATTTAAGTGAAAGTAGTTCATTAAAATTTACTTCCACTTACTTGAAGTGTTGTTTATTTATGAAATATAATTTTGAAACTGTTATTTATTACAAAATATAATATATTTATAGTATCTACAAAAGGCAGAAGGATTAAAGTTTACTTCCACACCAGCGGTATCGTGCAAAACTGACTATAACACAAGCATTTACATTTCAGCTCCTATTGTGATTGTTCTCAAGCATCAGTCTGGCTTGTTTACCACACATTGACCCATAACACTTAGGCCCAAGTTTCATCAAAGTGAATGGCATGGGAAGGGTTTAAAAGCGACTTCTGCTCCCATAGCTTTAACATTGTATCAACCAGGTATTTCCAATTTCCTCATTAAATCCGGATTCTCGTTTAAACGGTACTCATAATAAGCGATTTGTACTGCATATCTTAATTGATATTTATATTCACAATGATTAACTATTTAAATAGCATATGTAATTATGCTGAATGACCAAAATATTAGAAACAAGGGTAATACAGTAACTATGATGGCAGTCTTCAAGCTGAGTAAAACATAGCCGAAAATAACACACACAGTAAATAATCAAACCTTTGGAGTTCCCAAAGGGATTTGGGAATAGAAAAGACAGGCAAATGGAGCAGTCTTTGAATATGAATGCATTACCACCACAGGAAAGCATAGTTGCTTCATTTCTAAATTTCTAATCCAATGTTTATTAAAAGCAACTTTATTGGTCTGGTATTTATTTATTAACGATTTAACATCAATCAGCATATTAGCATCTGGCAAGCCAAAAACAACTGCCTTCTTACCATTCTGGAAGAGGATGAGCTTAGTCTACCCAGCCCAGTACAGCCAGTACCACAGCAGTTTGGCATTTGGAGCCCCTGATACCCAGTCACCCTTTAAAAGAGGGAGCACAGTACAGGCTGAGTGGTTGGCTTTGGTTAACCAAGACATTAACCTTGTTTTTTACGAAATAGTGGTGACTTTATAAGGTATTTCTCCCGCCTTCTTCGCATGCCGTCTTGGTGTAGTGGTCAGCACGCTCGACGCATAACCGAGAGATCCATAGTTCGATTCCCGCCGAAGGTGTTGCTCATTCTTCTGCTTCAAAAAAAAAAGACCTAATGTCTCTACAACTGGCACCCGAACTAAAAAAGGTGGTGTATGATGATTCTCCACCACCGCGATTTGGCATTTGGGGCCCCTGATCTCCAGTCCCCCTTTAAAAGGGGTAGTATATAAAGTATTTCTCCCTTCTTTGCATGCCTTCATGGTGTAGTGGTCAACACACTCGATGCACAACCGAGAGGTCCGTGGTTCGATTCCCGGCAAAGGCGTTGTTCGTTTTTCATCCCTCCTGCTTCCAAAATAACCTAATGTCTCTACAACTTTTGCGTTCAGATAAATTTTTCCTGCGGTTTCAGTAGGCTAGGTCCTACTGAATTTACTGTTTTCTGGAGGGAAGTCTTTTGAAAGGTTTAGATTCCTTAATATCTCTGAAAAAGTTCTTGAATGAAGCATGCAGGTTTAAAAAAATTCTTTAGTGAAACATACAAGCTGAATTTTCTGGTTGTTCACCTATATCTTTTCTAATTTATCATGCAACCTCATTAGGTTATTTGAATATGTGAAGGTCTATCTACCTATTGATCTATTGCACAAGGGCAATCCGCATAAGGGGGAATGGATGTGTTCATGGATTACTTTCTAAGGGAACTGGCTCATATTCAGGTTACTCATAGGGACTTCACAAAAACCAGCCATGCAGCCAGCTCACTTTCATAGGATTGAACTTAGGTCAAACTCCTAGTATTCAGCAATTTTAACCATTCAGCCATCTGTGGGTCCCATGCATCTTTGAATAGTTAATTTGAGCTTGTCGTTATTACTTATCATAACTGGTTAGCTGTTAGGCTAGATGATCAGATCCACGAGTCCAAAAACATCAATAAATCCAAAACGAAAGTATTTCTTTTCAATAGGTCCTCTTTTACAAGCCCAAAACATGTCAGAAGATGTTCAGGAGTGAAATGATTATTATTACATTTCCTGCAGATGAGGCAGATCTTATTTTTTCGGTCAAATATAAGGAGTGTATCCACTTAAGAGCCTTGTCAAAGTAGTCTGCTGAGCCTGAATTACCCCAGAAACAATAGCACCTCTCGGCTGCCTAGCAAATTACCAGTCATAAGTTGGAGGGATAATGCCAGGAAGAGGCAACAGTAGATTTGACTCTTGAGCAGATCTCCAAAAAGGTCAGTCATTAAAGTACCTCCCTTAGCTAGGGCACAAGCCATTTCATTACCGCTGAGCCAATATGTGAAGGGATCCGTTGCAGATTTAAGTTATGATGGAGAGGTTTTGTAGCAACGCTAAAATAGGGAGTGAAGTCTAATTACCAATACAAGGTCAGTTTTGCAGATGCTGGATGGAATTGCAACTGTCAGTTTGCATATTTCCATGAATCAGACATAATTTCAGCTTGAAGGCCATTATTGTGCATCCATAACTTGAGATCTCATCTGAGTTTTAGGCGAACCATTTAACTCAAAGGTCTATTGGTTAAATTTTTTATTTAATCTTTCTTGAAGGCAACTCGGAAAAGTGTCAAATCAGTGGATATGACACTAGCATATGCAGTGAACAATAGTACAATAAGCATAGATTTCAAAGCCTCTAGCATCCCTGCTATATTTGTTTGAGTGTCTGCAAACTGTCATTTGTACTAGAGGAAAATGAGCATGCTCTTTGGTAACTTATATTGTTTAGGTCATTTAGTGTGTAAATTTTATTAGAACATTTTACTTTTCTTTCTGGAAGCTTCTTTAAAAGTGTATGCAATATGTTTAGTATAGAAATTCAATTTTGAAGCAATAAAATCTGCATAATATTTGCGAGCAAGGTGTGTATGATTTGTAAAATTTGCCTGATAATTGTAATATTTACATTCACCTTTATATTTTGTGTGATTTGTAACATTTACCTTTATATTTCAAGGAGGCACTATTTGGCATCCAAGATGTGGGCCTGGGCCTGATAGCCAGATTGATGACAGTGATTTAGAAGATTCAAAAAAAGAATTCTCACTTGATGGAACTCAGGTCGGTATATTTTTTGCAAAAACAAAAATTCTGTTTGTGCAATAATTGCCTCTATATTAATGGGTAATATTTTCCAAGACTTACTACCGAACATGAAATTGTGGATAATAGAAAATCAAAACAGAGTAGTCAGACAACATACAAGACTACTGTGTTAGTGCCTGTAGAATGAGCTGTGACTGCATTGCAATGTGCATGCCACTGTTGTGTACTTCTTTTTAAACGGGAAATCAAGTTGCTTTTTAAGCTGTGTTGTATTGAAATAATTACAGGATTATTATTAGCAGCTTGAGGTTTATAAAATAGATCCCAAACATGTGTGATCTGAAAGAACATTTATGAGATGGTTTTATGAGTTGGTGCAATATCACATTCTGGATGCTAGCAGAACAAAGGTTGAATCTAGTTACTGATAAGCAGGAGATTACAATTTAGTGAACAGCAGGTGTACAGAAGTATTTAACATGCACTTTTTATATGTGCTTAAATTTTTAAATGTAATGTGAGAGAAGCTTCCAAATTTTAACGTTTATATTTAAACTGTATTATGTTTCATTTATGTATATTAATGAGCACTTACAGTTAAGGTGTGGTTAAATATGCAAGTTTTTCAATGCTTTTGATACTTGTAGAGATGGCATGAATTATTATGTTAATTTATTTTGAACTTTCATTCGTTTTTATTTATATTTGAAGAGCTTATTTTGTGTTTACCCTAGATAAAGTAGTTAAACAATATTTTTAACCCTCAAATAGAAATTAAACCCATTTTATGTTCTAATTATTTTTTAATCATTTAAGTGAAGAGTAATTAATTTAGAGACATTATGGAAAGGGATAAATAAAGTCATCACAGAGCTTAAAAGCTTAGTATAACATCTTTATGCAGTTATATGACAAAGTCATGGAATAGAATCAAGCTGCTTACAGGCATTGTTAAAACTACCATACTAAGCCTGTCAGAAACATTCACTTTAAATTTGAAATCATTTAAAAACTTTCTTTTCCTAAGTTTTAATGAATGACAGTTCTTCAAATGTGATCAGTACATTTTCTAATTACAAATATTTTTATCTTAGGTTTAGTTAAAAAGCATCTTTTTTACTTTGATTGCATTTACGATGTATGAACTTTAGCTACAGAAATTCTAAACTCTTTCAAGTAAATCCTCAGTTTTGTGTTCTTGCCAGATATACTGTAGTCTTTATTTGCTATTAAACCTTTTCCTCATATTTATATCTTCTGTTAGTGATGCATGATTAATACTTTCTAACTGCACCAAAAGACATATTTACATATTCTCTTCCTACTACAGTAATAAATAATAATCCCTATAATAATTTTAAAATATAACAAAAAATAGAAATCATAAATCTTGCCAAGTTTAGAATTTATCTAGTTTATTTTTTCAAAACAAGGCACTATATATAATACAGGTTGTGGTGTGCATGTTTAGTACAGATACCTTCTTTGTCGTCGAATTTGGTGTGAATTGCAGATGGTGCACTTCTGTGTTGGCATAGCTTTAGTTGATGTTATAGGTGTTGTGTCCATGTAATCTTAGCCTTCCAAAAAATATATCAGATTTATGGTAAATGAAATAATTTCTAGGAACTGATGTATCCTTGCATTCATTAGAACTTACTAATGAATGATCTATTTCCTTTCAGAAGCAGCTTCTAAGGTTGCTTTCCACTGACTCTAGTAAAATATACGAGTTGGGAACTGCAGTGTATAAAGGTGGCAATACAACTTTTCAGTATTATTGTAGGGATTTCTCCAATGGTGAGTAATAGGAAAGAAGCTGATCAATTCTTTCAATGCCACACATGGATTTATTACAATCTAAATATAATTAGGTTTAGTGATGGAATCCCCTTTTCAATTCTTTTTGAGGTCCTAATTTTACCTGAATGTTCAGTTGTAAGCAAAAGGACATTGCATTTATCTTTCCGTTTATTCACGGCTGTATGATGCTTCCTGTATGTAACCGTTTCGCCTCATTTTAGCTTGTGTTCTGAACTTCTTTTGAGGAGATATTATAGGTATAAAGTATGTGTCCTTTGTTTAGATATTTCTTCATCAAAGCTATGCTTTCCGCATGGCCTAAACCAGACATAGGATCCATCGCACCACAATACACAAGCACTTTCCATGCTTGTATATTGTGCTTTCCATGCCTGTTTATTCTAACATTTTTATGTCTGAAACACTGAATTAATTCGCATGTGAATGCTAAAATACTATGTTATTTTATTATTACATCAGAGTTCATATTTTAATTTGTTTTTCTATGGTTGTGCTTGCATTGTATTGCTAAAAAAAATTTATATGTTCTGTCAAATAAAATGTCGAATTCAGTTGGTTTATAAACACTTGGCTCATAAATCATGTAAAGTTTTAAACCGTACTTGTGCTATTTGCTCAGAATATATTAATGGAGAACAAGACATCCTTGCTACAAAACTGTCAACTTATCTATTGAAAGTTCCTCATGTATAAATTTTTTGAAAATTATCCTGGAGATCATGACAAATCATTTTTAACTTGTGCAATCTATTCCTAGATGCATCTTCATTATTACTAAAGTGCCAAAACTTTAGTGAGGGTTTGAATCGGTCTTTTGCCATTGTGTCACTAAACATCTGTGTTGCTAACACTGAATCACTTGATCTTTGTCTTTAAGATAAGATTTCTTGATCAGGGCTAAAAATTTCTTCATTTATACTACAACAGTTGGTTTCTAACATTGTACAGAACTTTTTGGTTTGGCTGTTGATTCATTAATACATTGCTGTGCATACCTTTTGGTTTCTGATAGTGATTGTGTGATTTCTTTGGTGATAAGTAAATGAAAAACTTCTTTTGGTCTTGAGAAGGCTAAGGGATCTGTGCATTCTGAGTGCATTACGCCACTATTGCTCAGAAAAATAATACCATTAATCTTCATGCAATTCATGTCAACTTTATCTCATTCATATGCTCTTAAAGCTATTTGAGAATTATCAGTTTCACTTTTACTACTATCTGAAATATTTTCTATTCCATCAATATCAGTAATCAAGCTGAAGGCATGCTGGAGTGACTCCTCTATATTTGTTTCATCTCCTTCTGCAGTTTTTCATATCATGACTTTGATCTTTGGTGCCTGAATCAAAAACACAGTTGCTAAGATTACAACTGCTTTCCCTAGCTGAGTTCATGTTGTAAACAAGCTCTTCGTTAAATAAATTGAGATATTTTGCTTCATCAATTGAAAGAAACTCTAGTTTGCATATTTTTCTTTGCAAAAAAATTTTTAAATATGTAAATCATATGACAAGTGTAGCAAGTTGTATGGACAAGGAAATTGCACCAAACCTCTAAAAATTAGCACCATCTTGTAAAATTTTATGAAAACAGTAATATGCACTGGCGCATGTGTTGAAAAGTCACTAGACACATCGCAAATATATAGAAAAGCACTGTATAGAGTACAAATCGTCTCGTCCCTAGTGCGTAATGAATGAGCTTGGAAGAAAATATAGCTTAACCATCGCAGCATTTATAATATGTAAACATATTTATGTGATCTTGTTTGCTTAGAAGTGCTACTCTGGAGTATTTTGAGAGTTACATGATTACATACAAGTGAGTTTATATTATATTTTATGGGAATTGAAGTGGGTTGTTAATTTCATGTCTTTTTGTTTTGTTTTGTGGAAGGGGGAGCATATAAGTTAGAAAGATAGTTTAAGATATAAATGTACTCTTTATTTGCAAACTTTCCCATCTAGAATGCTTCATTTTACCAGATTTTAATGTAGCCATGACACTTTGGCTATATGAAAATAGTAAATTAATTCTTAATCATGTAACTTTTTATGTCTGAAACACTGAATTAATTTGCATGTGAATGATGAAACACTATATTATTTTTGATAATATATCAGAGTTCATATTTTAATTTGCTTTTCCATGGTCATGCTTACATTGTGTTGCTAAAAATAAATTTATATGTGCTGTGAAGTAAAACTTAGAATTCAATCAATTCATGAGTATTTAGATCTGAAGAAATATTTTTAGTTTAGTTATAGGATTTATAATTATTTTTCTTTAAAAGCACGGTTGTAGATTTTATTTATTTTTTTTTTCCTTTTAAGCTCGCAGAAATTGCATGTTTCTCTTAGAATTGTTTTGCATTGTGAATGATGCATGCTGAGAAATATCCATCCTCCATAGTGATCTGGCAGATTTATGTTTGTTATGCTTTCCTGCAGTTTTTGATTTCTCCTACTTTGGAACATATTACTGAAATAATTTTACACAGGTTAGTTTTATGTTATATATGCAATTTTATTTTGTTTTCTATTTCAGTATTTTGTAAAAAGTGATTTTGGTGATCTGTTATTTTTATATTTTTTGAAAGCACTGCTAAATAAATGAAATGAAAGGATGGATGATTTGTTATTATTTATCCCATTTGCTAAACAAAAAGGAGACTTTTATTGTTAACTTGCAGAGTAAATTAGTTCCCATTAAATTAATGGATCATAATGATTGAAGGTAATGTAGAATTTATGCAAGTTGCTCCGTTACCGAAGTTTGATTTTGGAAAAATATGAATTTAAACATGGAAAATATGAATTTAATATGGTAATAACAACATATATTATTGTAAAGGTAAACAGTGAACCCATTTAAAGTAAAAATTATAGATCTAATAAATTACAGCTTTAATAGGTCAATGGCTAACTAAAACTGCCAGTAATTTATCCTGTGCTCAGAAGATTTGCTGCATAAGATTTTCTTGCTTTTCCCTCAGTGTGTTATTAATACTAGCCAGTTTTCCTAAAACAAGGCCTCGAAGAATGCATCCTTCACCTTAGGCCTATAGCTTTTGTATATTTTGCTAGAATTAATCAATTAAATCTACTTGCATAGTATTTAAAGAATGTCATATTATACATAATAAGCTAACTATGTATGTATGAGAGATAGTCAATTCTAGGAGCTTAAGATCGTAAGATCGGTTGTGGTTGACTGTTTATATAATTAAACTGTGAATAAAAATTAAGAAACAAATAATTATGGTCCAGAGATTAAAAAGAAAAATCTATCATTTGAGCAATTTTGCCCTTAAATAAGCACTGTTCATCATTGAAATTGCAACTACACAAAGAATGGGTCATGGAAATTTTAAACTTGGAAGACAAGATGTTAATCACATGCAAATAATCCAAAACTGGAAATAACATTCTTCTAATCTGATTTGTGCAAGCAGAAGTTAACATCTGGCCATAACTTGTTATTATCTAGTTTAGTCATTGTTCTTGCAGCTAGTTAGGCACATATCATTTAACAAGTGTGATATTTCGTCCTAAATGCTCAGTAATCTGCTGAAGTGACAAACCAACATCTGACAAGGAAGGTCTTCCAACTAGAACTCTCAGTTTTTCTCAAAATGATGTATATGAATCTACTTATCCAGAAATATATCAGTAAAATAATTAGCTGCTAATATTCAATAGAACAGGGGTGGCCAACTTTTGTATATAAATGATCGGCCACTTTTTTGCTTAAATGTATCATGATTTACCAACAAAAATCCTGGTATTTAACGTATTCAAACTGTTGTAATTGTTTATTAATAAGTGACACCAAGGGAGAGAGTATTAAACTAGCATATATTTTATAATTGAAGAGCAGACACATAGAAAATATATTTAAAATTTTTATCTTGTCATTAATGGGAAGACTGTGTCTGCATGTCTCTAAGGTTCATAATGTGATGTGTATCCAGACGATAATGAATCAGTTAGGGAATCACCAAGTAAGGAACGATATTTAGTGTCTGTGAACTTTACTTTTGAACATGGACAACTTGTATATATTTTGAATATGGACAACCTTATATAAATATATAGATCCAAAACAAGAGTAGCTATATTAGTTCCATTTTCAAGTTCTCCAGCTTGTAAAGTTAGATCAGTTTGTAGAGTTATAATTTCATTTTCTAATGCATTTTTATTCAGTAACTATGTCAGAAATTTTTGAGGCCGCGTGTTTTACATTTAAATCTCTTAAAAGGTACGGACAGCCACTGCATGATATCATTTTCAAAATCATGAAATCTGACCGCAGAGCCTTCAATCACCTTTTTCATTGCTGCTACACATTTCAGTGTTATAATTACAATTATAATTTTGATGTTTCTGTAGGTGGTATATTTTAAAAGTGGTTCAAACTATTTTGTTGAAAATCTTTTATTGGTATAATAAGTTTTGTTTGTGTGCATAGATGCTCACAAACAAAACTTATTATGCTAATAGAAGCATTTGTTCTGCATCATTTCAGTTATTATCTAGTTCTTTCCTAGCAATTCTAAATTAAAATCATTTAATTTTGATGTAAAAGCTGTAAGAAATGCTATATCATCTGTAGGATTTCTCTGTGCAATTACTTGGACTTTTTTTTAAACCATTCTCAGTCAATGAGGCAAGTTTTCATGCCATCTTGCAATCAGTACTAAAACAGAAGGGTTAAACAACTTTGTTATTTAAAACTTTAAACTGAGGAAATGCTTAACTTGTGCTTTCAGGATATCAGTAACAGAAAGGGAAGCGTAAAATTTAAACGAATTCAAAGGTGGAAGCTATAGTGCAAATACAAGCGATGGTTCAAATTACTTATTGTGGTATAGACTAGCTAGCAAATTGGATAATGCTGGATAACTAAACAGCAGAACTGAGCAACAAAACCATACTAGGTCAGCATCACTGCCAAAAGTTCTATTTGTAAATTTTCAAGAACTGTACCTTAAATGCTCATATCTACTCTATATCCTGTTGAGAGCTAGCAAAAGAAATGACACTATAGTTCCAGATCATAAGAAAATGGATTAATTAACATAAAATGCACTTTATTACACTTTTAGCCGAGATTTGTCCTTTAAATTTCCACATTCTTGTTCTTGCTGTTTAAGAAAAAGAATAAATCACGAGATTGTTGCAGAAATTTACATCTATTTACTATCTTTCATCAGTTTGTAGTAATAATTTTATGTGTGTGTCATCATGTTGCAACTAACCGTTTTTCTTTAGTTTATGTTTTCTAGCTTACAAACAACAGTGACTTATTCAATGGTAGCTCAAAAACTTGTGGAATTCATCATTGTTTTGCCATAGAGTTATAAATTTACTTACATGAAGTGTCATTGCTCCTGCTTCATCTGTTATTATTGAAACTAATTTAAAAATCGTAGCTTCAAATTAGTGAAGTTTATAAAAAGCTGAACGTGTTTGTACCTCTAATTCTTTCTTAAAAAAAAAAGAATCATACCCAAAAAATCTTCATAAATATATAATCTGTAAAATATGTACGAATAAAAATAAGGAGCTGTGTTGTGTCACTTAATCTACCAATTTATTCAATTTAAAGAAAAAACAAGAACATCTACTAATGTTTTTTATATAACTTTTCTATTATATTTTCATTCCTTTTCTCAAAATAGTGCATAACAGTGTTTTGAGATAATTGTAGATCTTAAAATGCAGCAATAATTTCAGTCTTTTTCTTAAAATCATTAAAAGGCCAATCAATCTAACATTTCCAAGAAAACTTTAGAAAATTTTCTCCTTCCTTGCCACATGCTTACATGGTGTAATTGCCAAGCAGGCATCCTAATAGCCATCGAGAGGCCCAGTGTTTGATTCCTGGTCAGAGCATCATTGATTTTTTTTGTGTTTCCTTCTCCAAAATGACACTGATTACTTAGTTAATTATTTAAAACTTTCATTTAAACTCAATGAAACTGATAAAACTAAACAAAAATATCGTTATAATTTTTATTTGAAATGATTGCACTGGTGACAAATTTCAGGGAAGGGAGAAAAAACATTTGGTTATCAGAATTTTGTTTGATGGATAGATTTAAACTTTGTTAAAAATCCTTGGAAAGTGTAAATAATTGATTGTAAATATTTCATTTAATAAAACTGTGTCATTAGTATTGACATTGCTTTTTCTCAGTCATCTTTATTTACACTCATGTCCATAAATTAAGGATAATTCGGAGTCACTCAGAAATCGAACTCTAAAATAAATATATCACCTGTAAAATCACTACACACATCTTCAAGAATCATATGCAAATTTCAGGAAGTAACCAGATGACACCGATGGTACATCACAATGACGAGAGTGTAAGAGAGTGATATGTAAGGAATACAGGCAAAGAAGTAAAATTGCTCGCAGGCGATTTATAAGCATTTCAGTGCAATAACCGAATAGTTATGACACAAAGGACGCATTTGGATGATTTTTTACGTGGTAGAATTATCGGCCGTCTGGAATGCGGGGGTACCCAAGTGGAAGTATCAGACGAACTTGGAATTGCCCAGAGTGTCATCTTCAGGCTTTGGCAATAATTCCAAAATGATGGTAATGTGAGTAGACATTACAGCACAGGTTGCCCCAGAGTTACAACGTCGAATGAGGACCGGTATTTTGCAGTTACTGCCAAAAGAAACAGGCGGAGCACAGCGTCAGACCTGTCTCGTCAGCTCTCTTAAGCCACTGGTACGACAATGTCAAGACAGACCGTATACAGACGCTTAGGGCAGATTGGTCTATATGCTCGTAGACCTGTCAGATGCGTTTCACTTACTGCAACTCACTGTCACCTGCGGTTAGCCTGGAGTAGAGAGCATGCATTGTGGACACTGCAACAGTGGGCTTGTGTGATGTTTACTGATGAATCCAGGTTTAGCTTGCAGTCTGATTCTCGCCGGACTTTGATATGGAGAGCTCCAGGTGCCTGTTACCACCAAGAAAGCATCATTGAACGACACCGTTACGTGGTGCAGGAGTGTTTGTTTGGGGTGGAATTATTCTGGGTTCCAGAACTGACCTGCATTTTCAAATTGGAACCACGACAAGCCAAATCTATTGGGATGTCATTCTGGAACAACATGTACGTTTGTTTCGGGGCACACAATTTGTGTTTATGGATGACAACGCCCATCCTCACCGTGCAGATATCGTAAGGGAATGCCTTCAATCGGAGGATATCACCCGTGTGGACTGGCCAACATTCTCACCGGACTTGAGTCCAGTAGAGCACGTGTGGGACATGCTTCGCCGATGAGTTGCAGCCTGTCAACCTCCTCCTACATGTCTACCGGAACTTCGGAGAGCATTGCTTTTTAAGTGGTGTAATATCCACCAAGATCAGATCGATAATTTGATACTCAGCATGCCTAGGCATTGTACGGATTGTGTTGCGTCGTCTGGGAGACATACAATGTATGAACAATTATACCAACCATGTAATATTGTTTTTTTTTTTTTTTTGTAATTTGTTCCAGGGAGAAAAAATCGCTAATTTTTTTAATAAAATAATATCAAACATATAGCATCTTTTTTTGCTCTTTACCTTTTGTTTAATAAATAAGCTTTACAAATAAGTCAAATTTGTTTTGCTTCTAACTCTTCCTTTGCCTGATTTTGCATTATTCTTAATTCATGGACATGAGTGTATAAGCCTTTGAAAAGCATTTTATTGAGCTATTTATTGAATCTTAAGATCCCTAATTTTAGTTTTTCTCAAATATTGTTTTGCATACAATCTGTTTATTTGCTCTCTGTTTGTTTATAAAGTTAAAAAACGATTTTCCAGATTACCTCTTTTAGCAACGGCTATGGAAGTATTGCTTTATTAGCAAGGTGTTGTGGTTCCACTTTATCGACTAATGGTGCAAGAGGCAAATTATCAGCATCAGCTCTGGTACTAAAGGATCATGACTTTATGTTTGCGTGTTGAAATCATCTTTTGGATGTGATCGAACGAAAATTTCTTTGCCATCGTCTTGTTGGGCCATTCCTGTTATAGAAAATTTTAAATATTTTTTTAAATATGAGATTTTTCATTGTCAACTCTGAACTTGCAAATGAAGTAGTAATGAACTTTCCAATGAAATTTTTAAATTTCTTGGGATCTCCAAGACATGTTGTTAAACAAAACAAGTGTTACTCGTGAAATGTACCATTATTTCCGGAAGAAACGCCGCGCCGTTTACGTGTTTAAAACGTAAATTTTCAGCGGGTGCGATGTTTAGGTGCACTAAAAATATTTCCTATGACGGTCATTGTACATAGTTTGAATAACATTGTCATTGTACATAGTTTGAATGGCCTTCATTGTGTATAGACTGGTCCTGTTCCCACACAAAAGACCACTCAGTTGCTTTTTGCGAACGTTATTTTGTTTACATTCTTTCCCTTGAACGGACCTACATGCCTTAGTCACCCTAAACAACAAGATCTCAGAACAATAACATTCTTTCCCCTTTCAAATCAGCATTCTCATCAGTTTGAATAGACTCCCTCCTCTGCCATTCCATGAATCTTCCAGGACCCATCCTTTCCCCACCCCTGCCTTTTTTGCAATTTTTTTCAAAGGTGGACATGACTCCACCTGCCTCGCAATAACGAACTCTGACGTATTTCCCCTTCAGCATGAATCGATTTTTCTTGGCATTCTGCCGGATACAGATCCCATCAGTTTGAGTACAAGTACTTGTTGGATAGTTTTTAAGCAAGAAGGGAGCGGAAAACTTTTGAAAATGGCACCTAAATGGCACAGAAGCTATACTCCTGGTTTTAAGCTTAATGTAATTTCACGTGCTGAACAGATTGGAAATAGAGCAGCAGCTCGAGAGTTTGAAGTGGACGAGAGATGTATTCAACGTTAGAGAACTGAAAAAGAAGAACTTAAAAATATGCCACAACAGAAACGAGCCAAAAGAAGTGGTACTGTAAGGTGGTCGAATCTAGAGGATGATCTTGCAGGCTTGATAAAGGAGCAACGAGGAAAGGGAATGGCAGTTTCGACTGTAAAAATTCGCTTTCAAGCAAAATTTATCGCAAAACAAATGAACATAAATGATTTCAAAGGAGAGCCTTACTGGTGTAGCAGATTTATGAAAAGAAAAAATATTTCAGTGAGTACTAGAACAACAGTCGGGCAACAATTACCAATGGACTGGCAGGATAAAAAAGCATCTTGTCTAAAATATGTGACAGATATTATTGATAAAAAAAACTTCTTCGGTCACAGATAATAAATATGGATGAAACGCCGTTAGCTTTCGACTCTCCTACAAACAGAACTGTTGATGAAACTGGTGCAAAAACTGTATCTGTGCTTACGACGGGGCATGAAAGAACACCATTTACATGTGTGTTAGCTTGTGCCGCAAACGGTGACAAGCTAAAGCCGATGATCATTTTTAAACGGAAAACTATTCCTAAGGGAGATTTTCCTAATGACGTAATTATTTGTGCAAACGAGAATGGCTGGATGTGCGAAACAATTTTGCATGAGTGGCTAGAAAATGTTTGGCAGTGTCGTAAGGGATCTTTTTTCTAACCAAAAGGGTTATTGATAATGGATTCCATGCGTGCTCATTTACTTGAGTTGGTGAAAACCAGATGTCAAAAATTGTCTACGACCGTAGCAATAATTCCTGGTGGTTTGACAAAAATCTTACAACCATTAGATTTGTCAGGTAATAAATCCTTCAAGGCTGAAGTCCAAAAGCGGGGGGAGTGTTGGACGAGTGAAGGATTGCATACGTATACCAAAAGCGGTAAAATGCATAGAGCATCTTATGAAGAAGTTGCAAAGTGGGTAGTAAGTGCCTGGAAATCGGTAAAATCATCGTCAATAATAGCAGGGTTCAAAGAAGCTGAAATTATATCCTTAGATAAAGAGACTGTAAACCAAGAGGATGAATGTGACGATCTGGAAGACTTGGACTTAGATCAAGATTTATTAAATCTTTTTAATTCGGATAGTGAGGAATCAGATTTTGATGGCTTCATATGATGTATAGGTTGCTGTAATACCTTTTGTAAGTAAAATTTCAAATTTCCTTTTGTCATCCTTTTGTCCAAATTTAATATTTCGTTGTTGCAACATTTTTTATAATATAGTCTGAGTATTACAAATATGGACTTCTTTAGTGGGTAAATAAAAGTATATTCGTGAATGTAAATATATTTTCAACATTTCTTATCTTTAATTTATTTTTGAGTTATGGTTTCATTTCATGCATTTGTCTTAACTGATATGTCTTATATCCGGACATAGGTTGAGATTTTGCATCTATATGGCCCACGATGATGTCACGAGCAATTTAATCTATTGCTGTGTTTACGCTGATGCGGCATTGCTGTGTAATTTTAATTTTTTCCCGCCATTTTTCTCGAGTGTGGCGTTTACACTGATGCGGCCTTTCTTCCGGAAATTACGGTAGTTAGATTTTCATACATTCAACTTTAACATTCATATTGACTTAGCAATCAAGTTTTTCTAATATTTTTTAACTCTAATTAAAAAAAGTAGTTTTTTGCTATTTTGTGTATTGCTTTATTTCCAATAATTTAATTTTTCATTGAAAATGCTTCTGAAATTTTTTTAGTGAAATTAGTTTTTTTTTTAAAATCGTTGAACAATGAAATTTTGGAAACTATAACATTGGATTCTATACCTTCAGAAAAAAAGCTATCAAGTTGACATTAACAGCTAAATTCCTGTAGATGAAATAAAATAAGCAAAATTTTCTTATTTACCAAAGACAAAACATCTGCACAACATTAAGAAAATCCTTTTTGTTTGATAGCCTCGGATAAACAAAACAGTATTTGCACCATGTTTCACACCGCGGAAATTATCTTTATAATAAAGCATAGTCTTGGTCAAATAAAGGCTAAATAATCAAATTTTTTACTTGTTATTTATATTACATTATGCACATCTCCTTTTATTAAATACAAACTATCTTTATTTTGCAAATTTTTTTTCAAGTTGCGACTAATTTTTTTTTACCTACAGTGAGTCAAGTTGATTACCTAAAAATTAATGTAACATTGAATTAGACTTTAAATCCTTAGCTATGTCTTTATTTAGAAGTATAAAAACATACAGTGATGTGAATATTGTTTTAAATTGTACAGCCAGGCATTTGAAGTTGAAAGACTGCAATGAGAAGTTACTTGACTGAAAAATCAGATTTTTGAGATTTAGAAGAATATGAAAATCCAAGGGAAATTATGGATGATAAAGTGATAGAAAAAAATCTCACCTCTTCAGTTCTGAAAATGAATGAGATAATGCATATGAAAGTAAATTCACAGGTGTTTTATCAGATAATGTATCTGGGCCAAAGCCTTAATCATAGATTATGAGACTAGATGAGAAAAGGGGTAAAATTCTGGTCCAATATAAGAAAAATGGAATAGCATGTCATATGTCCTAAATAAATTTATAACGGTGAAAAATTTGCAATATTTTTATTACTAAGAGAAATAGCTGCAAAAGTTCAGTGGTGACAGAATAAACTGAAAAAACATAATCAAACTAAATGGCTTTTATGTATGTAATCCGTGAAAAAATTCATAAAAATTCCTGTGCACCCAATCCATTCACCTTGATTTGAATCTTGGTTTCCTTTGGTTTACCTGATTATGGCAAAGCACACAAGATCTGCTTAAGAGTATGGATGCATTTGTGGGGGACTTTCTTAGGGAAATTAGTTCATATTCAGGTTCCATATGGGGGTAAAAGGAGCCAGCTAGGAAGCCTGTTCATCTAACTACCAATGATCAGGGGACTTACTGCTCAGCCACTAATGGTCTTGCAGTTCGGAAATTTTAATTCGATTTATTTCATCAAGTTCAGCTGGTGTAAAATAGATTACAGCTTTGATCATAATTTACTGTGCTTTATCTGTGCTTTACATTAAATCTGCAGTCAGCATATTTATTATCATGTAAAATAACTATTGTATGAGAATTCTTTTCACAGTTTCCAGAATTTCTTGTATTCTCATCCTAGTATTCAAAGAATAAATTTTCATCGGTTCTGTTAAACCATTTTGAGTTGGCAGCCAAAATATCTGTCTCATGCTTGTTATCTCTTTATTCATTATTTTACGGTTTTCGTGCTGGAATCTCTCACTTTGGTGGCTAGTGCTGTACCACCAAATCTTAATTTTTATATATATTAACTGCTTATCTATAGAGTATTAGCAGCTAATTACTTTATGCTTATGTATCTCTAGATGAATAGATTTATATATATTTATGTAATAAGTGCATGATGCACAGAAGTCTAGTAAAAACATGAAACATAGCATAGGATGGTCTTTGGTACAGGGACGATTCTTGACTCTGAGTATTAAGTTTTTGGAAGTGATTAATTAGTTGAAGTAGCTTTTTATGTAACAAATTATATAAATATTTTATATAAAATGAATTATCATTGCGCTTCCAGTGCTGAAAGCATAAGAAGAAAATTCAGGAAGAAACAAATTTTAAAAAATGCTCTGCTTAAATATGCTGTTAATACAGAAACAGATAATATTGATGGAGTTCAGTGTGAAGCAAAGATTATATAAAAGGAAGTTGATGAATATTCTGGAAACTACTCAGAAATGATAGACAGCAATGAAACCAAAACTGAAGTAATAGAAATGATAAGCATAGAAGGCATACCAGATATTGAGGAGAAAAACCAAAATGCAACTGATGAAGAAGAAATTCAAAATGTAGAATATATACCTAACACCATTAATGATACTTTAGTTTTGGGAAATTTTGACATTTCTTTGTGGCCTTTAAATTTAGCAACATACATGCAGCATTATTTGCTTAAAAATAAACCACCATCAAATAATTTATTTATACATATTGCTAAAAATGTAGTAACAGAAGGTGGACAAACTGTAATTCAGTCAATAAAGAAAAATATTTTTATTCGCAATAAAGCAAATGGTGAAAAAAGTTGAACAAGAATGGCTAATGTTACAAAAAGTAAAGCAATTTATTGCTATGTTTGTAAGATATTTTCGATCAGATGAACGACTTTTACAGGAGGATTCTTGGATTGGAAAAATGCAAACGTGAGAGTGGATTAACATGAAAATTCTACTGATCATAGCCATTCTATTGAAATTTTAATAGCAAGAAATTTAGATGAGGTAATAGACAATATCGTTTAATAAAAGTATTTAGAAGGAAAAAATATTGGAGAAAAGTACCGTTTCAGGTAGTAGGAACAATACTCTTGCATTTCATGGCATTGATGAACTCTTTTTTGCTTCCCATAGTGAAAATTGCATGGGAGCTCTAGAATATTTGGCAGAATTTGATGAGTTTTTTAACTTCACCTATAAAAAAATTTGGGTCCGCTGGAAGAGGCAATGTGAGTTATCTTTTGTCAACTATTTGCGATAAATTTATTGAAATATTGAACAAAAAAATTTCAAACATTTCTGTCAGAAATTAAAGCCACCAAGTATTTTTCAGTTGTACTTGACTCAACCCCTGATATAACATATGTAGACCAGTTAACATTCATATTGCATTATGTATCACAAGATGGAATCCCAATAGAGAGATTTTTTGGATTTTTACCGATTTATTTGCACACAGTAGAATCATTAAAAAATGAAGTTTTGAGTAACCTTGAAATATTAGGTCTGGATATCTGCAACTGTAGAAATAAAAGCTACAACAGCTACATCTGGAAAATACAAGTGGCTCCAAACCTGCATTAAAACAACAATGAAAGAGCCCATTACGTTTGTTGGGCTTGACATTCATTAAAGTGACAGTAAGTAGTGCTAGTGAATCATGTTTTCAAGCAATAACATATTTTAATTTATTGAAGAACATTTATACATACTATTTTCGATATCTACTCATAGGTGGAACACTTTAGAAAAACGTTTTGCAGCAAATAATAAACATTTTACAGTAAAAAATTATGTACTACTAGGTGGTCATGTAGAGCTGATGCAGTTAAAGCAATTCCTCTGGGTTCAACGACATAAAAAATGCTTTACTTGATATATCTCTAGATGAATCTCAGAAATGTTGTGTAAAACTGGAATCCCGAGAAAAGCAAACAAAATTAATAATCTAGAATGCATTTTATTAACAGTAATTTGGGATAAAATGTTCTCCACAATAAATGCAACCAGTATATATGTACAAGATATGCCAACCTCGTTTGCAACAAGTATTTTTGACATTTATTTAATTACATTAATAGTTTAAGAAATTTATTTCCGGAAATAGAAGTGGATGCATTAAACATGTCAGAAATGAAAATTTATTCCCGCACTAATATAAGGTCACAAAAATGAAAATAATTTTTTGACACAGTTCATCATGATGAGGAGGACAATAAGTTCATGTAGTTAGGATCAGGAAGCCTTTAAACGAAATTGCTTTTACATAATATGTGACAAAATATCTTTTGAACTAAAACTGCATAGCAAAAGTTACAAAGACATTAATGAGATTTTAAAAATATTTCATACGAGCGCAAGTAACAATGTATCAATTGAATCTGAAGATGCTACATTACTAAAAATATGGTACAGTGTAAACATTGATACAAAAGAATTGGATGGGGAACTGTTACAATTTCTGTTACTTTGTAAAAGCCAAACTTTAATGTTGTATAGACATTAGTATTTATGAAGTAAGAGAGATTGAAAAATGAGCAATGCCTTCGCTAGGAATCGAACCATGGACCTCTCGGTTACGCGTCAAGTATGCTAACCACGACACCATGAAGGCATGCAAAGAAGACAGGAGAAATACTTTATATACCCCCCTTTATAAAGGGTGACTGAGGATCAGGAGCTCCAGTCGCCAAATCGTGGTAGTGGAGAGTCATCATCTACCACCTTTTAGTTCGGGTGCCACGTGTAGAGTCATTAGGATATTTTTTGAAAGCAGAAGAGTGAAAAATGAACAACACCTTCATCGGGAATTGAACCATGAACCTCTTGGTTATACGTTGAGCATACTGACCACTACACAAAGAGGGCAGGAGAAATACCTTATAACGTTGCTATCTGACATGCTACGGTTTATAAAGACTACAAAAATTATACCGACGTTCCCAAATATGTAAATCATATTACATATATTTTTAACTTTGCCAGTATCGAATGCATCTGGTGAAAGATCATTTTTGGTGTTAAAATACGTAAAAAAGTATTTACAAAACTCAATAAGTCAAATAAAATTAATTTCTTGAGCTGTACTATACATAGAACAAAATGCATTGTACAGTAGTAATTATGAAGAAATAATTGAGAAATTTGCAGATTTGAAAGCCATAAAAAAGTATTTTTGAATTTTGCATAATCATTTTTTCAAAACTATGGTTTTGACATTTAACAGAATAAATTCCGTTTTCTTGATTTACGACATACAAAAAAGTTCCAATTCTATTGATTGTAGTCATGCATAATGAAATGCATGTTTATAATTATACTAACAATGGAAACGGTATTAAAGATTTTTTTAAAAAACTCACTATTTTTGTTAATTATTATTATATACTTATCATTTATTATTTTGTTAGAAATTTCTCATAAAAATTACATACTCCCACCCGGTGCAGGGGCCCAGCAGGAAAAATTGTCTAGGGCCCTAAAATAGATTAATCTGCCCCTGGTTGCTATCGGCTAGGTGACACAGTGAAAAGGAGCAGAAGAGAAGGGAACGGTGCAATTACCTTTTATATTGAATTCTATTTCAGATTCCGTGATGGATTAATGTCCAGATGTTGGGTTCAGATTTTGTTGATAAGTGTGCAACAGAGTTTAGATGATGGATCTTTTTTGGAATTGCAGGGAGAAATTATTGCTTTGTTATTTTTAGAATCCGAGTTCTCAAAAGGCTGTTATTAATTTATTGTTTGAAAGATAGATTAGATATTTTATATTTTACAAATACAGTACAAAGTCCGAAATTCGGACTCGTCAGGACTTCGACGATTTCAGATTTGGGAATTTCCGAGGGTCTCCCATTCCTTTCCCCTTCCACCAAACCACACGAGAGGACTTTTGGTTAGCCGCATATTTAGAGTACCAACACTGTGCATTTACAATGTTTTTCTCATAGCTACATATTTCTCTTGATCACCAGTTCGACGGCTTTGAGCTCTCTCGCATTCAATTTTCCTTAGCGTAATGCTGATTATTCCCAGCTTTACTTTATTATTTTAAAAAGTTAGCTAATCAGTTGAAAAAAATTTTTATAATGTATATTTTTTGCTTATTGCCCTTTAACATTCGAATTTTTTAACCTTTCTGAAAGGGGGTAGGGCTTTTGCCTAGGTTCCTGGTGTCGCAAACACCGTTCTACTGGAGATGCTATACATTTACAAACATCCATGCCTTCTCTGGGATTCAAGCCTGTGCCCTTCAGCACGGCAGTCAGCGACGCTAACCACTATACCGGTTTGGCGGCATAGACTTTATGCTGAAATATTTCAAAAATTCTTGGAACAATCTTCCCATTATTCAAAAAATTTAACATCGATTTTTAAAATACTATTTTATATTTGCATTTCAGTGCGTACACTATTCCGATATCTATAGGCTTACCTACAGCTTAGAAGTAAGAATAATATCGATACATTATCTTTCAATGAAACTTATAAGTGAAATATGAGAAACGTAGTTTTCTAGAATAGGATAATTTTTCTGTCAACAGGTAAACCAACCCTGAATTCAAATGTTGCCGAACGTCGGGTATGAAATGATTTTCAAACCAATCATTCATTAATGCTTCTTTTAGTTTCATGATATATAAAGGAGAAAATATTTACTCCGTTAAATTCTCGCGGTCTTGTATCTTTTCCGATTACAAAACGTTTACACTTGTGCGGTCCTGCATCATTTGCACATGCTAAAATTGTTTGTCTCGTTTTGGAATCTGTGACCCCAGTTCAAGCCCTTTCTGTAGAGGTTGCCAAGGTAGTTCGCAGTACATATTGCCAGAAAAGAGCAGTGTCATCAGCATTGTAAATTTGTTCTGGAGATAAATTTTCATTGTTAATGAGTCCAATGAATTCATCTGCAAATATTTCAGTGGCTTCAGTATGAGCTGAAGCTTTTTCACTTGAAATTTTTTATTGCCTTATGCCATGGAGATTTTTAAAATTTGGTAACCAACCTGTCGAATATGTGCACTCAGTTTATAAGTCCATTAGTTCATGTAATATTTTGGCTTGGCCCATTATCATTGGGCCCATCGATTGCCCGCTCTCGCTGCAATGCTGTCTCAGCCATTCAATCATCACTTTACCACTTTTCTGTTTCCTTATATTATGTCTAGTTGACTTTCCAATGTCATACTCCTCGCATAATTTTGAAACAGATATAATCTTTATCTATTTTTTTTCAACAATCCCCCCTTTTTATTTAATGGGCATTGAAACATGCTTTCGCTTTATAGATTTTGTTGCAGCTCTAGAATTAGAAACTCTTTTCAACATAATCGAAAGTTCAAACTTTAATTTTCATAAAATTGTTCTAATAACAGCCTGTAAAAAATATTAAGTTGGATCAAATCAAAAAGTTGAGGAACAGCGCAATCTGCTATATTAATTGAAATTCCTTGGAATCAGTAAAGTATAATTTTAGCCTAGCTTAATAGCCTCTGCTGTGTATTATTGACTATGTTTCTTGAGACTGGCAACGGAAGACAAATTGTTCTGCTAAATTTTGTCTTGCTTCTATCGTTCACTGAGACAACTATTAAGTCTGAGTTGTATTAGTTTCTTATTATACTTACGTCCATTTCTTGTACATGTTTAAGGCTTATCTGAGTCCTGAATAAATAAATTCCCACATATATTTGAGCTTTATCGAGGGCTGGTGCTTACCGCTCGTTACAGTTTCTGCGGGTTCTAAATTCTGCTGCTAAGCAGCTCCCTAAGCTCTAAATTTTTTGTCCCAGTGCTTTCCCAAAATTCTAAAAATTTTGTCATCCTTTAATTTTGCTGCTCAGTGCTTCTCTAAATTCCAAAATTTTGTCTTCCCTAAATTCTGCCACTTGGAGCGGCCATATGAGTTCTGGTGCAGGTTCTGGTTTTGCATGAATCCGTTATTCTTAATTCAAATAGCAATAAATGTAATCTTTTGGCCTATTAGTGTCATTAACAAAGTCTATTTTTAACATATGGAAAAAAGATTTTGTTAAATTTCTCCTTGTCTTAGTGCATTTAACTGAAATCTGTTATCATCACCAAGTGTAATGTCCGCTTACTCTTTGTTATTGAATTACTAATATAAAAAAAAAATGCTTGGGCATTGCTGCATGAGTCATTAGTCAAATGTATTGATAAACATGCAGTAATGAAAGCAAAATACAATAAATAATTATTTGCCAGTTTGGCATCAGGGATATAAAATATTAGCAGGTGTTAAATCAGTGATGTTTCTATGTAGAATGTTTCGGTTGAGATATTTGCCAAGAAGATACACAGCGATGGAGCCAAATTATTGATCACACAAATTTATGCTAAAATGATTGTTTCTTCCATAACGAGGTATTTTATGTAATGCCAAAGTGAAATTAAGAAGCAGGTTTCTCCGCATGTTTAATCATGGGGGGAGAAATCAAACATGCGTGCGTAAAGCACACCAAAAAAAAAAAGTTGTTGGCTTTGAGGTTCGGATTTTAGATCATTCCGGATATCGGACGTCCAAATCTCGCACTTTGTACTGTATACACACATATATTTTCAGAAAAATTGTGAATTTAAGAATTCTCTCCCTCTCTATTACAAATAGTTCACAGTAAGTGGGAGATGTGCTTTACAGTTCGACTCCTAAAGTTGACAAGAATTAATTCAAGTTTTAAAGTCTCATGGTAGATCGTGTTGCATTTGGTCAGGCTTTTATGCCATTTACACCCCTCCCACAAATTACTTATTGGAGTATAATACAGGGTGTTTATAAAGTCCCGGACCCATTTTGATGTTTAATAACTCATAAAATAATGAAGATATAAACAAACTTATGGCATTTATTGATGGAATAACTTATATATTTTCCTTTTCAAGTTTGAATATCTTTACTTTTGTAAATATCGTCTGCGCGTGTGGTTAATTTTTGATAATTTTATTTTCCAGTCTAAATATCTGTACTTTTCTAAATATTGTCTGCTTATTAATTGCGTCCTTTCATCTTTCTGGCGTTGTTAATTGCCATAATGTGCGCATGTATGGGGATCTGAAAACCCCCATAAATACTGTGAGGCACAAAGGGATTCCTCAAAGGTTAATGTGTGGTGTGGACTAATGCATGACCGAGTCATTGGGCCTTCCTGTTTTACAGGAAAGATGGCCTCATCAGTCGTATACTTAGACATGTTGGAAAACTTCGTATTTCGACAACTAGAAGAGCTTCAGCCACATGTCTTTTTAGCAACAAGATGGTGCACCATCTCATTGGGGTGCCATCGTTCGTAGTTCTTTGAATGACCATTTTACAGGAAGATGGATTGGGCGAGGAGGTCCAATTCCTTGGCCACCCAGATCACCTGATATAATGCCGCTGGACTTTTTCCTTTGGGGATTTATAAAGGACCGCGTTTACAGGAGGAGAGTGTCAAACATTGATTACCTAAAAGCCAGAATTACAACCGCAATGCCTCTGTGGATGCCGACATGCTTGCCGGTACCTGGCGTGAAATTTAATATCGACTTAAGATTCTCCGTGCGACGAAGGGGCCAAACATGGAAGTTCATTGACAAAGGTCATGATTGATTGATTAATTCTGGGGCGCAGCCCCCGTCCACCCAGCTAGAAAATCCAGCCATTAGACAAAGAAAAGGGGCAGGCCCAAGCCAACAACGAACAAATAGCTAACAATGAACACATCCCAAACAAGAATAATAATAATAAAAAAAAAAATTCACTCAACAAACCCAAAATTAAGATAAAATACAAACACAAGAAGAACGAACACAAAATAAAACATATCTCCTCGTAACCTTTCCTCAAAACCTGTATAAAATATTTCAAATGTCTATTCCCATTATTTCTTTGTTATCATTTATAATCTTCATACTATCCTTTGAGTGTTTCTTTAAAATAGTTTCTAATTTATTAATATCTGTGATTATAAATTTCTGTAGCCTGCCCTCACACTCTGTGTTAATAAACAATTCTCCAAATAATGTGCTGCATCTCTAACAACATTACACTTTCTGCATTTCTCATTTTCTTGTAAACCAAATCTTTAAGGTAAAAAGGAAACCTCCCATGACCAGTAACAACTTGAATATATTCAAAGTCATTAATAAATTTTTTATCGTTAATTTTCAATACTTTTAAATAATTTTTGTTCCTATCGGATTCCCTCCACCGATTTTGCCATATTTCCATAATGTTTCTCTTCAAAACACCAATTGAGATTTTTCTTGAATCCGGAATTTTGTTATACGGAATCCCTTCACCTGAAGCAGCCTCCTTTGCCAACATATCCACACGCTCATTCACCTCTACACCAATGTGAGCCTTTATCCAGTGTATATTTATTCTGTTTTTGATTTGAATTTCACTGTAAAAATCTTTTATATCTAACATAATTTTGTTGTATTCATTAGGATTTTCTAATTTCTGTAACACAGACAGGGCATCTGTATAAATATTTATGTTGTAGTTTGTAAATTTCATAGATAGTAACCATACTAATGCTTCTTTAATCACAATTGTTTCTGCCTGAAAAACAGAATTCATTTTTGATAGCTTTATTCTTTTAGACATTATTTCGGTGCCATAAAAATATACAACAAACGCTCCTCCAACACCTCCTTCATAACCAGAACCATCTGTGAAAACATCAATCATGTCAGTATTACCGTAATTTTTATCATAGTTTATACCCCGAACACTTGCCGGATGGAAATACCTGTCTGCACTTACAAAAAAGGCATCACTTTTAACAATAGAGTTTCCAATATTCAGTTCTTCTATTAGATTGTATCTTAATAAAAATTTATTATAAACAAATCGATAGTAGAGGCAAAGAGGGGGAATACCGGCCAGTATACTCAAAAC
This sequence comes from Stegodyphus mimosarum, assembly GCA_000611955.2. NCBI lineage: Eukaryota > Metazoa > Arthropoda > Arachnida > Araneae > Eresidae > Stegodyphus > Stegodyphus mimosarum. The sequence goes on from KK117171.1 coordinate 68,841, forward strand.
TTCATTAGAAATAGTCCTAAAGGCTCTAGTAATGATAAGCAACCAGCTTCTCTGCAAGGAATCGAGTTTATAGGAATCGCCTCCCCCACCCTGGAGCCCCATATTCCAATACCATATAAAATTTTTGGTCTAATTGCATTCAAATAAATGTCCCTCAAGGTGGAGCTTTTAACACCTTTAAACTAACACCTAACAAAGGTCATGAAACTTTTTGAGTCTATCTAACCATTTATGTTATTAATTTTAATCTATCTTTATTATTTTATGAGTTATTAAACATCAAAATGGGTCCGGGACTTATAAACACCCTGTATTTTATCTTAATATTAACTTAATGATAACACTTAAATATTTGACCATTTAAATGTCTTAGCTACACCTACATTTTCTCTAATTTTCATAATCTTGTAGACTTTCTTTCTTGGTATTGCAGTTTCAATCTTGAGCAGTGTAAAGGAATTGAAGACTGAACCTTAATATACTATTTTCTGTAAGGACAGAAGTGAATTCTTAATGCATTGTACTACAGCCTGCGTAAAATACTTTGACAAACAAAAGAAGATCGCTGCAGCATTTGTAACTTGAGTCATATTTTGGTTTACAAGAAGATAAAATAAATTAATAAAACCGTTTTTAGGATTTATTATTTGCCTTCTACGTATAATTAGTTTCTTTGCTAATATTAAGATAAATTATGTTATCCTTTAACTTCAATTTTTATGTTCATTTTTGTATTTCAAGTCCTGAACTACCGAATTTTTCTTCATTTTACAGAACTTAGGTCATAGGCATGAAACTGTCTTTCATGCGAATTTTCTTCTGTACAACACCTTCAGAATTACAGGATAGTTTTAAGGTGGGCCATCTTTATAGTCGAGCAGATAGGAGTAATAATCTAAATTAATTTCCAACTGGTTTCAAGTAATTTTATTAACAAGCTGTTTTTGTTGAGCAAAAAGAGGTTAAAGAAAAAGTAAAATATGCAAAAATATCATTCATATTTCTTTACTTATGTTGCCATCGTTATTATTTCTAGATTGCTATTCTATTCTTATGTAGAGGCCACATTCTGTTTTACTGTAAATTGTGCATTGAAATAAACCCACAAATAACACAAAACCCACGAAGACGCACAAAAAGACAAAAGCAGAAGTAGATTTATGAGATTATGGTCAGAAGGGGCCATGTTTTATAAAGCGTTTTCAAATAACTTTTTGGACTCAAAGAAAAGTAGGAAAAATAGTAAATATGCCGGGCCTTAAGAGGCTCTGAAAAACTTCAGGTGAGGATAGCCCATAAATTTTATATATCAACCAATGAGAATACTGAAAAATGATCAGTCTTATAGTATAGCTTTCTAGGAAATTCGAGTACTGAATTGTTAAAACCATGGTTCGTAAATTTGATATCTGTTGACTACATTCATATGGCTCACCTGTAGCTACTGACGGAGGTGTAGTACTTTTGCCATGGATTTAGATACTTCTCATGCTGTAAGAGGCTTGTTATTATTTTTCCCATGATTAATGCAAATATGTTCCAGTTTTCATTAGAAAGTTCTATAATATAGTGTAGATGTATACTTAAATGTGAAAGTGTGAATGCATACTTCCTCAGGTAGTAAACTTCTTTGCCATAATTAATCAACCAGTTAATTCTTTTTCTGGTTGTGTCTTTTTATAACATCTTTAAAAGTGTATAATTTTTAAACTTTGGTTTGAAATTTATGTGTAGATTTTTCATTACTTTTTCTTGTTCCTCTGCTTCGTTTATCTAATTTGAAGGAAACTTCTGTATATGACAAAACCTTAAAGTTGATTTTTGAAGTGCTTAAAGTCTGTGTATGTTTTGATCGAGCTTTTTATGTTTGGAAAGTAATATTTATTGTTATTTCAGTATGGCCGTACAAGTCCTGGAAGCTATCTTGAAAGAGATCCACTTCTTTCTGACTTGAGTAGAGTTTATACATATAGCTATTTAACAGCAGAGCCAACTCAGGGATATCTCAGACGTCCTATTGAACCCAAACCGCCGAAATCGCCACAATTTCATAGGCCTCCTGGTAAATAAATAAGAATCTTTAAGAGTATGGCATTTTTCTCAATGTAATCATTATTTTTTAATTATTTAAAATCGGGCTACTTTTTTTAATTTTAATAATTATTCCTTCATAAGAGAATTTTCTATGAAAAAAATCTGCAGTTGAGCTCTTGCTACTGTAGGCTTTGTCAGTGACAGTGAAGCTTCATATATTTTTTCACTTATTGTGTCAATTTTGAATTCATGCTTTTTGAAATGTTGCCAAAATTAAATGCATTGAGCATTTTTTATTTTAAAAAAATTGAATAATTGTATTTAATATATAAAAAAATTGTTAGAATTATTAAAAAAAATGTGAATCAGCTCCCACAACTGTGGAGAAAGTTTTGAAGATGATTTATAACTTAAATGAAATTAACTGTACCAAAATTTCAAGCAACTCATCTTATTGTGCATTGAATTAAATATATTTCTGAAATCAAGATCAGTTATTTAATGTTTATAGCTTATTCTAAAGTATGTAGTCTTATCTTGCAAACAATTTTCTTTTAAGAGATTTCTAGCAGTATTTTAAAACCTTTTGGAAGAGTTTAAGGTATTCCTTTTGTAAAAATAAAATATCATGAAATGTTAACCATCTAGATGTTAACAGAATAAAATTTATAAGCATTGCTGTGAAGCTGCTGGTAAGTGTCAATGAATAGGAAACAATGTGTTGCAAAGTATTAATCAATATACAAGATCTTCAGAAATTATTAGACATGTTTAAAAATGATGTAAAATAAAATTTGAGTACTGGCTGTCTCAAGTATTACGATCATGTTGTAAAGATTTTTTTCTTTGCAGAATTGTTTAATAAAATTGAAAGCTAAATTGGTTGCACCACAAGAACTGTATGATACATTCACTGTCTGTATTCATGGCACCCATACAGCAAAGGTTTTGTGTGTCTTATGGCTTCAAAAATTAAAGGCTATCTGTGAAATTAAAAGACAATGCTTTGTAGAAAAGGCTTCTAATCTTGTGTCAATAAATGCAGTGGAGCATTGAATGAAACAGTTAAAAGCATTTTTTATTAAGAAGGAGCTAGCAGTAGTAAGAGGGTTAATCACGTGTTTCATAGTTTTCATTGTAGTCCAATGAAATCCATTCATAATGCAATCAGAGAAATGTGCAAAGTGAGTTCGCAGTATTCGCATAAGCTTCATATATACAAAATTTAAATGGAGCAGAAAATATTTCCAAATAATTATAGTGTGCAGTATGAATTTGCTATAGATGGTGCTGAATCGAATGAAAAACAAAGAAAACTTTTTCAGCACTGTTATCTTTCCTGATGAAACCACATTTCGTGTATCAGATACTGTGAATTAGAATCCGATTCTCCAAAAATTAAAATGGGGTGCGACCTATCAAAAAAGAGATGGCCCTTTTTTCTTCCATAAAGACTAAGTAAAGGCTGACATCTATTTTTATATGTTAAAAATGTTCACAATACCAGAACAAAAGATATGATAGTTTTGTTTTCAAACTAAATGATGCATCTGCACATTGCTGAATGTGTTGGCATAATTGCCCAAATGAGCATTTTCCCATTAGATGGATTGGTTGTGTGGTTCCATGCCATGGCCTCCTTGTTCAACATATACACCACATGCATTTTCCCCCTTTTTGGTTATGTTGAAGACCATTGCTTTATCTAATCTGCTATGTGTATTAAGTGCTTTATCTAATTTTTGGGACCTTATGCAGCATATCAGAATTGAAGCAGCTAGCATTCCATAAATTCTGTGATAATTTCTAATACTTGGCATCAAATTGAGTGCAGCTTTAATATCAAGAGCAGCAAAAGGACCTTGTATTGAACTTCATTGACTTTTATGCTGTTGAATATATTTTATATTGCTGTCTTTTAGTGTTATTTATTTACTTCTTTGGTAATATAATTTCGAATTTGTTTAGTAATTCTCAGAGATGGTCTGTCTGCAATTTAAATCCATTTAAAACTGGGAGAATTAACAAATGTGTTTTTTGGTCAAGTCATACTTTGATTAAGGACTTTCAATGGACTTAAATTGTTCTCTTGAAATAGAAAGTGACCCAAAATTCAGTTTACAATGAAACTGCAATATGTAATAGGAAATTAATGCAGAAATTCTTAAAATCATGGGGCATTAGGGAATTTCATCATACAGATTTTTTTAATTGTAGCTGCTAGACAATAGTTCACCCATAAAAGAAGTCTTATTACTGAAAGTATAAGCTCAGGCATAGTGGTAGAAAAAACAGCAAAACAGCATTCATTTAGTAATACATAGTGCATGCTCCATGACAGCATCTTTTGAGATTGCCAGTGATGCTGACAGATCTGTATATATCAGTGATTTCAGGTAGACACATAACCAAAAATTCAAAGTATTTCAGGGTGCGAAATATGAAGTTACTCATGATAAAAGCTAATGTGCTTCTGCCTGAAAGAAATTGAGACTTGAGGTTATTTATAGGTGAAGCAACATTTTTATGTTAGTAAATTTTGATGAATAACCTGGTTCTTTTAAATGATGTTGATATGTCTTTGAAAACTGGTGACTGTTGTGTAGTCACCAAATAAAGATGACTAAGAGAAAGCAGTATCAGTGCTAATGAAACAGTTTATTAAATGAGTATTTACATTTATTTACACTTTCTGAGGGCTTTTAACATTTTAAATTGATCCATCTAGCATTCTGATAAACAATTGCTTTTGTGGAAGATAGCCATAGCAGATCACCATAGCAACCATTTGGAAAAAAATACAATAGTATTTTTGTTTAGTTAAATTCTAGTAACTTTTTTGTCTTTTTAATAGGCGTAAATTTAAATTATTATTTTTATTATTAATATATAAATATTTTGTAGAATTTTTAATATGTATGTACTCCTTCATTACTCCACCACCAGTAATTTATGTTAAAAAATTTTAAATGGTAGCTGTTTTATTTCGGTCTCTAAATGTTACTGAATCCTTATCGGTCTGCCACATTCAGACTATTTAGGATGGGCATTTTCTTAATTTACCTTCAACGTATCCTCTTTATTATCGGGAAAATCTTCATTTTCGTTTTCGGTCTTGTGAATTCCATCAGCTTTTTTTTTAATTTACGAATGCTTTTGGTGTTGTAGGAATGGAACTTTCTGTGAAAAATTCACCTGGTGGTTTTATAGGTTGTCCATAAAACATTTCTGGTATTGTATGTTTAGTATCTTCCTATATTGCAGATCTTAATTCTGAGAGGACAGTTGGTAAAATTTCACTCCAGGCTAACTTGTTATGGGCTTTTAATGCCGCTTTGAGTGAGTTATGAAGTCATTCTATAAATTTGCTATAGTATGTAAGTGCTTAAAAACCAAATTTGAATTTTTTTATTTATGATTTTGTATGAAATATGTAATATGTGCCCATAGGGTTTTAAAAGTTGCTCAGAACCCTTTTTAAGAAAGAAAATTTTTAAAATGTTTATCAGTACATAAAATATTTTTTTCATTTTTAGAAGCATTATTAACAAAGTCACTAAATATATTCATAATTTTATTTATTTTAAACAAATGCTTGCTTTCTTTTATTTGTAGCTTCACTGTGTTTTATATATTTCAATTCTTTCATAGATGGTGTGGATCGAAGAAAAACATGGAGTAAAAGTCCTGTTCACAAAGCAGGTTTACCTATTTTTGAAAAATTAGTACTTCTGTATATGTTCTAATGTAATTTACTTTTCTAATGCATAATTAGCTTACATTGAATTTATATTTTATGCTAAAACTGATGAATGAATGCTGTTCTGTCCACTCATTGGGTACTATAAGGGTGAGTCAAATGAAAACCTTAAATTTTTTTATAAGCACTTTGTTGAACAAAAGTGGAACACAAATGTGTCATTTTTTGACATACTCTCCCTGATGTTCAGCACACTTCCTCCAATGCACAGATTCCTCTTGGAAAATATTCTTGTGGTCATGTGTGCAGCCATTCATGCACAGCCTGGTCTTCTCTTCATTGGAAAGAAATTTCTTTTCTCTCATCGCCTCTTTGAGGGATCTAAATATATGGTAATTGTGTGGCATGTGTTTTGGTAAGTATAGTGAATGCACAAGAGTATCAAAGTGAATGTCAGTAATGGTTACAACTGTTGCATGAGCTGTATGAAGTTGACCATTGTCATGTTGCAAAATGACAGCTGACATCCATATTTCTTTGATGTGATTCCAGGCCAAAGATGATTTTTTAGCATATTGGAATATGATGCACTGATGACAGTGTTCCTCATAGGTGTGTAGTGTTCCAAGTTAATGCCTCATTCATCCAAAAAGAGTTAGCTTAACGTTTCTTGCAGATGGCTGCAGCTAGAACTTCGGTTTTGGTGATGAGAAATACCACCATCCCTTGCGTACTGTCTTGGTGTTACGTAGTTAGTTGTGGACCCAGGTTATATCTTCTGTAATGATTCTCATAAAGTAGCCATCACCTACTGCTTCAAAGCATCGCAAAAAATCTTAGTTTCACACATTGCTCTCTCAGATCTTGAGTGAGATGCCTTGGCACCCACCTTGCAGACACTGTGAAATTTAAGCATGTCATAAATAATATGATGTACTGAGGCATAAGTGATGTTCAGATTTGCAGCTATTTCATCCACCATCATACGACGATTGTACATTACGATAGCTTCAGCTGCAACAGGCTCTGGTGTCACAATATGGTGTGCCTGATGTGGGTGGGGAGCATCTGCCATAGAATTCACTCTGATTCTGAACTTCTTACTCCACTCATACACTTGCTGTAGTGATAAACATGCCTCACCATTCATTCACCGGTGGATTTCAGTAGGTTTCTTACCTTCACTGCTCAGAAAATACATAACAAACAATTCTTCATTAGTGCATGTCACAAGCAAGGCAGCAGGCCATTGTGGCAGCGGTTTGCTTGTCTGTAGTATACAGTTGTTATTGGGCATTTGTTAAAGTAACTGTACTGCCAGCTTGCAGAACAATGGTGCAGGAAATTGAATGTTTGTTACTTTTTTAAGGTTTACAATTGACTCTTCTTATGTTTTCTTGCCATTAATAAGAGCTGATATAAATTTCCATAACTCCTGTAAGTGTATATGCATTGCGAAATTATGTAAATTGAATTGTACTGAATGTTTAATAACTAGATAAAATCATTAATTTGATCCTAAACATATTTAACATTACTTATGTGTTATTAAATGTAACCAATTAAAAATATTTTTTGGGAATGCGAAATGTCAGGAGAATAAAATTAATTAAATATTTGTTTGTAAATTTAATCACATATATCAGTAATTTTTTTAAAATAAGACTGAACATAAATTCTGTACTTTTAAATACTATTTGTTTAACATATGAAATATAGATGGTTTTGAGCACTGAGGTACCTGTTTAAATTTAAGTTCATCATTGATTTTATTATTATCAAATTCAGTAAAAAAGTCCTAATTTTAATATCTTTTTCTTTTTTTTATGCTATGTCTTCAATCTTACAGGAATGCAAGCCTTAGGTATGTATTGTAAAAAGTTATTTTTTTATTAATTGTTCAGTATATTTCTTTGAAATTTCAAATTGTTAAACATTTATTTTTCTCTAATATGTGTTTAACTTAATCTAGACAAGTTAGTTAATTTTTTTCAATAATATTGAACCAGTGACTTATATTGACGAAGATTTTAAATTCATATGTGAATTTAATATTATTCATTTTTTATGTTATGTTTGAAAATACATGTATGTGTTTGAACAGTTGAATCAATTCAGTCATCAACACCCCGTCCACGTTCACCCCACATGAATAATGAAGAGCCGATTGAATATTCACACTATCCTGGAGGTCATCCTCCAAGCCCCGATGAAGTGCCACCTATAGAAAGAGATGACTTCCCCGCTCCTCCTTTCCCGTTTACAGATCCTGGTAAATATTTTAGTAATTTTAAAATGGGTCAAGAAATGTATTACATTTAAATCTTGCTATTTGTATGTTATATGAAATATATTTGTTTGCGACAACGTATTCTTTTAAGCGCGTGATCTGGACCTCAATATTTCATGACAGTAGGTGTGCCAGTTGCTTGAGAAAAAGATTTTTCTTTATTTATGACTGTACTAAAAAGCAATTTATTTTCAGTACTAAAATTAAGGTCTTCGATAAAAGCTTAGTTTTAGGTATCTGCCCCTAAAATGCATAATGTACTTTTTAATTCCAAGCATTAAAAATGAGAGGACAATTTGGTCTAAACTCTTTTATTTGAAAATATGGAAGTATACAAATTATAATATGAATATTTGATCTCTTGCCCCTCTCAAAAGAAGTTCTAATTATGCCATGTGATTGCAAAGTTCTCAAAGTCAAATATGAAAAAAAATTACTTTTGTGTTTTATATAAGCATAATTTTGTATTTACAACTTTCACATATCATGGTTGACTTTCATGTCTTCAGGTCATGGATCTGTTGCACAGAATGCAACTTCAGTTATTGCAAACAGTTGGCATATGAAGGAAATGGCAATTAAAGAGGCTGCTCTTGTGAAGCACATGTTTTTTTCACTGAGGAAATGCTGGCACTATAATTACATAAAGCTTATCTGGAATGGATAATTTATTTTTGGGCATCAGCCAAGGGCAGAATTTGGTTGTGACAGTTTCTTAAACTGGATTACCATACTATATTTTATGAGTTTTGCATACAGACAAAATTTTTTTTTTCTTATTCAGAAGAAGAGAGCTTTTATAGTTGGATTTTTGACAGCAAAACTCAACTTGTGCCATGACAGAAGGGGGGGGTAGAGGTACAAAAGATAGTAAAAATAGAAGAAACTTGGAAAATAAAAATGACTGTTTTCTCTGTATTTTTTTTATGTTTTACTCTTTATACTTCAGATGCTGTTTTACTCTTTAATACTTCAGATGCAACTCCAATAGAAGTTTCCTGTGTGATTTATCCTAATGAGTAATTAAATGTATTATAAATAATTTAACCGTAAAGTAAAAGTAAGCATTATTTTCATTTCTTTTAATTAAAATAAAAATTTTAAAGATGTATTTCATGCAGAAGGCAAAATTGTTGCATGAATACATTTTCTCAATATTGCATTATGAAGCAAAACCTTCAAGTTCCCAACAAAAGCTTTTTTCTGGAATCTCAATGAATAAAAGAAAATTTTGAAAGTGTCCTTTCAATAGAAGCTTAGCTAGCCTTCTTAGGGAGCAAAATTTGCCCGGACAATCAATTATATGATTTAAACTAAGCAGCTATCAGTCAGTGCTTATCCTGCCTCATAAAATGTTAAACTGTTCGCAAAGAAGAGTTTTTAAACTTAATTTGATAGCAATTTCTGAGGAAGAAATCATTATTAAATTATGAGGTCAATATGTTTGCAAGTGTCAGCCATGTGTGCTCAGTGCAATGAGGCACTTTCATTTTCAGCTGTTTGTTCACTCCAAAGATTTTTATCAAAGTAGTTTCCTTTGGGAAAATGCTGTGTATGTTGGACATGAGAAAGATATGAATGCATCTCTGTGTAAATTGTACCAAATACCATCCTGCTTACTCTCACTCATGCTGAAAATAAAAATCAGGCGGAGAAATGCGAATCATAAAGGCCACTAGTCTCTGCATAACAAATTTATCCTGTGCAGAGTTTAGGAGAATTGAATCAGTAGATGTAAAAAGGGTCTATGTGACAAAGATTTTACAGGAGCAGCAATAAACTCTCCCACTGCTGACAAGAATGCCAGAACTGAGTAATGAAAAATTATGAGACTGATATTGCTAGTGTCTATGTAAATGGACATTTTCTAAACAGTTTAATTGTTCATGCCCTCCACAAGATTTTAAAAAAAATTACACATATCACCGTTTAGAACTTGCAACAATCTTTCTTTGCAAATTGTGCCCAAAATAGGGAAGACTCACATCATGATGAAAAATTTGTTGATTTTGAAAAGTAGCTTTAGAAAAATATTATTGAGAAAATTAGATACAATCTGTCTATTTAAAAATTAAAATAATAAAAAGTCATAGCAATAAAAACTAATTTTTATTTTGTTATATAAACAAAGCTGAAAGTATTTTAAAGCTGTTGAACATATTATAATAAAGAACAAAGAAACTGTCAAGAATGTTCTGAACAACAGAAAATCTTTAATCATCTTCTTCACCACTCTCTTGTTCCTTTCTATTTGCCTGCTGCATTATCTCATTGTAGAAGTCTGTATGCAATTATGTGCATGTACTGCTGGTTAAAAAATTTGTTGCATTATGTGAATGTGGAGTTCTGGTTATAAAATTTCAAACTAAGCATACTGACCTGAAACTGATAAGAAAAGAATTTTTTTAAGTTCTTATATCAAAGTGCACTAAAATAGCATACATGTATTTAAGTTTTAAAAAAATTGTATGCATGTATTTAAATACATGTACACACACTAGCGTGCATGTATTTAAATACATGTACACACACTAGCGTACATGTATTTAAATTTTTCATTTACAGAAACTGAAAAAATATTTCTTATTTAACATTCTGTTAAACACATTTTTCTTCTGTTAAAAATGTCTAGATATCAATAATGTAAAACTCTTCATTATTGTTGGCAGAACGTCGAAGAAGATGGAGTGGCAGTTCAAAAGATGTTGATGTTGAGAATGAGTTAGAAATTGATGAACCCGCGGAAGAGTGTGATCCTCAGTTGAAGCGAGAGGAAGAGGAATTGTCTAAAATTGCAACTGGCATAGGAAAAGTATGCTTATATATTTAAGTATATGTATGTGTGTGTATGTATATATATGCATGTGTGTGAGTATGAATAACTATTTTCACATGAACTTCATGCATGTATTATTGTTGTATACAGTGCTGCTATGCTATGCCACACCATGCTCTGTTTCGTGTATTATTTGTATGATGCTATTTTGTAATATTTTCTTTTATGCAACAGTGGCATATTTCATGGAAAGAAAAGATAATTTTATGAAATACTTTTCTTGATTATAAATTCATCATTTGCTTTTTTGCTAATCTGGTTAGGTTTTAATAAATAAATTGGTCATTTTCTACTGTGTCACCAATGTACAAAATTAAAATTACAAACACATTTTATTGCAATAATTCAGAATAGCCACAACTAATTTTTTACAAAGTTATGTCATATGTAATTTACGAAACATTAAATATATGTAAACACCTGGCAGTTGTTAAAAGGTAAAAAGGGTACCTTTTTTTTTTTGAAGAACCATTAAAGTGATCAGTTTTTAAATCTTTGAATTTCATCTATAGAACTGTGTTTCTTGGAAGAAAAATCACGATCATTTATGGAGGTAACAATACCGAGATTGAAAATACACAGTAGTATGTGTCCATACAAGCATCGTGGCCTCAACATGAGGATGCCGCTTGACCAAAATGTTTGATTTCTCTTATATTTTAATGGATGATAGCAGATCTTTCGCTCTCGCATCATGATAGTTTGTTGAGATTCACTCTGAATACTGAATCCCAGTTGATCACGGAAGAGAACATGATGCCAGTATTCTAGGAAGCTCTGCTTGACACCACAAAAGACAACACTAGTTAATTTTAATTAAAATGAGTTCTTATAATTGTTTAATCAAATAGTGGTCTTTTGTGATTATTAAATGCCTCAAATTGAGGTATTCAGGCTATGACACCAACGCCAAACAACAGGTACCTTCAGGAGGAGGCCCAGCTAATGCTGTCCAAAGGCTACAACACATGTGGAGAATCTATATTTGCGCATTCCTTCCATGATACCATGGGGAGATGACAGCTAGAGAGCTCTCATAAGACTTCATCTGGAACAATAATTTCGATTCAAGCTGTGTACATATGTTTAGCAAAGAGTGCTCACCCTTTACATATGGCAACCAATGGCATGTGTCCCTGTCAGGAGATTGCAGAAGAGAGCCAGCCTTTTTGTGAAGCCAGGCAGTGGATTCTTGGACTCGGCAAGTTGGGAGGGGTGATCTTCACAAAGAAAAGGCTGCTATGCTGAAAAACATGGCAGCAATTTCTGTCAAGATTATAAACAAAAAGTTCATTTCCTGAAATGGATATGAATTTTTTATTCAAAAAATAGCATTTGTATATTGCTTATTTAATTAATCTAAAAAGTGCTTTATACGACAATTGTTTTCTATATAAATATAATTGAAGGAACTAATAAACAAATAACTAATGATTTTGAGTAATATAGGCATAGATTGAGAATTGCTGTGTAAATGAAAAACTGGGAAAAGGTGTTGAAGATAAGAACGATTAATGTCAGTATTTTACCCATGTTCAAGCATTTAATTTATATTGAAGATATAACTGGCACACAGTTAAAATGAAGTTAAGAACAACATAAAATATTCTAGGTTGACACTCTGAAACCACGCTTAAACATGAATAATAATTGGAGCTTTCAAAAGAAAACTATTTGCTTCATCAACTAGAGCTAGTATCAATCTTTTGATCAGGTTAATTTTCTTTTATCACTTTTTGCTGGCTTGCTGTGCTCAGAATTGACATTCGGATATGTGGAAGGCTGAAAGAAAGGTCTCTATTGTAACATTTTGGTAGCAATTTCAAATCTCTAATTTTAAGGCTAGTTTTATGTCGTGGTTTGCTGATTATTCTGGTGGTATTCCATTCGATTGCTGAGTGTGGATGCTCAAACGAGTATTTGATCAAAGATATGCTGTTTTCATTGATGGACTACAAAAGGTATTTACATATCTTTAGAATGATTTTGATAAAGAATTTTAAAAAGCAATTACTTTTTAATAGCATTTTTTAAACAACACCTTATTTGAAAGGAAAATATCAACTGCTAGTTTTAACATGGCTACCACACTACCTGAAAAACCGAGAGAAGTCAGGAAGTTTGAAAACTGACCGGAAAAGTCATGGAATTAAATATTTCAGTCAACATTTGGAAAAGTCAGGGAATTTCATACGGCGATCTAAAAAAGGCGATTTTTGCGCCAACATTAAAAGTGATCACTTTCTTCGTGAGTTATGTATCACATGAGCATCATTCAGGCAGCTGGTATAGAGCCAATTTTCGCAGGTCCAATCCAGATTGTCTTTTAGAAAGGCAAAGTAAGTTTATGGCAACTTTGGTTTCCACTGGGAAATGATTCTCATGCTCGTGTGAAGTACATTTTGAAAGAAAGAAAATATCTTCCCATTCTCATATTAAACAAAATTGATTTAATCGTGTGTACAGTACACACAGTATTTGACGACATTATGATGGCTGATTTTGGTGTTGGCGACAATTTTCAAAATAGTGCCAATACGACGTAATCTTTTAAATATTTTTTTTTCCCTTTTAATAAATACCATATTTGTCATTTTGCAATAAAATAAAAAAAAGCAATCAATCATCTGAGCTATTTAATATAACTAAATTCGCCAAAATATCATTGATTATTGTAATTCAATTTTTAGTGTTTAAGTAACTGACTTTATTTTAATGTTATTCATATCATTTAATGTGGTTTCTTCCTTCTAAATTTATTTATTACGCTGCTGGCCGCCCAAATTGCAACACTAAGAAAGACGAGATATCACAGCAAAATTTATTTGGTAGATAACATGTTGACCAAGTATCAAATGATTAAACCTATAGACTTCTGTGAAGTGTGGTTCTTTCCAGAATCAATAGCCAGAGTAGCCACCATTGTTGGAGATCACCGCTGCCACACGCCTTGGCATTGATTCAAAGAGACTTTGGATGTGTTTTGGGAGTACAGCAGACCAAGCAGCTTTCACACGTTGTCAAAGTTCATCTGGTGTGGCAGCTTGGGATGTAATCTGGGTCAATCGTTCAGCAATCATGGACCACATGTTTTCTATCGGCAAAAGATCTGGAGAGCGAGCCGGCCAGGGAAGCAATTTAATCTGGTGATTGACGAAGAAACCTTGGACAATGAGTGCCAAAGTGGTCGCGCATTATCCTGTTGAAATATGGCTATGGGCAAGCCCTGAAGGTAAGGAAGGACAACTGGCTCCAACACCTTGGAGATGTAGAGCTGGCTGTTTAAAGTACCGGCAATGCGTACTAGAGCAGTGCGAGAGTGATATCCAATACTGCCCCATACCACAATACCCAGTGCAGGACCAGTGTGGCGGTGCATAACGCAGCTGTTCAGCATCCTTTCTCCACTGTGTCTCCAGACTCAAATGCGATCATCGTGGTGTTGCAGGCAGAAGCGTGACTCGTCAGTAAAGGCAATTTCATTCCATTCTGCCATCCACATCCTTCTGCCATCGCACCATTGGTGATGGAGACGTCTATGGTTCTGCGACGACACAATGTAGACGAAGCAATGGACGTCTTGTCGACAGATCACTCTGCTGTAAACAGCGTCAAATGGCCCGCGCAGACACTGCTTGATGAGTTACAGGCTGAATGTGCTGTGCTATAGTTCGTGATGTGACTGAGCAATCCGTCACTGCCATGCGCACAATGTTCCTGTCCTCATGTGAAGTGGTGCACTGAGGTAGGTAGATGCGATTGAACATGCCAGTCTGTCGTACCCTCCTGCATCCAACAGTCACATATCCGCATTACAGTTGTTTGGTTTCATCCAACACGACTACCGATTACCCTGAAAGATAATCCACACTCTCGGTAGGCTACTATCCTTCCTCTGTCAAACTCGGATACTTGATCAAACGATGATCACTGTTTACTATGAGGCATAATTGATCTTTTTTTTTGGAAAAAAAACCACAAGAAAAACACAATTGCCGAGCTTGAAATCATCAAAAATTCCAAGCCTTAAATAGCGCTTTGACGTGACGCCGCAGGCGCGTGTGATGTGTGTCTGTGCTGAAATTCTAATCATTTGCATATCTCACCTCCGCTAAGGCATGTTGTAAATTTCATGTTATTTGCATGCTTCCTTCAGGGTGTTGCAATTATTGTGGCCAGCAGTGTATTAGATAATAATACTTTCAAATTTCAGGCAATTTCTTCTGGCATACTCCTAAAATTAGTTCTAGCAGTATGACGATCACAAAATTTTATGCACATATATTGTACTTATGTATGCTGCTAAATAAATATAAAATACCTGAATTTATTTAAAAATATCATTAAATAGATTTCTTTCTTTTGTTTAACTGTAAAATGTGTGCAAAAAAAGACATTTTTTAATCCAGATTGGGCAGGTTCTAGTCTCAATCTTCAGTGGAGAAAACAACTCCTATTATAGTAATAATAGTAATGCTTTGGTGATTATATGTATTAGTCAAATGTAATTGGCAAATTTTTGTGTTTTCAAGTGGTACCATAATTAATTTACCTCAGCTCAGCCAATGCGCACTACGCAGATAGATTGCAATTTTCTTAAAGCACATCTAGAAAATTCAGGGAATTTCATTCTTCGGTTTGAGGGGCAACCCTATTTTAAATATATTCTTTCAAATGTCACATGTAAACAAGATACATATTGAATGATATATTTTTATGCTTTCCGGAAGGGAAATTTTTCTATTCCTTAACTCAAACACATTGTGAAATGAATGATATTAAAATTTCTAATGAGAAAACTGTCTGTCATTACTTGTACATGGAAAGAAGACTCCAAATACCAGAAAAAATATGAACTGTTTCTAACTTTTTAAGTTAAATCGTTGGTAACAAGTGGGGGGGGGGAACGCTGATACAGAAATCATTGGAAAGTCTTTAAATGCATTTGTATAAAAGTAATAATCTAAGATTTAAATCTTTAAAAAACTAAAAAACATAATATTCGCCAGCATTTATCAAGGCATGTGGTTCAGCAAGGAAAAATTTGTAGAACTCTGTATGAAAGTTATTTAAATGGGTTTAAAGTTATGGGAGATAATTGGAAATACATTGTGACCCTTGATGAAGCATTGTCTTACCTAACTGACTGCAATAAGGGGAAAAAGTCTATTTATGGTCAGAAACAAAGAGAAGAAAATCACAAACCTGGTTCCATTAATGCAGAGAAACTTTCAGTAAGGGGATTATTCTTCTTGCAGGATTCTTTTGTACTGGGTAATTAAATATACGAAGAGTGGAGAAAAATGTTAAAATCAATTTGATGTACTCTCCCAAGAAAGTTTTACATCTGACGTGAAACGTTAAAAAAATTCCTTCTTGTGCATAATGTAAAATTTGAAAGCTTTCAGATTTTTTTTAGTCCAAAGTGGCTTTGTCCCTGAAGGACTATTGTTTTCATTTTGGCATTTCACATTGCTTCACTATAAATGTCCAATTCACTTTTCGAACTGTTGCCACCAAACATTTTCACCCTGTATTATAGTTAAAGAAATTAAATAATGAAGAATCTGCATATGTATGTTTCTCGCATTGTGATAAAACAACGTTACTAGATCTATTCAGTTTTGAATAATGTATGTTTCCACTCGAATATGGACATCTGGAAGCCTAAGTTTGGAATTTGTTTTATTATGTATTTAATATTTTGTAAAACTTTAACAAATTTTTGATTAACAAACTCAACAATTTAAAAACGTGTAATGGCAACACTATGTGGGGGGGGGAACCTTTTTATCTCCAGTGCGGAACTGTGTATCGGAAATTCTAAAGATATGCTCATTTTAAAGTTAATTTGCGATATTGCTCTTGAACTGAATTTTATGGTTTAAGTGCGAAGAACATGATATTTAATAAATAAAGGTAACCCACAAACCATTAAAAAAGTGCCCTTTTGGACATAATTTAAAATCTGAAACATTTGATTTTTTTAATTTATTTTTATTATCATATGTTCATGTACTTAAAATTTTGCATTTTTTCATGACACTTGCCACGTATATAAGAATAAAATAACGATTTGAGTAATTAATTTGAGCCTTTATAGCTTTCATATTGTTTCACATATTAATCAATGACATCTTGATTAAATTTGAAAAATGAATTAAAGGTCATATGCTTTGCCAAAAAGAATACTCAGTTGGTTTGGAACAACATAAAATTGTTTATGTTGCATACGGTCGCAATATTTGCCGAGCCTAATTAGATAATAAACCCCGCTCATAGATTATTTTTCGTTCTTCATACGTTAGTTCTGACGCATCATTGTACACTGTGCAAAAAAGAAGGGACAGTTCTATATCTCCTGTTCTACTGGAACGACTGTCAGAATTCAAATTGCATTTTCTATGTCTTGAAAGCGTGACTTAAGAGATATATTAGATTTATATATAGCATTGGTCTAATATAGGTATTTTGACACAAAATCGGACTTTTTCTGAAAGGACATGCCAATTTTTTTCATATTGCAATTCTGACCCAGATTATGCTTGAATATTCAATTTTGTAAAATTTGTAGAGAAATTCAAAAATTTATATTGGCGAAATTTTTTTTTTCAGTTTTCACCAAGAATAATTCACTTGGCAAACTTCTTAATTTATAGCAACTTATTTTCCTTTCCTTTTTTTTTCATTGTACATGAGAGGAAAAGAGGTCACATTCATTACTTTCAAATAAAATTAAAGTGTGTAAATCAGGTTTGGCATTATTATCACTTGTAATGAATATGCCGAATTTCAAAATGCGCTAATATGTAAATTTACATATATCTTAGGAAATTTTTAATAAAAAACTCTTAATTTTTTGCAGGTGTGCTAGAAATACAGCTACTTTAAAATAATGATACTCATTTTGCAGGTTTACAGAGTTGCCAACCCTCCCGATTTCTGACCACATTCCTGCCAACTCGAGTTGTAACATATTTCTCCCGACTTTCTCTTATTCTTAAAACTTCTCATGATTTTTATGTCGCTTGGCTTAATGCTTTGCTATTTGCCCCCAAAAAGTGATTTTTAGCGTTGAAGCATTTTTTTCCCCCTCTAGATGCAAATAAAATAAACCAAAGTCGTTTCATCACTGAGATATGGCGCATTTCTGCTTTGTGTATGAGAATCCGAAATGCGTGTCCGAAAATGTGGTCACAAAATGCAAGCGTAAGGCCCCCCCAAAAAAAAACCGCTTGACAAGGGACACATTTTTCGATTATTTTAATTTTATCAGAACGAATATTTATATTTTTGTCTTTGGACCTTGATAAAGGTTTTTGCTTTTTTGTGTACTCTATTTTGCCATCATATGATGTTCTTAACACAATTCCACAGTGCAGAATTACATTAATTTATATTTTGCAATCAATGATTAGTATTTAATGATTAAGGAAACTGATTAGAGTATTTTTCTATTATTAGAAAGTACAAGTAATAAAACTGCTTTTACATACATGTAAGCAGTTTTGCATTATTTGCATTTAAGAATTAGTAACCCTGCTAAAAATGCCCCGTAGAAACCCATAAAATTTTTTACAGGTAATTTCCCCGTAAAAACCCACAGACTGAAACCCATAGGTCAAATCCCCATAATAACACAGAAAGAAACCCATAGGCCAAATCCTCGTAAAAATCTGTACAGCTGTATGTGTACCCATAGGCCAAATCTCCATACAAACCCATAGAAGAAAACCGGGGTACGGGTACACGCAGGCCAAATCTGCATAAAAACCCATACAACTATACTGGCACTAGTAGGCCAAATCCTCATAAAAACCCATAAACAGAAACCTTTCAAACATATGGGTACTATAAACAAAATCCCTGTAAAGCCCCATAGCTAGAAACCAGAATTTTATGTGTACCCATAGGCCAAATCTCCATTAAAAAATGTATTTTCCATAGGTTTTCCTCATAATAATCCTCATAAAAACCAGTAGACAAAAACTCAGACCTATGCAGATACCCATAGGCCAAATCTCTGTAAAAGCCAGTATACAAAAATCTACAGACTAATACAAGTATCCATTGGAGAAATCCCTGCACAAAAGAGTAGACAAAAACCCATAAACAAAACCAGTGGAATCATACCGTAGTGGAGTATCCATACATAGAACGGGTATCCATATACAGAATCCCTATAAAAAAAAGTACACAAATATAGAACTGTAGATCAAATTTTCATAAAAACTAATAATTATAAGCATAAACCAGCAGAAGTATACAATTAGCAGTGATGAAATTTACAGAACTAAATAGGGGAGAAGCAAACAGAGTAATTTAAAATAAAATTCAATGTAAAGAAACTTAATAAAATTTTATAAATATATAGAAGCCTACAAGCCCCTGTCCTTCTCTATGCATGTCAGTACCTACAAACATATTACAAAATATTTATATAAATTCCCTTTACAAAATTTTAAACTTCTTTAATAATAATTAACTTCTTTAATAATATTTTGAAAATAATAGATAGATAATAATCAAAGTCATGATTCACAACCATCGAATGATAAATGCGAATTATGACTATGATTATATATATATTATTGATTTGATTATAAATATATACACATAATACTGTATCTCATTGCATATGTATGTATTATTCTGTATTTCAGTTCTTTAATTGGGAAATTAAAAAATGGAATTTAATCACATCAGCTTGTTTAACAATTTGACACCTAACGAGAAATGTATTGCCAAATGATGGTACTTTCTAGCATCTGCTTAAATTTTAAGTTACCTGCAATGCACTAAACCAGATTTAAACAAAACTAGACAAAATCCTAATTTTCCGGACGAGAAACACTATTACAAGTAAAAATATTAAATAAACAAGCAAAAAGAATAAGGGACTTGATTATTAGAAATTTAAAAAAGCATTTAAATTTAGCATACTTGCTATCTTCTCAAAACTCGCTTACTACTGATAGCAGTACCCTGCAGCTTATTATGACACACATACACATAGATGTTTTGCATGGAATTTGAATCCTAGAATATAACATAGTGAAGAAATAAAAATATATGTATACTGTGTCGACCATCTTTTTACAGTACTTTGAATGTTACCCGTATCTGTCAGAATACACAGTCCAGTCACATTAATGTGACCACCACGTACTTTCCATGTCAGAGTTAAATAACCAATCACAGAAGGCAGGTGGCAGCACAGTGCAGTTGAGTGTATATAAAGGGTGTGTGAGGGCTTCGGAAAACATTTCAATCGTTGGCGTAATGCAGAAACGAAGCGATTTATCCGACTTCCAAAAGGGCATGATCATTGGCTTTCGGGCCAAGGGTGGAAGCATTTCCGAAACGGCTGAGTTTGTGAACTGTTCGCGTGCCGCCGTGGTAAAAGTGTACCGTGCATGGCAAAATGGGACTGTCCAAAATCAGCGACGTGGCAAATGTGGTGCACCACGGGCCATAGATGACAGAGGCGAACGACGGTTGCGGAGATGCGTTCGGGCAGATAGACGGGCTACCGTTGAGCAACTGACCACCAAAATGAACCAAGGGGCTACCAAAAGTGTCTCCCAAAGTACTATTCAGCGAACATTGCTGCGTCTGGGCCTCCGAAGCAGACGCCTGGTTCGTGCACCTATGCTGACTGCTGTTCATCGACGGCGAAGGCTAGAATTTGCACGCCAGTACAGCAGCTGGACGTCCACTGAGTGGCGACAGGTTGCGTTTTCGGATGAATCGCGTTTTATGCTCCATCGGACAGATGGACGTTGGCGTATAAGGCGTGAAACCTCTGAAAGGAACCACCCTGCAACCATTGCCGGAACGGTCCAAGCTGGAGGCGGGAGCATTATGGTCTGGGGAATGTTTTCCTGGCATTCTCTAGGTTCACTGATCATTGTGGAAGGCACAATGGATCAATACAAGTACGCATCTGTCCTTGCGGACCATGTTCACCCCTACATGCGCATTGTTTTTCCTCAGGATGATGGCATCTTCCAGCAGGACAATGCGAGGTGCCATACAGCTGCCAGTGTACGTGCGTGGTTCGAAGAGCACCAGGATGAGTTTACCGTCCTCCCCTGGCCAGCAAACTCAACTGACTTAAACCCAATCGAGCATCTGTGGGACCATCTCGATCGAGTTGTTCGCGGCATGGATCCTCAACCGCGTAATCTAGCGCAGCTGGCCACGGCATTAGAGTCGGCATGGCTCAACATCCCAGAGAACACCTTCAGGGACCTATGTGACTCTCTTCCTGCACGTCTCGCAGCAGTCCGCTCTGCGAAAGGTGGTTATTCTGGCTTTTGACAGATGGTCACATTAATGTGACTGGACTGGGTAATTAAAGTGATGCATTATTGGAATAAATTTAAGTTGGTGATTTTGGTATAAGTTAGTTACATTTCTATTGCAGAAAAAATACTTTAAAACCTGTATAGAAATATTATTTTGAACTGTAAAATTTCTAAAAGTAAAATTTGAAGTACTGAAAAGATAGCTATTGCTATTGACTGTAGATTATATACTATAAAAATACCACTTTGTGCTGAGCATTTCCTGTATTTAGACTTCCAAATGAAATTTATATAGTGCAGCATTTAGCAATATAAATAAATCTTCTACACAGTTAAAATTATTGTCATTGCAATTAAGCAGATATAGCACATATAGTTACGTTTGTTTACAAACAGTTTTTACGTTAATATCTATACAACCAGATAAATTAGATGCTGAAAATTGTAACGAGCATTTCTACAGTATAACTAATGAAAGAAAATAATGCTTAAATATTACTGTAACTGTATTTGAAAGTAATGCTAAAACAATGCCCATACAAGACTCATGATTTTAAAAAGCTTTGGTTTTAACTGTCTTGTAAAGCCTTTCAATTACTTATGCAAAATTCATATCCATGTAAAAATTACTATACCTAAGTCAACTGATTATACAGTGAAAATTTCCTAAAACAATAAACTTCACAATTCCAGATAATGTCAGTTACTTGTAGCCTGACAAAACTATCAGTGATTTTAAGTACTGTTATTTAATTAAGTTCCTGACAAATGTGTCACTGTCAGAGGTGGTTATCTAAGAAAATAACCACTATATGAGGTTTCACTTAATGCAGTTTTTTTCCTATAAATAATTCATATTTTATATTCCCAAAACTAGCACATTTAATATTACATAAACTCTATTAATTATTCACAACTCTATTTCAAAAGCGATATATGAAAAAAAAATTGAAATTTTTTTCATGAAATATGATGAGAATTAAAACATGCATAAAAATGTTTGTATGTAACAATGTGGTTCTGGTCTCATACGTACAGAAATGTAGACCAAAAAGAAAAAAAAACAATGTAAGCTAGTATGATCATCTAAATTTTCACACAATTTTAGTAATGCAAAAAAGATTCCTTGGCTTGTATGTCTTGCCTAACTCATTCAATAAGTAATACACACATTAAATATTTCAATGTTTACTTCATTTTAAAAAAATTTACTTTTTTGTTTGCAAAATATAATGAGTACATTTTTTAAGACATAAAAAAAGTATTCCTTCTGCTCAACCACATCACATTAGTCGAAAAATTGAAAATTGAATCATGCAAAATCTCTTTTAAGGAATGTATGCTCAAATTTATTAGTACGGAATATTCAAATGATAAAGATCTACATGAACAAGCTTTAAAAAGTATTTCTAAATTATAATCATAAAACAAATTTTCAAAAATACAGTTTTAGTAGAATGCAATGTGCATCTGATGTGAACACACTGATCCCAATTATCACTTTTCAGTCTATAAACACATTGCATTTTAGGTTAAAAGTAAGGATGGAAAATCAATTTCATGCACAGAAAATCCATTTCAGAACTATTTAATTGTCGAAAAAGTTCGCTGGATTCATAGACATGATTACATGTTCGTGGCTTTACTGTTATTTCCTTTCATATTATTTCAAAGTCAGTGTTGGTATTTTATTTTTCGTTATAAACGTCTAAACAGTAAAACAGAGTAAAAATTGTAATGTAGTAAGTTATTTATTGCATCACTGCAGCCTGCTATTCACCAAGACGATAAGCCCATAATAACATTAAGAATAACGGCGCCATATTACTTCTTCTGAGAGCGGAGGAGGGAGAAAAATGTTTTCCTCACGTCAGCGTTAACACGGAGAAAAATAGTTTGAATGCGGTCGTGTTAAACAGATGATGGTTGATACCGGTGTTTATTTGTAATATCAGATGACTGCCTCTGGACGAGACCAGTATTTCTGAAAACTTAAGTATATTTTGGTATTGAAACATTCCTTCTCCAAGACGACCATCTGCAAAGAAAATTCCGGAAGCGTGACTGGTCGCCTTAAAGAGATTCATTTCGTAGATGCAACCTCCCTAAAACGACCACCTCTAAAAGATAAATGTATTTCTGAGAACATAAGTATATATTGGTATTGAGCATCACCTCTCTAAAGCGACCACTTGCAAAGATGTATTTTTATGTGTGGCTGGTCGCCTTAGAGAGACTTCGTTGTGCGTTGTGTATATGATTACTGTTATTGTTTCCGACAAAAGTTTCTAAGAAATCAAATAAATGAGCATATATAGTAAAAACCCTCTCTAAAATGACTACCTGTGTTTCCAGGTTACTCTGATGGTCGTAAAGAGATCATATTTTCATTTTTGGAAATACTGATGGTCTTAGAGAAGAGGTGGAGACGAGAGGGTTTACTGTATGTTTTTTAACTTTTATTTCTGTTGGTTACAAAACAGAAACAACCTTTTTTTCAACAGTATCCAAATAAATGAAATAAAAGTAAATAAATAAATCATTTAAAATAATCAGTAGACAACAGGAATACCAATGAATTTTGGTTTACTGACACCAGCATTAATTTCATTGTTTAGAAGAAGTCTATTGATGTCAGTTAGAAAATTAGAATAAACGCATATAAACGAACAGAAGATTTATTTGGCATCTATTTCTATTATATTGATACCAGTAAGAAAATCGGTGAAAATCAATATAAACCAATACAAACCAGTAGAAAGTTCTGACATTGATGTTGGTTGTATGGGTATCAGATGATACCAGTAAGAAAAACCCACACAGATCAATAGAAACCAGTAAAAGTCAGTAGAGAGCAACAGAATTCTATGGGTATCAGTAGAAAGTTTTGCTGGTTTCTATGGAGCATTTTGAAACCAGTAAGAAAAACCCACAGAGACCAACAGAAACCCATAGAATTTTATTGGTGCCCATAAAAACTTTTCCTGTTTCTATGGGGCATTTTTAGCAGGGAAATGATCTTTCAGATATTAATTAGATACCTGTTAAATTTAATTCATTACTAAAAATATACTTTCTTTCTTCATATTTTCATTATTTAAAAAATCTTTATCTTTGAGAAAATTCTCCCGATTTCTTAAAAAACTGTCCTGATTTTTGACTGTTGTAGGTTGGCAAGTATGAGGTTATAACAAAAATGTTTTCGAAAAATTTATAAAAAGTATTTAAAAATACAAATTTTAAAAATAAATCATAAAAAATTTTCAAATTATATTTGGATTAAGCATAAATTTCGAATAATAATAATAATGTTAATAAATATATATCAAATTCATTAAGGAGCTAAAATTTTGAGAGCTAATTTTTTAAAAACTACTTGTGCTATTTTTACAAAACTTGGCAGTTTGGCATGATTTGAGTCATAGAATGGAAAAAAATTGGCATGTCAGTTCAGAAAAAGTCCGATTTTGTGTCAAAATACCTATACAGTACAAAGTCTGAGATCCGGATGTCAAATATTCGGACTGATCTAAAATCCGGACCTTAAAGCCAGCAACAAAATATTTTTTAGGAATTTTTTTTATGCTTTACGCATGCGCATATAATTTTTTTCCCCATAAGAAAACATCTGGAGAATGTCCCCATAAGAAACATGTACTAAATAAAATACCTCGTTACCAATAACTTTAGCATAAATTTGTGTGATCAATAATTTGGCTCCATAGCTGCGTATCTGCTTGGTATACATCGCAAACCGAAACATTCTAGTACATAGAAACATCGTTGATTTTACAAGTACTAATATTTTATATCCCTGATGCCAACCGGGTGAATCATTATTTATTATATTTTGCATTCATCACCGTATGTTTATCAACATTTGAGAATTTGAATAATGATTCATGCAGCGGTATGGAAACAATTTTTTTTGTATTAGTAATTGAATAACAAAGAGTATGGAAACCTTTCATGTTGTCATTTCGTTGGCGATGATTACAGATTTAAGTTAAATGCACTAAATATTGACAAAAAAAAATTAGCAAAAATTTATTTCCATATGCTAAAAAGAGATTTTGTTAATGATACTCATAGGCCAAAACATTACATTTAGTGTTATTTGAATTAATAACTGATTTTTTATTCACATAAACCCAGAATCGGCGCCAGAGCTCGTATGCCCGAACTGAGCGGGAGAATTTAGGAAAGACAAAATTAAGGGATGATAAAATTTTTAGAATTTATGGAAAGCAACGGGACCCAAAATTAGGGGCGGCAAAAATTGAGAACTTAAGGAGGAGCTTGGTAGAAGAATTTAGGACCGAAAGAACTGCAGAGACTGCATCAGGTGACAAAATATTTAGCGCAGGCCCTCATTAAGCTTAAGTATATGTAGGAATTTATTTGTACAGGTCTCAGGTAAGCCTTACGTATGTCCAAGAATTAGACAAAAATATAATAACTAAATTAATACAATTTAGGCTTAATTGTCTCGGAGCGCAATAAGAAGCAAGATAAAATTTAATGGAACATTTTGTCTTTCGTCGCCAGTCTCATGCTACATAACAAATAATGTATAGCGGACCTTATACTTTACTGATTCTAAAGGATTTCAGTTATTGTAGCATATTGCGCTGTTCGTTAACTTTTTTATTTGACCCAGCTTATTATTTTTTGCAGACCGTTATGAACAATTACAGCAATTTTATGAAAACTAAAGTTTGAACTTTCATTTATGTCAAAAAGAGTTTCTAATTCTGGAGCTGCAAAAGAATTTATAAAACTAAAGCATGTTTCGATATCCATTAAACAAAAAGTGGAATTGCTGTAAAAATTGGATTTAGGTATATCCTTCTCAAAATTATGTGATGAGTATGCCATTGGAAAGTAATTGTATATGACATAAGAAAGCGAAAAAGGAACTTTTTTTTTTATTCCGACACCTCACTTGAGGTGAATAACAGAAATATTATTCGTTACACTAAAAGTGATGATTGTGCCAAAGCGATGATTGACTGGTCAGAGATGCAGCAAGGGTGTGCCATTGACGGTCCAATGCTAATAGCTCAAGCCAAAATATTGCATGAAGAAATGAACTTAAAAACTGAATGCACATATTCGACAAGTTGGATAACCAAGTTTAAGAATTGCCATAGTATAAATCGATTAAAAATTTCAGATGAAAGTTGCTGAAGTATTTGCAGATGAGTTCATTGAACTCATTAATACTGAAAAGTTATCTTTCAGAACAAATTTACAACCCTGATGAAACTGGTCTTTTCTGGTAATATTTTCTATGAAATATGTTGGCAGTCTCGACAGAAAAGGCTGTCCAAATGGTGTCAAAGATTCCAAAGCAAGACTTCACAATTTTAGCATGCAAAAATGCTGCAGGATTGCACAAATGTAAAATTTCTTAATCGAAAAAAAAAAAAAAATACACGGCCTTGAGCATTTAAAGGAGTAAAGATTTTCTGGATATATATCATGCAAATAAAATAGCACGAATGACACAAGCATTAATGTATTATTAGTTTGAAAGTAAATTATTTCATACCCGAAGTTTGGCAAAATTTGTGTTCGGTTGGTTTAACTGATGATCCAAAAATTGTCCTAATTGTAAATAACTGTTCGGCTTATATTTCACTTACTTTTTTAATGAAAGATAATGTACCGTTTTATTCTTTCCTCCAAACTGTACGCCCATCATTCAGCCTATGGATATCGGAATAGTGCATGCGCTGAAATGCAATTATAAAGTAGCATTTTTAAAATCCATGTTAAATTTCTTAAATAACGGCAGAATTTTTTTAATATTTTAGCATAAAATCTGCTGTATGGAGCATCACAAGATCGCCGGTGGATGTACCTCCAGATACTTTAAAAAATGCTTGGCATAATTTATGGCTAGCTACCATATTTCATGGTGAGGATGATGAAGATGATAGCCGCGAATTTGAAGGCTTTCGGATATCACAAACCACAGGTGAAATTTTCCTAGTTAATGGATTTTGTAAAGAAATGTGGAGAAGGGGTAATAAATTAAGATAATATAAGAGACGCTTTTTATTACGATGACAATTTCCAATCATCAATCAATCAATGGATAGCGAAATCTGTAGTTATGGTTCTAGATTTAGAAAATGCTGCTAACCGATACTGAAGAAAGTGACAGACGTTATTGAAAAAGAAAAAATGTCTATTGGCAAGTTAGTCCGAATTCTTGACGCATGCAGAACTTGAACAGTGGAACTTTGTAAATGAACAAGGAATTATGTCTGTTTATAGAATTAAAGAGATGGTAATGTAAACGGAAATTCATATTCTGGAGCTGTTGTCTCCAGAATTTGAATATGGTGAAATCTGTGGTATGGTTCTAGATTCAGAAAATACCGCTACTGATATTAGAAAAGTGACAGAGAGGTTACTGAAAACGAAAAAAGTTTCGATTGACAAGTTAGTCGGAATTCTTGACACAACAGTTGCAGGACTTGAACAGTGGAACTTCATGACTAAACAAGAAATTATGGCTGTCTACAGAATTAAAGAGAAAGTATTAGCACAAAAAACGAAGCAACTTGAACAATTTACATTCAAAGAAATGTTCAGTAAAATAAATAAATAAATATTAAGCTTTTTTTTTATAAATTTTGATAACCTTTAGATCATAAATGCTTCATTATTTCATAAATCACGATTTCATATTTTTAATTTTATAATGTACATGCCATCTTATTAGATTTAAACTGATGATCTAATATCCGGAAAAATCCGAAATCACCGAAGTCTCGACGAGTCCGGATCTTGGACTTTGTACTGTATTAGAACAATGCTATATATATTGTTGCTTTATACGGGTTCGTAGATTTGAGAGTATCCGATGAAAACACGATGCAGAACAATAGAAAGCACAATTTATTTACAAGAATCACTATTTACAGCACAGTTCCAAAATTACCTTTAAAAGCGTCGAAAATCTACAATAAATACGCTGAAACAATCAGCAACACAGCTTCAGGCTGTAACTGTACAGGTAGCTTCACGGCAACACTAAACTTATAATAAACACCGTGGAACAACACTGTCAAGCTATACTGTAAAGATAGCTTCACGGCAAAGCACTCTCTCGATCTCTTTCCGTTCACAGAACTCTCGCGTAGCTTAGCACTCACAGTAAGCAGCTATTCTCACAACTCTCGCAACTAATCACACACTGCTTCACAATTTAATCAAACTCCTTTTCACACTACTTCACGATCTTCACAATCTATCAGACACTGCCGGCTCTCAGAAACGCAAGCGTTTATATAGTTTTTCTTTAGGTTCCACACGTTTCGAGAAATATCTCGACAGGAAGTTATTCTAGAAGCTTCCCGATTGGACCATGGGATATCGCCGATTTGGTCGCCAAATGGGCGATAAAGTCGCCAATCTGGCAACCCTACCATACACTATTTTATGGCAACCCTAGTGCTATGCCGGAAAGCTTACATACAGGCGCAACCGCCGAATTTTTTGCAACAATATAAATCTAATACATATCCTAAGTCGCGCTTTCGAGACATGAAAAACGCAAGTTGAATTTCGTCAATTGCCCCAGTAGAACGGGAGATATAGAACTGTCCCAATTTTTTTTTGTGCCATGTACATTAATTATTAATTTTATTTTCAGCATATTTAAAGGTACTTATTTAAGAAAATTTTTAAAAGAAGTTAACCATTAGAGCTTAATATTTCAAATATCCATTGAAATGCTGATATATTTTACTCCAGGGTTGAATTAAAGGTAGCTCCTTAACGTGAACCGTGCATTGTAAAGTAAATTAAAGTCAATTTAGGGATCCTCTGAAATAGTGTTGTCATGTGGCATGAAGATCTCCCGTTTTTCTCACAAATTCTCCCTGTTTTTAAGATTTCAGTGTTGGCCACTATGTGAGTAAAACAAGTGTCATTTATAATTATTTTGCATAGTTTCCAAATATTTTCTTCTGGTTTCTTATAACTTTTTTCTCTTTAAAAGTATGGTTTATTTAGTTTATGGGTTGCATGAAAATATTTCCAGTTTGTTTCTAATTCACAGGATACTCGATTTACATAATTTTCAGAAGGCAGGCTATGAGTGAAGTCAGTTTTCATGATATGGTGCCTGCAACTAAATTATGTGTGCTGTAACTGAAAATTTGCAGATACTGTAAAATATTTGTTATGCAAAGCAATTTACTTACAGCTGTAAAAAGATGTCTTTATACTTACCAGTACTAAGAAGTTACTAATATTTCATAATACTTATAGTTACTAATACTACAGTGTTACGCATTTTAATTTGCTGCTTTTTATATTTACTTTTTATGTAATTAATTACATATTGAGTTCTGTAAGTTTCAAAATTAATAGCTCCTTAAAATGATTTTTAGGTCTTTCTGAAAACTGTTAAAGACCGAGAAAAAATTAAAGCATGGAAAAAATCTCATTTAGATCCTAGAAATGCATCTAGAACTCCTTCTGCAAGCAAAGAGCCTCCTGTTCGCCTCAGATATGATAATCCTGTAAATGCTTGTAAGTAATTCGTATCGAGAAAATTATATATTTTTATACCTCATGAACTCTTTCCTAAGAATAAAGAAAGCATCAAAACATAGTTTTTTTTTATTCATGATGTAATTTTCAGTGTAAATTTTCATTTATGTTCCTAACAATTTTTCCTTTATGCTGTAAATAATCATCAAATTTCTGGCGCTTGGAACAGATTTTAATGTCTGTAATTAAGATACTGAATTTAAGGTATGCAACATTCATATTAAGTTTGTCATGAGTATCAAATACTCACTGTCTTGAGAGAGTCTTGGAGGCTTCTCTTTCATGAGAGTAAATGCAACTGTAAATTTAGCGTTTGTACACAGTGTGATAATTGATGCTTTTAAATATTTAGAGAAAGAACATCTCAATTGCTTTTGCTATGAATTGCACAACTTCTTTATTAACGCACTTGTAGAATTAGAATTAAACCCACTTTGTTTTAAAAGGGAGGAGCTCTGAAATGTAGTAGGAGAATCAAATATTTATGTAGCAGCGTAGAAGAAAAAGGCTAATTCATTTCATATTTTTACGATTATCTTTTTTTATCTGAGCGATTCGCAAACTGTTTTCTCAGTTTAAGTAACATCAAAGAAATGCATTCACCATTAGAAGAAATATGCCAACAAATATTTGCAAGAAAGATCATCTGTTTTATCAAAATAGTTTTTAATTGTATCTGAACAATACAGAATGAAAATAAGGTATTCTCACAACAGATAGCCTACCAGGTAATGTCTTTGACTACAGATCGCCTACTGTATATTTGCCTTTGGTTATGAGTATGAATCGTGCGATGAACCCATCTGATGGCAAATCATCAAATATTATTGATCCTACTGTGGTATCTATCCTCAGAATTCCTAATGAGATCATCTTAAGCAAATAATTGTATGGAATATGAAAGGAACAATGCCTGTGATGCTGGCCCAGTCTCCTTCCTGAATTGTGTTGGCGATCTTTTAATCATGAGGACAAATTTCTAGCCATGTTGAAAGGATAGCGTTTGTATGAATTAAAATTAAGGATGGTTACCAATTTTGCATTAAAGCAGCTCTAGCGATTTTCTTTGGCATTTGTTAGCTGAAGCAATCCTATTTCATGTTTGTTGACAATCATCATTTTACAGCTAAGATCAAGTATGAGATATTGTTAGACTACTTCCTTCTATTAGCTGAATATAATTATTCACTGTGCTAGAACAGAACTGCTTCAAAGCATAGCTTTTACTTTTTTTTTTCTGTTTTATGCTTATGGCTTTTGTTGGGTGAGTTTGCAAACATATGGCTGCATAAAAGTATTCATAGCTATGAGTTCATCTATAATATTTGTTCGCATTTATTTACCTAGTTACATTTTTTTGCATATTTGACAGTGCATGTAGAGGTGGGGTACATGGTATCTAACTTTATATTGATTAGTCAATGTTTTTCCCCCATTTTTTCCAAAATACATAGCTTTAAATTATATGCTCAGGAATACGACAGACAATGGTATTTATATCCCATGCATTGCTTTCCTCAGTGAGATGGCACATAATTTATGTTTTCAATAGATTTTTTTCATCTATTTTTACCACCTTTTCCCGTTTTGAGCAGTTTTTTAACTTCACCAGCTTTCCTTATGTGCTTCATATTATGATAGTTATATTACTGCTGGCTACATTTGTATTTTCCAGCGAACCATAAATCTCATATAGTGTAAACTGTTAGGTTGTCTGAGAAGTCATGAGGCATTTTTTTCTACATTCATCTAAGGTCCTTTAATTTATATAAAGAATAATCATCAGTCAATAGTATATTGCCCATTTTGTTTAATAACTTTTTGCCTTCTTTTAATGAGCTTCGTAAATACTCATTCACAAGAGAACTTAGCTTTATCAGCAAAAAGCTGAATAAGGTGCTAATATGCGGCATCATGTGAATTGAGTGTTATACCACAAAAGAAATTTTGAAGAGATTGAAACAAGTGAAAGTCTGAGGGCACAAGATCAGGTAAATATGTGCGTGGCAATACTTTTCATCCAAACTCCAATAATTTTTGTCAGATTATCAAACTTGTGAGTGGCCACACGTTATTGGGATGGAATGCAGTTCTTATATTGTATTGAGTGTGGAAATTTCTGGAAGATGGATTTGTTTAAACTAATTGTCCACTTGGCGACAGCTCACATTAGAACTGACTTGTCATCTCTTTGATAGAGATTTGGAAACAAAACCACACACGCATTTAATCCCTTGACAGAAATTATTGGGAGTTTGGATGAAAAGTGTTGCCATGCGTATCATACTAACCTGGTCCTGTACCCCCAAACTTTCCTTTGTTTTCTTGCCTTCAGAATTTCTTTTGTGGTGTAACATTCAATTTAGCTGGGGCTATAAATCAGCACCTTGTTCAGCTTTTCGCTGATAAAGCTAGGTTCTTTTGTGAATGAGGAATTGCAAAGCTCATTAAAAGAAAACAAAAAAGTTATTGAACAAAACGGGGTGCATACTATTGACTGATCATTGTTCTTTATGTAAATAAGGGACCTTTGAAGAACATAGGTGTCATGACTTTCAGACAACACAGTACTATATTTGCATTCCTTTACATCAATTTTGATATCCATTTAAGTTTATGTATATAGAAATATAGATGTATATTCATTGTGTGGAAAGATGATACTGATCCAACAATTTCAAAGGTATTTAAACTGTTACCTATGCTGTGATTGTGTTTCATGTGGTACATACACTGTTCTTGGTTAATATAGTGAGGCTTTTTTAACACAACCACTTCTGTACAGGTGATCTTCAGAAACCTGTGTTTGCTTGTGTTCTTAACTCGTAAACACAGAGGTGGGGTCTGTATGACCGCGCCAATATTCTAGAACTGCAAAACTGTTTATAAGTTATATAGTTATTCTCCTTTTCAGTACTTTCAAGTTGACATAAAATATAATTATTCCGAAATTCTTATTAAACTCTATCCATTAGTTTTTTTTTTTTAAATTGGGCTGCGGTCATATATACCTCACTTCTGCTATTACTTGAGTCATTTCAGCAGCTGGCCTGATAAGAGATAGTGCCAAATTTAAAAAAAAAATGATTTTTTGATGGAGTTATCATCAGAATTAGTGAAGCCACATATGAAATATAGGCTTCAAAAGCCAACTGTGAAATAAAAATGTACATTCAGAGAGTGCTAGGCATTTCCAGCAGAATCTATTTAACCCAGACCCTTAAAATGTGTAAAACATGCTCTCTTTGTTCCCCTAGACTGAGAAGAAAGACTGCCGATCTGTGTTTCAGCTACAAGAATCCAATATATAATGAATGCACCAAGAGAATTTGCAAAAATTGTGTTGAAAATGCTTAAAATAATGTGCTGCAGTTTTTTAATATTCTTTATATACACTGCTTGACATTGAAAATGCAACACCAAGAAGGAGCAGTCAGAAAGTGATGAAATTTGGAAAAAAGACAGAGACAGCAAACAGCAATAAGTGATCTTTATTTCAAAATGATAGTCAGAATATAGAGCGAGAACAGCGTCGTCTCAGTAGGATGCAGGACCACCGTGAACAGCGATGCACAAAGAACCACGTCTAGGCATAGAGTCAATAAGAGTGCAGTTGGTGTCCTTAGGGATGGCTCTCCATTCCCTTTCAATCATTTGCCACAGTTTGTCCTCTGAACGAGGCAGGGGCAGAGTCTGCAAACGGCATCCAATCACATCTTATACATGTTCGATTGGTGACAGGTCAGGAGAGTACGGTGGCCAGGGAAGCATCTGTATACCTTGCACAGCATGTTGGCAGATGCGAGCCCTGGGTGGTCGGGCGTAGCTGAAAAATTGCATTAGGCAGCTCCTGAAGGTAGGGGATTGCCATCGGCCGCAGTACATTATCCAAGTATTGTTGGGCCGTCATAGTGCCCTGAATACGAACTAGAGGTGACCTGGAATTGTAGGTAATAGCGCCCCAAACCATAATTCCACATTGTCGTGCGATGGAGCGTTCCACGGTTACTGCCGGATTAGATTTGTCTCCACGTCGACGCCACACACGTATGTGGCAACTGTCACTGGATAAACAGAAGCGTGACTCATCAGAGAACACGACGTTTCACCATTCTGTCATCCACATCGCTCCAGTCCGGCACCATTCTAAACGTTGGCGTCTATGCTGTGGGATCAATGGCAGTCTTGTAAATGGACACCGTGAGTGCAGGCCATGTTCAACCAATGGACGGAAAATGGTTCTCGTCGACACGGGAACATCCAGAGTATCTTGCACATGCTGCAGAATCGCGGTTTAAGTGACTTGCGGGACCGCCACAGCTTGTCGGCGGATGCGTGCTGATGTCACTCTGGCTGCACCTGGACCCCTCCTCCTTCCCATATTCCATTGTTCCAACCATGTTCGCCATAGCCAATGCACCATGCTCGCATCCATGTGGGTATCAGCTGCGGTTTGACGTAAGGACCAACCCGCCCTTCTGAGTCCGATCACCATACCCCTTGTAAAATTGTCTATTTGCTGGAAGTGCCTTCGTTGACGGCGGCCTGGCATTCTTTCCTATTACACGTATCCTCAGGGACAAAAACAACTTTCTTCAGTAATTCGTCTGGCAGAAATAACGACATGAATATTGCCCATTCTGCATGTTCCTTCCCTTATATCTTTCTTCACGTGCGTCGGAGAGCTGTGCATTTTACATCATTCACATAACTCAGTGACGTGCGTCTACTCTAAAATTTGCATAAATTTCTGACCACTCCTTCTTGGTGTTGTATTTTGAATGTCGAGCAGTGTATTATCCTTTTTTTGCATTATTATATATAATCCAGATTCTGTAGATGGAAAATTTATTAAATAGTTTAGTTTGTATGCATTTGCATGTAAGTAGTTTTCATATTATTTATTTGATCAAGCATTCCGTACTTTTTCATATGTGATTTTAAAATTAATTTTTAATTCAATAATTTTAGTGTTCTAAAAAGGAATAATTACTTCAATATACCAAGCAACATGTATTACTGCTTATATAATAACAAGAGTACATTATTTTAAAATTTTATATTTTTAAAATGCATAAAACAGACTGCGCTCTGAGGGACCCCTCCTCTGTATTTATGTAACAGAAAATGAACGTCTGTACTTAAGGATTAAAAATGCTAATTACTTCCAAATGTGTTGACTGTAAGGAGTTTCACTGTACGTGTATGATTTTCATGCAACATTTATGTGTATGAAATTTATTTAATATTACATTATATATTGCTATAATTGAAAATCAAAAAGGTTTATTGGTTTTATTGTTAATGAGCAGGACTTGTGCCACTTGTCTTTCAGCCCTTCGGTCTTGCACTCACACGTTGCGTTCACACGTTTTACTAACAGTGAAACAGGCTCTGTTATATGCCATTGATTCTGTGATTTAAATTAACTGAAAAGTTCATAGGGAAGTTTGAACTATCTAGCATCCTTCTTAATTTGCTGATTTTAATTTATTTGTTAGATTCTGCAGCATGTCTGTACATTCCCTGTATCATATTTTGTAACACAGCTGTGCCTTGCTTTTTCTGAAAGTTATAATACATTAAAATTAAATGAAGAAAGAGAAATATTGTTACATTGCTATTATACATTTGTTAAGTGTTGTTCATGTTCTCATTATGAAAGAAGGAACTGTTTCTTTAATATTCCTATCTGAGAAAAAAAATTTTTTTTTTAATTTTCTGTTAGCCCTAAACTAAAAAGTGAAGACTTTTTTCTAGATTATAGCTGAATCTTTCTTTATGACATGCTTTTGATTTATCATATTAGCCCAAATATAAGTACTGCGTCATGTAAAATGACCGTACACTGTTGAAGATTTTTCAGGAATAAAATGGATTTTCCTATAATTGGGTCTCACATATCACATAGTCTGCAAGTTACGTAACTGATTAAAATACTTGTCAACAGGTAAAAACTACATTTTTGTTTAATGTTGACTGATAAAATAATGCTTTTAATATTATGCTACTTATATAAGATGGATGTGGTTTTATCAGAAAGGCATTGTCTTATATTTGGGCTAGTTTAGCGATGAATGTACTTCTGCAAAATTAATTATGAAATATAATTTTAATAATGAAATCGTATCTAAAAATTTAGTGCAAAATATCTGTAGTATAATCTGTCTTCAGTTAGCAAATGAATTATGTTTTTATATTTTTTGGATATTTGTTCAGCAATTATAATTTGAAATATAAAATACTTCTGTGCCAGCTCCTTCAAGGGATTCTGATCATCCCAGGCCTTGGGAAGATGATGATTTTGATAGAAAATCCAGCTTCAGATCATCTACTGGAAGATTAGTTGGCACTCTTCCAAATTACAATGGTAATATATTTAAACATATATACTAAATCCAGTACTAATATCAAGTAAAGGAATAAAGCTTCTAATATACTCAAAGAGTTAATAACCTTTGTAAAGCTTTTCATCTATTTAATGTATGATAACCAACAGACTGAGGTTAGAAACTTTAAGTATTAATTTTGAATTTGAATTCTGCTGCTGTGTGCTGTAACTTAATGGTATCTATGATTAACATAAGACATTTTCCAGAACTAGCAACGCTTTTTGGCACCAGAGGTGTTGGATTTCTTTCAAGTATTGCCCCCCAAATGTTATCGCCATGCGTTATTTTTAAAGAAATAATATGGCAAATATAAAAAAAATATATGGCAACACAAATGATGAATGTTGGTACCAAATGTTATCTCTACATGTTATTTAAAAAAAATAATTTGAGGAATATAAAATGATGTATGGCCACAGAAATGAAAGCATGTTGCCACCGAATGTTATTGCCATGTATTATTTTTCCCCTCCATGGGTTATGGACAAAATTTCACAGTGAAGAATGGCTTTCCCATTTGTTACACATGAAAACTAGTGCCAAATCTTGATCGACCCAAAAAGAAATATTGAGAGGGGAAGAAAGGAGTTAAGGTGTAAAGTGAGAGGGTTGTACAATTCTAATTATGCAAATACTGCTTATTCAAGGCATTTTGGGGAACTTTGAAATTTTATGGACAAACCTGTAATGCTCGTCACGTTAAAGAAATAACATACGGAATATTAAAAAAATATATGGCCGCAATTAACACTTTATTTGGAATTCTAAAGATATTTGATGGGAAATATTTTTAACTTTTAAGTGCCAATTTGTTGCCATTTTCTGAAGTGTAAAATATTTAATGCTTCTTTTAATCTGCTTGTTATTGATTAACAAACTAAGCAATTTAAATGCGCCAAATGCAGTTCATCTCTTATACTAATTACCAGCTGGACCTGTGAAATTATACCAGCTGGGTTTATTAAAAGCATTATGTGCAAGATATATGTTCATTTTTAGTGTAAATATTTTAGCCTGGCCATGCCTATACCTAATTATAAGAAAAGTGAAATGAATAACAAAAGTGAGGTTTTGCAACTAATTTTTTTTATTATTTTCCTGTTGAACTTCATGTGGCATAAATGCAAAGACAATGTTGTCTAATACTAATGTTAAAAAGACAAAAAAATGCTGTATCAGCAAGATCTAGTCCAAGAAAAGATAGGTAACTTGTAAGCTCAGCAAGAGCATAAAAAATTTTAACCAATTATTGAATAGAATGTTAATATCTGAATCCTTTCAGATTTCCTTTCATTTTAATTTTCCATTGACATACCAATATTTTTTAAGCATATGAGTAATAATAAGAAGTTTGTCTTCACCTTTTTCCTTCAGCAAATTTCATCCTCTTCTGTAGCAGCATTTGATTCAACTTGTGTGCTGAATTTAAAGCTTATAAAATCTTACATTAGAAATTTTATTTTGTAGTTTTGAAAATATTCACTACCTGAAATATTCATCCTGTGTGTATAATTTACTGTATATTTATTTACAAGCCGTATGCCACCTAGCATGTTACAAGCGTTATGCCCCCTGGCATGTAAATTGATACACAGTTTTCTGCCACCTGGAAGATACGATGTGATTATATCAATTAGCGGTAATACGCCTGAAATATTGGCTTGTCCGCTCTCTTCACGTTCTATAACGCAACTAACTCTTTATGCAATGTGCTGTCTGGTACAAATTATCGCAATCACCGAGGAGGATTGTTGAATAATGTATTTTTTGTATATATGAAGAAACTATGCAAGAAAGTGATTACCTCTGTATTGTTGAAGAAAATGGTTAGCAGGTAGAGATATTAAGCAACCAAATGTTGAACAACTATGGCAGTCTTTTCTGCTTGAAAACTAATTTCAGATCCCAGTCCAATAAT
Organism: Stegodyphus mimosarum; assembly: GCA_000611955.2. Lineage (NCBI taxonomy): Eukaryota > Metazoa > Arthropoda > Arachnida > Araneae > Eresidae > Stegodyphus > Stegodyphus mimosarum. The sequence continues at coordinate 106,895 of KK117171.1, forward strand.
GTACAGGTTAAACAATAAAGCTTGTTACAAATGATTATAGCAAACAATGTTATTGGCACATATTTACCTTTCAATGTATCAGGTCTACAAATGGTGCGTAGAACATATGAAAAAGCGAGAAGCAGTAGTGTTTTATAAGATACACAAATGAATTTCCAAAGTTCTTGTTGGTTAATGAAGCAACATTCTGTTCGAAGTTGTCTTGGTAATTATTTTCATAGTTAAGAATTAAAAAGCAAAATTTTCTAATAACTGAATGAAAAAATTCTTTGTTTTAAACATTGCAATTTGTTGTTTTAGCATTAATCCTACTCTAAATTCAAAAGCTTAGAAAGCCTACATTTCCTCAGTCTGTTCACTACTAGATTAGCTTGAGCTAATCTAGCATTTTATAACTCATTTATTGCATTTTATAACTACCTTTTTCTATATTTACAGTTGTCTCTTCTCTCCGGTATGTGCCAAAACCAGGATATGGCTTAGCATCAAGATCGCCTGGTCCATTAACTGGTAGAGACAGTGGTTTGGGATATGTTGTATGTTATTCTTTCATCTTTCTTTCTGACCGTAATATGTTGTTGTTAATACACTACCCGACACTGAAAATGCTACACCAAGAAGGAATGGCCCAAACATTACACAATGCAAATTTTAGGGTAGACGCACATCACTGAGTTATGCAAATAATGTAAAATGCACAGCTCTCCAGGGCACGTTCAAGAAAACATAAGGAAAAGAACCTATAGAATGTTAAATTTTCAAGCTATTATTTCTGCTAGAGAAATAGAAAATCATCATAGAAAATTTGTTCTTGTCTCAGAGGTCACGTGTAAAAGTGGAGAATGCCAGGCCATCATCAACAGAGGCAGTTCCAGCAGACAGATGATTTTACAAGGGGCATGGTGATCAGACTGAGAAGGCCAGGTTGATCCATAGAGCAAATCTCAGCTGAGGCACACCTGAACACATCCACAGTGCACTGGCTGTGGTAGTGATGGCTGGAACAAGGAAATGTGGCAAGTTCGAGGGGCGCCAGTAGTGTCACCATGTAGTGTCGCCAGTGGTGTCACCATGCATGGATGGACACATCTGCCGACAAGTGGTGGCACACCCACAAGCCACTTCTTCCATTCTGTGGCATGTTCAAGACACTCTAGATGTTCCCAAATCAACCAGAACAATTTGCCTTCTGTTGGTGGATAGTTACCTGAACTCGTGGTATCCGTTAAGACCACTATTGACCCCACATCATAGACACTAATGTTTGCAATGGTGTCTGGCTTAAGTGATGTGGGTGACAGAATGGCACAGGGCTGTTTTCTGAGCTGAGTCACGCTTCTGTTTCTCCAATGATAGTCATCGCTTACGAGTGTGCCGTTGATTTGGAGACAGGTTCAGTACGGCAGCAATTGTGGAATGCCCCACCGCACGTCAATGCGGCATCATGATTTGGGGCGCAATTGGGTATGATTCCAGGTCACCTCTAGTTTGTATTCAGGACACTGTGACGACCCAACGATGTGTGCATGATATGCTATGGTCGGTGACACTTCCTTGCTTTCAAAGAGTGCCCAATGCCTTTATCAACAGGATAACACCCGACCACACCACGGCTTCCATCAGCCAACATGCTATGCAAGGTATACAGTTGCTTCCCTGGCCATCGTTCTCTTCTGATTTCTCACCAATCGAAAACATTTGGGATGTGATTGGATGCCATTTGTAAATCCTACCATTGCTACATTCAGAAGATGGACATGGCAAATGATTGACAGGGAATGGACAGCCATTCTTCAGAACACCATTTGTAATCTTATCGACTCTGTACCTAGATGTGTTGTTTCATGTATTGCCATCCAACTTGTCCTACAACGTTTTGAGCCAATGCTGTTCTCGCTCTGTATTATGCATATCATTTTGAAATAAAGAACACTTATGGTTAATTGTTTGCTTTCTGTTTGTCGACTTTCATCACTTTGCATTTTCAGTGTCTTGTAGGGTATATGACACATAGCATACATTTTATTAAAGTATTTTGTGATCTGTAATTTAAATTGAAAACCTGTACTATATTTAAACATCATTATTAAATATAATTTATTATATTTTGTGTTTCTCTTCCCTGTTAGAGTGACTTGGCATTTGGTAGGTTAGAAAAGACACAAAGTTCTGAATTTAGTAGTGGTAAATCAGATAGTAAGTAGATTAAATGCTCTTTTTCCTTATTAAAATTGCATATACAATGTTCTTGAAACTTAAATATATTGGATATTAAAATATATGAATTTTCAATAAATGAGTACATATGAATGAAACAGACGACATATGACATATTATATGAAAACATTTCTTCCATCAGTTGCATGAATTTCTTTGTTAAATCTGTTAACCAACCATAGAAGTTTGAGGGGCTAGAAAATCAGAAACGAGCTGTTGCTTTCAGAACCTGTAAATGTTGTTTTATTGGATATGCATATTCAGAATAATTTTGTGTCTTAAACTCAATTTGAACGAAAGTCAAGCAACCACCTGTTTAAATTCCTTGTTTGGATTTCTCTGATTCCACCCTTTTTAAGAATTTTATGTCATACTTTAAAAAAAAAGGTACTGTATTTTTTATTTAGCAGATTTAAGAAAAATTTAATTATGAGAAAATCAACAAAATTTGAAAATTTCTGTTCTGAAAATTGAATGAAATGTTCATTATTTAAGTCATGTGTAAAGGTGAAATGCAACATTTAAGTGCATTTACTGTTTTTTGTGTATTTAAAACCTATCATTTTCATTTTTCTTATTGCCATGTTTTCATAGATTTTTGGAAGTTTTTTTCATTAAGTTCTTAGTTAAATATAGCACAAACTGAGCGTGCATCAAAAAGAAAGCCTAATCGTTAAATCTTGCAATGGGCAAGCTTTTGTGGATGTTTTATAATTAGCATAACTAAAATCATTAGCATGATATACTGTGAATAATGGGTAAATGAGTGCAAATTAGAAGTGTTTAAAATATTTTTTTTAAATAGGATAGTCTTTTTTAGATAAATAATGCTTTTCAGTGTTAAGGGGGGGGGAGGTTTAAAGATGGAATTGTATTCAACCCAATTGCATTTACAGTGATATTTCTCTGAGGTTAATATCTGTTTTTCAATATAATTTTATTATTATGCATGTATTATTTTGTAAAATATTAACAGACGTAAATATGAAATTTTAACCTCATATCAGAGAGCCCACAAATAAAGAAAAGGACATTAAATAATCGATTAACATTTACTTTATATTTTATTTAGTTGCAAGTATATTTATGCAAGTTGAAATTAACAAATGGTTGAAAGAAGAGTAGTTTTTATTACTTTAAGGCAAAAAAGGCATTCATTGGTGCCTTAATTTAAAGCATCACCAGAATGTGCTTTATAGCCAGCTCTCATGAAATTTCTGCAGAACATAAGTAGCTAAACTAGTGCATATGGAAGTATATGAAAATGTATATATTTGAATTACTTTTAAAAATAAGAATTATTTCTGCAGCTTTTATCATTTTTGAAATATAAATGCTGCCCTGTGAGAGAACTGTTAAAAGCAAATAATGAAATACATAACTAGTTTGAGGGGAGTGCGTCTTGCACATGCGTAAATACTGAATGAAATATTTATTGTTATAAAATATGAAGCACATGGGAATTTGTTGTAATCAACAAATAACAAAATATAATTGGGTTTTATCATCATTCAAAAATGAAGACTTATGCTGAAAATATGGTTACTGAAAATAAATTCCTTTTAATAGAAGTGTTCAGTGTACAAGAACGGCTAAAATAAGCCCAACTCCTTAAAATGTAATTGGGTCTTGTCACATTATTCAATCATGGATATATGAAGAAGCTTTTTGAGAAATAAGGATTTGTGTATTCATCTTTTCTCACCACTGGTGAGCTATAAAAATTTTAAGATATTAAGTTGTAATTATTATTTTTTTACTTTTTAAAAAATAAGATGCTCTCTGATTATCTGCATCTCCCTCTAAAAGGCCACCAACCAGAGCTTAAATTGCACCAGAGCCCAGCTCCAGTTTTTGGTACATATTGTAATTCTAGCCAGAGTGCACCGGAGCTCTAAATAAGAAAGCTCCAACACTTTTTCTATGTAACTGAACAATTATTTCAATTGAAATTTGATCTCGAAAATTTTATTTTTAGCAATAAAATTATATAAAAAAATCGCATATCAAAGTTTATCTCTTTTCATTTTATTTAGTTACTTTAATGTTTAATTATTAATATCAATTAAATAATTATTAATTAATTTGATACTCATTCTGTTTAATTTTAAAATTATTAATGATTTTAATAGTCTATTTATTTATTTGTTTACTCTTTTTCCTCTTTCCCGACTGTTTTCCAAAAGGCTCCGTCACTTCAACTTTTAGAAATTAAGCCCTGCCACCAACTCATTGTAGACTAATCAGCTAATACTCAAAATGCAACAGCTGTTCTCAAAATGACAGTTCACTAAGAATTCCTGAAAAGAGCAGTGATTCAATAAAATTAAAAATCAAGAAACATCCATAATAAAACACTTACCTTTTTCAAGAAATCCTCATGTAATTTTTTGCACTATTTTCTCCATGTACATTGCGAAAAAAGAAAAGGGACAGTTCTATATCTCCCATACTACTGGGCTGATTGACGAAATTCAAATTGTGTTTTTCATGTCTCGAAAGTGCAACTCAGGGTATATATTAGATTTATATGTAGTATTGTTCTAATGTATTTTTTTGACACAAAATGGGTCTTATTTAGAAATAACATACCAATTCTTTTTCCATATTTCGATTCTACAACTCAAATAATGCCTAAATATTAAATTTTGTAAAATTTGGTGCAAAATTTATGGAGAAATTCAAAAATTTAACTAGGCAAATTTTTTTTCAGTTGCATCAAGAATAATTCACTCGGCAAACTTCTTCATACATGGCAGCCTATTTTCCTATCCCTTCCACTGTGCGGAGTGGGCAAAAAGTCACATTGTTCCTACCTTTTTACATTGTGCATGAGTGGAAAAAAGTCGCATCCTTCCTACTTTCAAATAATTTGAGCGAAGTGTGTAACCCACATTAGATGTTATTATTGCTTTCAACAAATATGCCAAATTTCAAAACACACCAACATGTAAATTCACGTATATCTTCGAAAATTTTTAATAAAAAGCTCTAATTTTTTGCAGGTATACTTAAAAATACATCTATTTAAAGTTGATGGTAAAATTTTTATAGGTTATAATTAAAAAAATTTTTTACAGAAATTTATAAAATAATTAAAAATACAGATTTTAAAAATAAATCGTAAAAAATGGGTGAATTTTATTTGGAGTGAACCTAAATTTCAAACTGTGAAAGAAGGAATCAAGTAAATATGCTAATTATATTTGGATTAAACCTAAATTTCGAATTCTGGAAGAAGGAATTAAGTAAGTTTAATAAAAAAAGAGATATTAATAAATACATACCAAATTGAATTAACATTGAGGAGCTAAAATTTTGAGAGCTAATTTTTTAAAAACTACTCTTGCGATTTTTACAGAACTTGGCAGTTTGTCATAATTTGAGTCGTAGCATTGAAATATGGAAAAATCTTGGCATGTCATTTCAGAAAAAGTCCGATTTTGTATCAAAATACCTGTATTAGAACAATGCTGTATATAAATCTAATACATATACTAAGTTTTGCACAGTGTACATAATGCTCTGTGCCCCATGTACACTGCAATCTATTTCTGTTTACAAAACATCAAAGAATTGCTCGAATTTTGATTCATAAAATTTGTTCTTTTAAGAAGTACATCTTCTTGGATTGCAAATTTTTGTGCACTCTACTGTTGGACAGGGCCCCATATTTCTGAAGAAGTGCAGCCCTTTTTCATCAGCCGGCAAACTCCACAGCCCCATTACAGTATCTTACAAATATATATATATATATATATATATATATATATAATACTGCAGTAACCAAAACTACTCTGAAAAGTGGTTACTGAAGTGACGTCAGCATCAGTGTTGAAGAAATGTGAGGAGAAAACTAAAACCTCACATCATCTCCCTTCCTGAAAGAAATTCCATTAAAAATTTATAAAAGATTGAAAAAATTAGTATTGCACAAATTGTTTTGGGTAGGAACATGACGTCCAGAATGAGTTTGGTAATTTGCTTTTGCAGGAGCACTTTTTCCTGAAGACTGTTCATCTAGTAGACAAGCTGATTGTTGTGATGAGGCCTTGTCATCATCAGATAAAAATATGAGGTGCAAAAACATACATTGTCTGGGACCAAATATGCAGGTTTTATCCTGTCCCTAAACTCAGTGATATGTTCTTTTTTAGAGACGGTAAAAGCTTTATTACTTTGTAAGGACTACTGTAGAGTGTGTGGAATAAGGGTTTTACTGCATCTGCAAGTAGTGAAACATGAGAACATTTGTCTTTATAGACATTATTTATGTATTTAGTTTTTTTTTTTTTTTTTTTTTTTTTTTTTTGGGGGAGGGTGTAAGAGAGAGATTTATTGTAGCACTTGGATAAAGGTGCTCTATATGGCCATTTAACTTTTGTCATTTTTCAGATTTTTCTTTTCTGGAAGTATAAAGAATTGTCCTGGATGGCGTAAAGTTTGACCGTACACAGTTTCAGCTGGAGAGGAATTAACGCAGTTCAAAGTCTTAAAAGAACGGAGGATAATATAATAGTCCAGTGAACGCATGTATGATGCATTATGGACTGTTTAAGTGACCTATGCCATCTTTCAGTGATCCCTTTGGCTTGTGTGTGGTACGCAGTGAGTTGAGAAAGGCAAATACCAAAGCTTTTAGCTAGCTTCCAAAAGAGCTCACTTCGAAATTGACTACCACAATTAGTGGTACACCAAATCTTGAGATCCAGCCTACATAAAGAGTAGTGGCTCTCTGCCCATTAATCTTTCAATGGGTAATCTTCAGGTGAATGATTATACCTGTCAGTATATGTCAGATAGAAAGCCATTGCTTGAGGTGAAGGAAGAGGTTCAATCAAATCTATATTGATATGCAAAAAATTTTCATCTGGAACTAAGTAGTTAAAGGAGAATGTATATGACAAGACATTTTAGCCTTTTGACATTGTATGCAAGTTTTGGTGAAGCTCTTGACATTCTTTTCATTCTGGACCAGACAAACCAGTCACTGATCAACTTCAGCATTGTTTTAGGTCCATGGTGAGAAAGGTTATGTAGAGCAAAGCTGAAAAGGCAATTTTTCTGTGACTGTCTGGAACAAAAGGAGGGATTTTACCATTTGAAATGTTGCAATATACTTCCACGAAAGTCTTGGGTATTTTTAACTTCTTTAATTGTAGGCCTGAATTTTCTTTCTTTAAAAAGGATTGGAGTATGGTGTTACTCTGTTGCATTTGCAGCATGGTCATAGTTAATCATAATTAGATTAGTAACCATTTCGATGCAAGCTAGAGCATCGACTGATCCATTTTCTGCACCACTCGCATGTTTAATATCGGTAGTTAACTGACCTATGAAATTTAAGTTAATTTGTTGAGGGTAGAGCTTGTCATACTTTGGGGAAAATGTTTTTGTAAGTGGCATGTGATCTGGAAACATTGTGAAGTTCGTATTGTTGAGGATATATCTGAATAATTATTATCAGCGAATATCGCCAAAAAGCTCTCTATTGTGGTTACTATATATCTGTTCAGTATCACTCAATTTTCTCAAAAAGAATCCATGTGGCTCCCAAGTTTTTATGTTAAGTTGCTTAATGCAAGTGCCTATGGCTTTTCTGATGTGTCATATATAAGGACAGTTTTCTTTTTTCGCTGTGAATGAACTAAATTTGCAGCTTGTGTCAAAAGCTGTTTCAATGTCTATTGACCAATCAAGGGTGTTTTGTCAGTTTTCTTACAACTTCTCAACGTGCCATTTAAGCTAAGTTGAACTTCAGAAGCATGATTTAAAAATGTCCTGTAAAAGGTAAGATCCCCCCCCCCCGTTCATTAACAGTTTTTGGTTTGAGAAAAATCTTGGATTACTTTAATTTTTTCTGGTAAAGGAACGATTCCATTTTTGTCAATAATTTGACCTAACAATTTTACGTATTCTAAATGTGCATTTAGGAAGGTTGATAGTCAAATTATGATTTTTTAACCTTTTAATAACTTAGTTGAGCTGAAGGATATGTTCATTGGGAAGAAACAATTAAAGTATTCATATATTCAAATTAGAAATTTAAATCTGTCAAAATTTGACCTAATAATCTGTGCATGATTTGTGCAGCATTACATAAACCAAATGTCATGTAATTAAATAACTGAAAGGAACAACTATTTGGATATGTTCTCTTTATTCATTGGCACCTGGTGATATACTTTCTTGAGATCTAATATCAGAAAACAGTTTTTATAGCTTAAACTAGATGTAAAGTCAAGTAGATGCCTAGCTGGGCAATTATCTGAAATAGTGACAGAGTTTAATTTATCCTAATCCCCAGAAACTCGGCAAGACCCATTCAGTTTTTTTACCATGTGCAGATGACTACTTCAGCAGCTTTTTGGAGGACTGCTAATGCCTTTTTATAGTAAATAAGTGAATTCTGCTTTTGCAGCAATCAGTTGATCAGGCTGTATGCATCTAGCCTTAGCCCACTGTGGGAGAAACTGTAGTTTTGATTATGTGTGTAATACCATAAGTATTCTTATCCAGAGGTAGTTTTAAAACATCTTCAAGAAGAGGATCATATTTATAATGTAAATGATTAATATGTTGTAAAATTGTAATTTTGTGTATAATATCTTGGGATATTTTGCCATCTGATGCTACATTAATAATGCTGTCAATTAATATTTTGGATTTCAAATTTACAACAATGCCATAAATTCTTAAAACATCTGCATCCAAAATTGGTCTCAAGACATTAGAAATAGTAAAAGTCTATCAAAAAGTTTGGCATAGACCTATGTCTAAATTTACTAGACGCTTTCTATAGACATCAGTTTTTGTACCGTTTCCTGCAACTGAATTGAGCAAAGGTGTTGGTTGAAGACGGTTTATTACAGTAGGAGGAAAGATAAATAAATCAGTTCCTTTGTCGGCCAAAAGATGTGTTCTTAAAAGTATGTCTTTAAAAATGTGTTCTCAAAAGTATTATGTAAAAGTAAAATGTATTGTTCTTTTTTATAGAAAGAGGCAGCAATTATTTTAGCCAATAGCATTTGTCACCACACAAATTTTGCGTTCTAGTTTTCTGATTCAAAATTGCGAAGGTTGTTGCATTTAACAACTTTTTTGTCAATGCCAGTATGGATGCTTTTTATTTATTCATGGGCAAGGATTTAGATTTAGGATTAGAACGACCATGAGAGTGATATCAAATGTGAGACTGTAATGTGATACTTCTATCTACTTTTTTATTTAAATTGGATATTTGTTTCTGAAAATTATCTAAAGCATCTTTTGTATCAGTAGAATTAGTAATTGTCAATGGCATGAAGCTAAGCAGTGGTTATGGTGTCAGGGATTTGTCACCATAGCTGCTACTTTTTTTAAGTTCAGTAGCAGAATAGGCTAATATAGTTTACATCTGGGCTGGAAGATGTTGAAGTTATAAAGATTTTAATAATTCAGTTCCAACAAGAGGTCCAGCCAGTTCCTACTTTTGTTGGAGTAAAACAGATGGATGCATGTCACCTAAATTGATATCTCTGAAAAATTTTTAAATTTTTGTTCTTCAAAGTCAGCAACTTCAATTGATCTTTTCTAAGAGTGTCATATGTATCAATAACTGGAGGAGGCTTAATTATGCCACTTACCTGACTTACGATATCTAGTCTCGATGTGGCCCACCATGATGTGATATTTTGTGGCATTAGAAGTTATCCCATTGGCTTTCAATTTGTTGAGAACATGTACTCGGATTATCTTTCCTGAATTGTGGCGCTTTAATGGATATTCTCTTTGATTTCAGGCACCTGCATTGAAACAATAGTATAATTGATTATAGACAAGTTCGGACTGTTAAAAACTCATTCTTTTCACATCCAGAGTCACCAGTTTTGAGGTTTTTTAAATGACTGTTAAACACCAGTTTGTAAAGAATAAATTCTTTTAATAAATCAAAATATTTACATAGCGTTACAATGACATTAATCTCGGCGATGAAGAGAATGTATGCACGAACAAGTGAAAACAGAAGGGAAGAGTTATTTTTGACAGCCCTGGCAGAGTTGAGGTTTTTAGCACATGCGCTAGAGAGAGAAATCAGAACATGATGTCAGCATCAATACTGAAGAAAGGTGACAGGAAAAGTAACACCTGACAAATCAGTGTAATGCATTGTCTCATGGATAGTAAAATAAAAATCAAAAATAGAAAATGCAAATAGTTTTTCATTAAAAATATTTTTTAATTAAAAAGGCAAAATATTATAGAAATAATGTAAAATAATGATTAAATTTAATTGTGTGATATAATTTATGCTATAAGCTACTGTGCTTTACCTTTTTCCTCATTTACATGAATTCTCTTGAGAGGTATCATGGTTGAGATATGATTTTTCAAATTAAGTTTTACATGAAGTTTAGTGTTAAATTCTGTTAAAGATTTTCATCTGAAGGGGATTGTCATTAAATCTGAAGTATGTTTTGCAGTCAAAGAAGAATGTTTTGTATCTTCCATCTTTTAATGAAAACTAAACAACAGGACTTCAGTGGAACTCCTCGGTGTTAAATAATATGGTACCCAAGAATAAATTTGTTGAAAACAGGTGACATTTTCCAGCACCTGCATAAATTAAGACTATCTGCAGCATGTTTGATCAAACTTAATTGAAGCCAGTTCAGATCTTGGTTCTCCAGGAAAGGGAGACTAACATAATCAATGCACGATTATGATATGCAAAAATGTATTTTTCTTGGACTAAATAAACAAAAATTGGAGACAAATTTAAGAAAGGGCTTACACAAGTCCCCTACAGTTCACCATTGTTCCTAATTTAAACTGTATGTAAGTAATATTAGACTGCTAATACGTAAAACAGCTGTCTTGAAGCAGTAAAAGATTTTATCCAAAACCTGGGACTGTAGTACAGTAGAAGTCCAGAAATCCGCAATGCTTGGGACCAGAGGTGGTGTGGATTTTAGAATTTTGCGGATTTGAGGACAGAAAAACCAAATCATAAGATTCACACTAAAAGTGCAAAGTAAAGAAGGCATATTAGATATATTTTCTTAAATTATTATGTACAATAATATACATTATTTTATTATATGAATTAAATTAAATATATTATAATTTATATTAGTGATTACAGTAATATTTTTCAGCATTAAGGACATATACAATAGAGACGTGTAAAAATAAGGGATACTAATAAAACTTTTTTTTTTTGCTTGTTTCAAACATTTTTCTGATAAAAGGTTTGTTTTAAAACTTTAGATGCTCCAGAGTAAGTTTTTTTTTTTTTCGTAAATTCTATATTGTCATAATCTCTTGCTCTGTGACACAGCTCTGTTGTTCTAAATATTTTAGGTATTTTTCGCCATGTTCCAAACCCTCATTAAAAGGTAATTTCTCACTCCTATCAAATTCATTATCTGTGTCGTTGTCGGAATCGTTTTCTTGTTGTGGCGAGTCAAAACAGAGCCAATGATTTCATCATCGGTTATCTGATATGCCAGTGTTGGCTTATCTGAACACATCATCCATACTGAAAACTTCTGGGCTAAGATCTTTTTTCTGCCACTAACACAGAATCATTATTATTCGGTAATTATGACGTCATTATTGGATGAATATTTTTTCTTTGGTATTTCATTCTCCATTCGGCGGTTTCTGGAACATATAAATACAATGTTTATATTTTGAGAGGCAGTGTGGATTTCAGATCAGCGGATTTTTGGTATTTGACTGTATATGTAACTAATATGTATTAAAGCATTTGTTTAAGTATGTTATTGATACTTTCAAATATTTCCTTAAGTTTAGAGTTTGAACTGTAGTATTAATTATTAATGTTATAGACATTAAGAAATAAGGAGTCATTTCTATATCAAATGTATTTTAAAATCTTTTTGAAATATAAGTGCAATGCAATGAAAGTAATAATGATAAACATTTTTCTTATTGTTAAATATCTCATTGAGGAATGTGTGTTTAAATCATTTAGATGCTTTAGGCAAATACTCTCACCTGGTATGGGAAGGGCAGGTTTATTGACAATTGAAATAATTTTTAATTGTCATGGTAACTGATATCTGATCCTCAATTTGCTTCTTTGGTAAGAGGTACAAACTGAAATAGTGAAATAAAAGAGGCTTATTTTGTCCTAGATCCTGCATTTCATGGGGTGTGAATGTGGTTTAAGATATCCTTTTGCAGAACTAAAATGCTTGGTATGAATTAATAGGTGGGATGTGTTATGAGGTACCTCAGGATTATTTTCAGCATTAAATTTAAGAAAACACATAAGACCATGAGATTTATAACTTCATATTTTTATACAAAATTTCTGTGAAACGGGCACATAACTTAATGTTCTCCTCACAAAAATGTCATTATAGGTAATAAGTTATATCTTTTTTTTTAAACAAAATATAACAAAAACGTAAAACTTTTTATGAATGTTTTAATGGTACGAATTTGGAAACATGCTACCATAGTCGAGTATGTGTCTGTATCTGCCACTTTCAACGAATGTTTAAAAGCTTGTCTATTTTCATCTATGTAGGCACATTACTTTTATGATCCTGCATATGACTCACTGATGAAAATAACGCTATAACATTAGCATTATTGTCGTTGATAAAGTTGCAAAGGAAAAGGATGGCCATTGTATCAGATTGCCGTGTCCCATCCAAATGTACCAAGAAAATGTTACCCTAAACAACCACAGAACATCAAAAGACATCTGAGAAAACACACGTTCTTGACAGAAAATGTTTTGGAATGCATTGGAGTAGTAAAATGATGAATTATTAAAACTTGTCCACATTTGATGTATAGTAAAAGCTGTTTCAGCTAAAATAGTGTTTGATATGATTTGTGAGACACTCAATGTGATCTGTTGTCAGATTTAATAAATCTTTACAACTGTCATTTCTGATTAATAAAACATACTTTTGTGTGAATACTTCTATGTGTTCCTTCTTCTATTATGCTGGAGTGCACCATTTCAAAAAGATAAATTTATGGGTTTTAGTACCTATGATGGAACTAAATTGTGCAGTAACATATGTTTAAACAGAAGGAAGGCCCGCTGGTGGGCAAGTGAGTAAAACAGTCGCAGCTAGTTTAACCATGGTTTGAATCTTGAGAAAAGAGCTGGCTGTATGAGCATTATCATGTTTAGCATGAATCCAAGCTGGTTTTCTTTAGAAAAATTCCTTCAGTGCCTGGATGGACAAAACTGCCAAAAACATGTAATTTGGCACAGATTTGTATCATGGGAAATGAGCTGTTTGCATGGCAGTTTTCATAGTTTTTCCCTAGATAACTCTCAACAAAAATGTCCCTACTTGGCAGATAACCTTGCTGTATTTGCCATAAAACCAGTCAGCCAGCCCATAGAAAGTCCTTCATGAAGGCATTCCTCTCTATAAGCAGATAGCATCCATTTGCTTTGCGATAATCAGTTAAACAAATAACATACTTGCTTGAAAAAAAGCATAGACTTTGTATATTTTTATATATTATTATTATTGTATAATGATTACTTTAATGTTTTCAAAAATATCTCATGAACAAATTACACCTAGAAAGTAAATTCTGTTTCAGCCAACAGTACCAAATAGTTTGAAATATTATTTGACATTTCTAAGCACTCAAAACTGCAGCTTCATTATGAAGTTTTGACTGATTTTTTTCAACTGTTTGAAATTTTCTTTTTTCTTTTCGTAGTTTCAACATTTTCTGAACAAGGTGATAAATCATTTATTGTAAGTATTATTTTTTTTTGCAAATTCCATATTATGTTTTTATAGTAAAGTCAACTGTTTGATCACAGCATATGAATAAAAATAACTTCTGTTCGAAGAAATATTTTTATTCAATCCCTAGTAAATGCAGTGTATTATTAAATGTTTTTTTAATACTGCGAACTCTCATTAATTCTATATTTACGTTAATTTGAACGAAATCTGAAATCCGGAAAATCTCAAGATCCAAAAGTTTTGTATTTTTTATGCTCATATATCTGACTGCTTAAAACATGATTGCGGCCTCATTTTTGTTGCTAAACCATCAATACAAATGGCTTATATTCCAGTTTAACTAGAATACTGCAAAACCCAAAGAAAAGTAGTGCTAATAATTGGTGCTATGAGTCAGTTGTGAGCAAAATTTTGAGTAATATTGTTAGCTTTTAAAAAAGTATAGTAGGCATATTTTTAACTTGTGTGACTTGTAACTGAATTGTGTGAAGCAAGAAGACTCATCAGTGTGTAGGCAACTTGTTTTCACTGCCTGAAATAATGACTCACGCATCTTATTTCTATGACAATATAAGGATGGATGGAAAAGGAGATTATTGAGAAACATCAGTGTCCACTTAGCATGGGCTTCACTATGAATACAAAAAACTTCAGCTTTCATTCAGTAAAAGTATACAGGTTTTTCTTCCTTGTCTGTATGTACGTTTTATTGGTTTAGTTCTATTGTTGTACATAATATTTACTTTCACTGATTTTTTAAATGGCATATTTCATGTAGAACAGGATCTCATAATGACATTGGCTTCAGCAGTTTAAATTATTTGGTTACTGCTTGTGATAGGTGTACAATGTCTTTTCATCTCATGAAAGTGCTTTCAAAACAGATTATGGCTACCAGGTCTTTCTTTAGAGAAGAAAATAGCAAATGCTTAAACAAAGCTATTAGGAGAGATATAATTATTTATAAAGATTAAAAGGTATATCTCTTTTCCTGGGCAACAAGAATGTACAATTAAAGGTGATAGGGAGTTTGAAAAGTCATTGAGCGGTCATGTACATGAAAGTTATTCAGGACTTCGTAATTATATTATGTCTTTTGCATGTATTTAGGAATTTGTTACAATTCTGCACAAAATTCCATAGCCTGACAAATTAAAAATTGTGGCCACTTCATCTGCAGTAGATATTTGTTGCAGATGATCAAGTGAAAAAACTGTAGTTCTGGTGCTGTGTTTTGAATAAATTTTCTCTGTATTAAATGAGTGTCAAAGTTCCTTATACCTTTTGCTTAGGATGAAAGGTTTTTTCAGTTTTTAAGGTTTGCTTCTAAGAGCAATTCGTTAGCAGGAGCTTAGGCATAATTTGAATTTGGTCTCTTAGATGGAATTGCCATTGCAATAGTGTGCTACTAATAAATGTTTTTAAATTCGTTGAAACATTTTGGAAATTTGAAACTTTTTTTTAATGTCATATTGTCAAAAAATAAAGTAAATAAATAAAAAGAAAGAAAGACCTTTTTTCATTCAGCGGAATCATCCAGACATTCTTCCTTCAAAATATATCTGAGCACATAATTGAAGTAAAAACTCAAGTATTGGAAAAATTAATTAATGAGGTAAATAGAAATTAATAAGAAGTTAAGCATCAGCCATGCAGTTTTTAAGCTTTCCCTTTTATATAGGAAACAAAATATCTATACCTAGCAAAAGTAATAAGCAAATATGGGAAAATAATGGTTATATTTTGGTTTTGAGTATTTTAGAGTGCATGCGTAGCGTCATTTAATTCATTTGACTGTCATTGTATCTTTTGAGTTTCCATAATTGTCTTTCAGTGAAGTGCTAATAATAACTTCAGTAATTAAGTTTTTATGTTTTTATCCCTGTATTAAATGAGTGTCAAAGTTCTTAACTTATGTGCACATATGCTACTACAACAGTAGTACATAGTCTGACTGCTATATATATTTAACATTTAAATTTTAGGCATAATTTAATTACTACATTTAGCAATTGTTTTAGTAAATTATATTGTTTATTTTTATAACAAGATGAATATACAGAAAATCACATTGCGAGAGCGTAATTATATCCTTAAGAATACTGTAGGCTGTTTCATATACAATTTGAAACTGGATTTTGAAAATTCATAGGTAGCATTTTAAAAAAAAGTGTTAAATTACTCAGCACTCCGAAGATAAAGTTCAAATGCCACATGCTGGGGGTTGAAGCAAATGTGCACTTTAGCCTGTTTCTACAATGTGGCGTTGAGAATTGGGAGAAAAATATAACGAGTAGGAAGAAAAACTCTCTTTAAAATGAAAGAAATTTTTGAGAATGAAGATTAATGCTTTCTTTCACACATTTCTTGATATAGACATTTAGTCTGCTTTGAAGTAATAACAGTTAAGGATAGGAAATTTTTTTTTAGTGAGTGTATCTAAGTGATTTACATTTTAGTTCAAGAACCAAAAGGGGCTTAAGGAATATTCCATTATAACTATGAAAATTTATTTTCTTTGAATAAATAACATCTTCCTCATTTTTTTTAATATTCAAATATACATAGACTTAACCATAGAATTAAAAATAGCTTTTGAGGAACTTTGCAGTAATATTTTTCATTTCATGTACATAAAAAAATAATAAATAAAATGAATAAGTAAAATTTTCAGATTTATCACCAAAACTATACAGCTAGCCATTTAATCAGAAAATAGAAAAGTTTATTTTCAGCCTAATAAAATGAACAAAGTTGTGATAAAAAATGTAAGCAGACATTTTTAATACATCAAAAATAATACTCAGCTTATAATTATGATCATGCATTTTATAAAAATCATGCATCCTTTTTACTCATGCAGGCTTTTATCTGTGTGGGGTTTTATCCATGTGTGCTCTCATCCATGCAGGTATTTGTCGGGTGAACAGTTGTCTCAGTGTTTTTTTTAGTGGGCTTTTTGTCACTTGCACTTTCCAGTGGGTTTTTATCAGGAAACCTGTTTTAGTTGGTGATATTGCAACCATGTATGTAACAGCTGTGGATCTCACATTCGTATTAAGCTTGGCTGCTGTAATAATATTGCGATTTTTAGAAAAGATTGTAACCCTTGGGCAACCACAGGGAAAATTATCCGTACAACTGTTTGACTTGTTCAATCAATTTAGAAATTATTGAATGATCGTTGTCAGAGAAAGCATGACAGAAAAATATTATATTAAAAAATGTAGAAAATGAATGAAACTAAAGTCATGTTCGAGAAATTATTGAATGATCATTGTCAAAGAAATAGGAACATCTTTGATTGACTGCCTGGGTAACGACTGCCTAATTTGTGTATGTTCAGACATTCAGTTATGATTGGCTGTAGCATATGTTATTTGCATATTGCCATTTGCATCCACGGCAATTTTCAATCAAATTCAACTATACTTTCAAAGATTGCTAATTTCTGTTCCTTGCTTAGCTTTCAGAAGCCAGTATATTAATAAAAAAAATTATAACAATTTAAAAGATTTTTTAATGAATGTTTGCTTGATAAAATAATATGGCTAATTAAATCAAGTTTCCTAGTGTCATGAAGCATGAAAATGTTGAAGAAAATTCCCAAAACTTATGTATATTTTTTATGTCAATACAGGTTCAACTGCTTTAGGACTATTCCAGCAAAAAATTAAAGCTATAAAAAATTTACGGTGCACAAACCTAAGTGAGCTTGATGTGCTTGAAAATTAAATCAATAGAAGACGAAACTCTAATAAACTCTTCCCCCACCTCATATCAAGCTTAACCTTAGACTAAAAGTTGTCATGGTAAGAATCATAAATGTTAAGCAAAGCAGTAGGCCTTCTCAAATGATTGAATTTCATTGACTCTCAAGATGAATATAAAGGGCAGCTTTAAAAGTCAGCCACTTGTTTCAGATGATTTTGCAATCTGAAAGTAGCTGTAAAAATATCACGAGGGACTCACAGTAGGATGGCAATACTGTTAACAAGAGTGCACTGGGTGCAACTTTCATGCATAAATCTGCCGGTTAAATCATTAATCATAATGTTAAAGGAGTTTTTCTAAACAATTTTTTGCCCCATGCAGCTTTTTCATCATTACTAAATCATTCCACCCCACCTTTCTAAAACTTGTAAAATACATATACACATTTACTTATTATTAATATTCAAGGTGAGAGCATTAAAAACTGTCTGATTTCAACCTTTCCTTCTATTTCTTCCTGCCTCCTTCATTATAACTGATGGGAAGACTTTGGGAAAGACGGTGCTTCACTTCGGTGCATTCCAGCTAGAATTACGACTTCAAAAACTGAGAAGTACTGGAGCCTAGCTCCAGTGCAATTTAAGCTCTCTCAATATTAAAGCAAATTTTATATGATGTTTTCAATCACCATGCAATTAAAAAAATAGTATCAGAAAAGTAAGGTTGAAAAATAATTTACTGAAATAAATAGGAATAATTTTGAAAGCTGCACAAACAGGAAGTAGCGCCCAAAACACTATTCCCCCCCAGAGCAAAAAATATGATAATTCAGTGATGTGTTTGAATAACTTCCATTTTAATTAATGTCTGAGTACCATTTTGATTAACATGTTTAAAAAGTATATAATATATTTTGTCTGAATTGGGCTTTTTAAAAATTTCATACTTTAGTAAGTGTGGGTAAGGTTACTGAATCAAATGTATCTTGTTTTCACAAAATATCACTTAAACTTTTATTTTAATATTTCTCTTTTTAAATCATGTTTTTAAGATTTCTTATTTTCCTTTAACGAAATCAACAATCATCAATTTTTAGAATGTATTTTAATAATTTTTATTTGATTTGGTGTGTCAATAATATTTTCTGTTAATGTATATAGTTTTGTTGATAAATTATAAAGTTATCAGCATGGGCTTTCGTGTACCTCATGCTTTAGTAAGGTAACTAAATCAAATATACCTTTCCCTTCATAAAGTGTCATTTAAATATTCATTGTAATGTTTTCTTAAAATCAGGTTTTCAAGAAATGGCCTGTATGTATTTTGCATATTAAACAGCCCACAAAAATACTATGCAGCTTACTTGTTAAATCACCATGAACAAATGCTGAAAAAAGAAAAAAAAAACTTTTAATCCAAAAATACACCACGAGATGTGAGAAATTCTTTTATCACATTAATATGCATATTTATGTTACTTTTATTTCTCATTTGACAAATTGTGACACTTTTTGAAATTTCTCAAATATGAAAGCTATTTTTTCTTCTATAATTTTTACAGATGGAGTAAGTACACTATCATTTAAAAAGTGTTATTCCGTTATTTCAATTTAACAGTGCTCCAATCGTGGAGAGAATAAAACTTTTGTATGCTGGTACAATTTGTCCACGGTTCACATCTCTGCAAACAGGCTAGCTACAGACCAGGAGTAGCCAAATTTGTATAAACAGAAACCACATGTTAGAGTTCAGGAAAACGAAGAATTGCAACCAGATGCACTAACATCTACAATAAGATGCATAAAGCAATAATTTAAAATTTTGTACATTGTATGTGAACATTCCTTTTACCAGTTTTTGTTTTAAAAAGAGAAATAAAATTTTGATTCTGATTTTGCTAATTTTAATAAAAGCAAATCAAGAAATAAGAAAATAGTATTTTTTTACAAGAATGTGAAAAGTTCTCCATTCTTGCGAAGAGAAAAAAGAGACCTGAAAAACAGAACTAAGGATTTTCCTGTAATCGGAACTGTAAAACAAATAAGTCAGAAAAGAACACTTTTCGGAGGAGCTGTGTTCAGTATATGAAATTTATTTAAAATAAGCTGTCAGCTCTTAATATAGTTTTTGTATACAAACAGATAATTAGTTTAGTTTTCGAATGTTACTAGCATGCCGACCAGCATACAGAGATAAATGCTCACCCTGTATCATTCTGTATTAATTCATTAAACGAAGATTGGATCATCAGATATGTTGAATCATTAAATGAGGAATTACTGAAATCATTAAATGAAGATTTACAGCTGTTCAATAACATTTGAACTATATCATCAACGTTGCCTGTTCTTTGATCTGTTCTAAAAATAGTATCGCAGAAGTTTCAGAAATGACATACAATTTGAAATTAATTAACATTTCTATACATATAAAAAAGTAAAAACTGTGTAAAATGCATATTGTTTAATGATTTCTGTTTCATTTGGAATAATATTTCAAAAATAAAACTCTTTGTTATGACCCAAGCCGTACTTACTGAGACAAAGAGCCGTAGTTTGATAATTACAGGGTTATGGGTTCACTTTTCGCTAGCGTAATAAAAACCATTATGATACCTATGCTGGCAATTATAAACTGCATTTACCTCTACAGAAGTATGATTAATATACTATTATCACAATATGTTTTTATGCTCTGACAAGTTTTATCAGGATTCCAATTTTTAATTCATATACAAATCATAAATTCCCTAGCTAGATTCCAGTTTAATATAAATAGATGCATAAAGCATAAAATAGAACAGTTGATTTCATTATCTTTATTTCAAAATTTAATTCCTTTAGATATAATTTTTAGTGGTAAAAGATATTCTGCTAAATTATATAAGAATATAAAAAATTTTACAAATAATAATTTATGTTCTTATTTATGTCACTCAAAATAGAATTGGAAAACTCATTCAGATCATACTTAATCAAAACATTTTATGCAATTTTGGGAAAAAGGAATTTTGGGGTTTGTTTCATTTTTAATAGTGAACATTTTTACTGTTTCCTCATTCATATAAAATTAGCAAAATACTTTAAAAAATAATATATGACTAAAAGTAAAACAAACAGCTGGTATTGAATATTTATTTTTAATTAATTATTTAATTACAAATACTTAGCTGTTGGTATTTAAGACACAGTCTTTCTATAGTATCACTTTTCTATTAGTCCTTGAAATTATGTTGAATCCAAATAGAATGTGCGTATGATAATCCCATGATTACATAAAACTGAGGATGCTAATAAAGGCAAATTTTACATGAAAATCGAAGAATAGAAATTTGTTTAAATTGACTAAAATTATTCTTATATTCTATGACATTTCAGTACTATAATTTCAATTATTTCCTGAAATACTGAAATGTAGTCATGTAATTTGTAAGTGGAAGTCCCACGATTTTAAAATTTGCCGTATACGAATAAAGGTATTTTGAAAATTTAAAAAACATTTTACAATTCATCTAACTGAAACCGTAAGAATCAAAAGGAATTTTTTATGTTCTGCTTTATGCATTTAATCTATAAAATGCGGAAAAGTGAGAAAATCCAGCCTTTGGGCACAGAGGAATAACTCTTTCTAGTCTGTGGTAAGATTGCAGCAAATTCATTTAAACTTCCGTTTGAATTAGAAATGCAATCTGTCAAATCTACGAAGGAATAAATTTTTTATTTAAAATTCCATATAACTAGCAACATAATAGCTTAACTTATCAAAATATTTTTAGAAAACCGCCAAAATTCTAGAAATAACTGTAAAGTCCCGAAAAACTTTCATTTTGAAGATTATTGTGTGTCAATTCCATGCTGAAAAGATCAAGTGTTTACGAAGATCAGCTCGACTGTTAACGAACAACTTGTGGAAAAAATTCAATGCTGAATATAAATATGTAGACCAAGTTTTCCAAAAATGCCTGAGAAATATTGTACTCTTATTGCAAATATATATGGACTTATAATGTCAAGAGAATTGCGTCGGTAAAAAAGGGATTAAAATTTATTTTTTCCAAAATAAATTGCCCTACAATACACAAATCGAGAAATAAAAAATAAAAAATAAGTAAATAGTAAAAAATTTTGTGTGATAATAGTAATTTGTGTAATCTCTTGAGCGTCCAATAATCAAAAATTTTCAACAAGCAGGGAAGCTAAAATGCTAAAAAGATTTCGAAAAAACGAAAACGATTTTCTGGAGGGATGTGTTAACTAACAACGTGGCCATTTTTAAAGCATTTTGTTTGGAGGGATGGGCCTGTGAATGGGTTAAGACTTGTAAATCTTTTAAAACATGTAGTTTAAATCAGTACATTTAAAATAATAAATCAGTAATAATTTGAAAATAATTGTTTGTATTGAAAAAAGAGTAAACCACAGTTTTAAATTATATTTAAAAAACAATATATCGGTAATTAAAAATAATAATTATAACTCATATTATATTATTAAAATCTTTTTATGAATGCATAATTATCATGTGATTAACTATGCGTTAATGAATTTTCATTGTTTATTATAATTAGAAAAGGTAGCTATTTTGTAAAAATAATGCTTAAAAAATTACTGTCATCAGAAAGGTCTCTAAGGCAATTTTCTATTCGAAAAAGGAATATCCCTTCATGTGAAGTGTCGCATCATTGAGGAATGATTGCATAAGGGAGATGACACATGTGTAGGATTTTCCAAAGAAATCTGTCTTGGAAAACAGATAATCTTATTTGGGAAGTATTCCTCAAAAGATCACTGCATTAGGAATCTACAAGGAGAACTTGCCCTAAAAAAGAGATGTCATTTTAGTTTGTATTTTATTATTTGTTTATGGGACAGTCTGATATTGCTCAGTATTTTAGTTCAGTCCTCAAGGAAGGACTGCATACATTCCCTCTTGACAACACAGTTTATTTCTCTTTTTATTTAAGTACTATTTCATAATCTCCGTTTACTTTTAAGTAAAATCAATAAAATAAAAATTAATAAATTTTTGTGCATGGTTAAATATACCCAGTTATGAGGCTTTTAATTGTAATATTGTTTTTGATTTGTTAAAACAGCACTTTATTTCATTTAAGTTCACTCAATTATTTCATTTAAGTTCACTCAAACCGAGACGCACATTGATAGCAATTTTCAACACATGTTGAGTATACACCAGCCCTACATAGATATGAGTAAATGGGAAATATTTTCACTTTAGGCTCATGTAGAAAGGCTGTTATAATGATGATTCAAGTAAAATTAAACTAACAATCATGCACAGTTTAAGGTAGTAAAAATAAAGATGAATAGTGACAAAACAATGAAAAGAAATCTAAAAAGCATATTTTCAAAACACAGATAAATTAGTTAAGAATACGCTACTAAAATTTTTTTTTTTTTTTAGTTTAGATTTAAAAGAATAATGTCAAAAAACTACACTGAAATTTTGGATAAAAACCTCTTGCATAATTATCTTCATGCAAGAAATGTGCTTATTTGAAAAATAAATTGCTAATTGCTTGAAAAATTACAGTTGGATAAAAATAAATCTAAGCAATTATAATAAATTTAATGGTAATTATTTATAGAGAAAATAATTCTGTAATTTCTATTTTTAATTAAAAACATAGAAAAGGAACAATGACTTTATTCTAATTAATTAAGACATTTAATTATTAAAATAAAAACTGAGTCCATAATCAGAATTCTAAAACAACTTTTTTTTTTAAATTAGATTTTATTGATTTAAATATGATTTTTTCAATGAAATGAAATCATGAAAATAATGGCTTATGAAATAATGAAGTGATATCAATGAAAATAATGGCAATTTTACAAGGAATGAAACTATTTCAAAATATTCAACCTCCTTTTAGACTTTTAAAATACATTAAAAGTATTTTTAATTGAAATTAATATATTTATATTCAAAATTTTTGGAAAGAAGATTTGGCTTCTCATCCCATTCGTTTTCTATTTATTATTCTTAATATCCGAACATGATTTATAAAATATTCAATAAATATCATAATAATATTATTACTTTAAAAGCAGCAATTTTTTAATATGTCTTTTAATATGTGATCTCGATATTTCTTAAAAGGTATTAAAATAAAATATTAAGTTATAGATTTTTTTGTTTCGTAAAAAAGCTGTTTTATTAATACTTCAATGCAGTAAATTTTTGTAACAACTTGATTAAAATCATGATTTAAATTGCTAAATTTTAATCAACAGTTTAAAATCAGATAAACCGTATGGACAGAAAAAAAGAACGCTTACTATCACAAACTTTAAATCGTATGCCTCAAGTAACTCAAATGCTGACTAGGAAAAAAATCAAGAAGTGTGTTTGTGTGTATGCAAGTTTTGCGTATGCGAATGTAAACTTTTTCATTACTTAAACATTGTTTGGCCCTTTTCATGAACAATCAGATCCACTGCCCTGAGAAGAATTGTTTAGTTGGCCCTGAAAAGGGTCATTGTATTGAAAAGTTTTTAGACATTAGCGATGGAAAAATAACTGGGAAAATTGCGTTTTCTTTCTGCTCTCTTAGGCCTAATGAGTGCATGTACAAGAATTCCAACATCCCTACTCCCCGACCAAAATAATAGAATCTCCTCTCCCGTAGAGTGCCTATTTGTGATGAAGTTATAGTTAACTTATTAGCATGGGTGATTATCAAGTCAGAATTAGTTCCCTCCCCCTTTTAAATGAATGGAAATTATGTTCTTTAATCATGTGAAATGTTAAAGCAGAGCTGACAAGGAAATTTTCCAAAATTTTGTTTGTTACATTTGGTTGCATTTAGACCCATCTAGAAGAGTGGCAATAGCTGCAAATGAAGTAGTTGTACTTCTTTTATACTTTATTTGCAGTGAAATAGTTCTTAAAAATACACTCTGCTAAAAAAAATAAGCAACAAACCCTAAAAGAAAAGATGCAAATGTAAAAAGGAAAATTAAAACATACAATTTACGTATGAAGTAAAGGCAGTATTGCCAAATGCAAGTAGGCAATCAAAAAATAGGATAAAATGCAATTTCTCAGCTATACCACAATGGCTTAAAAAGGATCATGCCTGACCTATGTGTCAGTTCGCAAGCAGCCGTAGTAGCCAAAGCAGAAAGCATGAGCCAAAGACAATCTACTGTTGTTAGTGAACTGAATGTGCATCGTAGTGTCATGAGTAGGCTGTGGTATCGTTACCGAAGAGTAGGCTGTGGTATCGTTACCGAAGGGATAAAAACCTCTGTAGAAGGCAGTGGTCTGGACACCGGAGGACAACAACAGTGGCAGATGATCGCTTCTTTTTGCTGTGTGCAAGACGCCAGAGACCACTAACAGCACAGCAGCTGGCTTCACATCTCTCTGCTGCTGTAGGACAGTCCATATCTTGCCATATTGTGCCACCTCGACTGCATGAACGTGGACTATACGCCCAATGACCTGTGGTTTGTGTTCCTTTGTTCTAATCACATGTCAGAGCATGGTTGAATTGGGTCCATGAACTCCACAGTTGGACAGTAGAGCAGTGGGGCCACATTCTCTTTATGGATGAGTCTTGATTTAACATCCAGAATAATTCCCTAAGGGCAATGATATGGCAAGAGCCAGGGATACGTTATCGGGCTCCAAACGTTGAAAGAGACCATTACAAAGGAGGAGTATGTACAACTTGTATCAGCTGGGATAACAATGAACAGCCACACTGGCTTCTACGTGACTCATGGTGTTTCTTTCACAACTGTCCTATATCTCAACGAAATTCTACATCCTTTTGTGCATCCTTTTATCACTTCAATGGGTACCGATGTGATATTTATGAGTTATAACATCCAGCTGCATAGAACCCAAGTAGTGTAGAGTTATCTGGGGAGTGAAACCATTCCACATCCCCATGACCTGATAAATCACCGGACCTGAATTACATACAGCAAATGTGAGACATGGTGGGATGATGGATAGCAGGTTACAGTATGCCGCCAGGCACCATCTACAAGCTCCAACATGCATCACTACAGAAATTAGCAACAAGCGATCAATGACACTGTTGCCAGCTTTCCTTGCTGTTGGTAAGCATGCATTTGCACTAGAGGGTATCATACCCGTTATTAATGTGGTGTTTCCATTTCACATTCTTCAGACTCATTTGGCCTTATGCGATGTGATTGTCATAATACATGTGTTTTTGTGTGTATTATTTTATAGTTATCTATATGATCTATTAATGCCACACCAACCTCTTGGATGAATTTCATGCATATCCATTTAACAGTTTTTCTTTTTAAAATTTTGTTGTTAACAACTTTACTTTCCTTGAGTTAAATAATTTCTCAGAATTGAATGCAATTTCAGATTTTTAAAAGACATTGTTAAGCCAGCTTTTAAATACACCAGCCATGTAAAACAAAAATAAATGGAAATAAATCATGTAAAAAAAACCTGAAATTTTAGGATGAAAATTGCTTTAGGTACATGATATACCATTCTTTTAATTTTTGACAATAGTCTTTTTTACTTAGCAACTTTCTTCTTAATTATTCCTTTTAATAAACAAACTCTCAGCAATGTTCTCCTTAATTTTTCGTGCTGATTAATAAGCTCTTATCAACATGTTGTGATGCATTCAGTTCCTCCATCTTCCTCCTTTTTTGTATTCAGCTACTCTGATGGTTTTAACCGATATAACCTAATTTTAGCAAAACTTTGTTTACCTTAACTAATTTACAAACGATAAATAAATCTTACTGCTGTTAGAAAAATGGTTTGGCTTCCTTCAAATTAATTTTCTACTCTCATTGCTACAATTTGCCTGCATTTGTAGATTCCGTGACATATGTTCTCTAGTGTTATATAACTGAATTGCATCTGTGATTGTTCAACAGTATAAGGAGTGGATATTTTTCCTTTCATTTTCTGGCCAAATCTTATAGATCCAGAAATAAAAAACTGAAAAGAAAGGACTGCGAAAGACACGTTAAAAAACTAACAAATACACGCACATAGAGCAGTCAATGAATGCGGCTTGTATTGCTAGGTTGCAACTATAAGGCAAATGTTTATTGGCAAGTTATCATGAATAAAAGCATTGATATCAGCAATTTCATTAATGCATAAATACTCTTCGAAGCAATGTTCAAAATCATGTTAAAAGAAATCTGTGAGAGAGCAGAACTGGGTGTAGTCATAAAAATTGTTATATAACTGAAAACTGTTGAGTGTGCAGCACATATTTAATTAAATTAAATAATTCTGTTACATCAAAAATAGCTAATTACAGTATGTTGGATGAATATTTGAATTAGAAGATTTTCTTAGAGTTGCATTAATTAGTTTTATGATTTCTGCAGTTCTGTCATATATCACTAGCAATTTTTCTGTATGACAGAAATAAAAAAATGTGTATAATCATAATCTATAAAAAAAGAAATATATTGAAATCCTTTCATTTAATCTGTACTTTGCTCCCATTTTAGAATTATAGTGGTAGTGGCATCTTTAGGGGTACACCGTATTCTGAAGGATTTAGAGGATTTCATTACCCAACATACAGTCCTCATCTGAGACATTCATTACCAAATGTAACTCTTCATCTCTCCACTGAACCACCAAAAGTATTAAACTTTTTTATATTCTGCATTAGTTTTCATCATTTATGTGTTTATCATTTTTTGTATTTTTATCTGCACATTTTTTAATGTAATATGATTTACATAGTCTTCAAAAAACTTTTATTCCAGCTTTGATGAATGTGATTAGATTTTTAGATGTAATTTTGTATATTTTAACAATTCTTTTACTCTGCAAATAAAAATTAATTTAAATTTATGAAAAGATATTTTTGTTTGAATGAACTCTTTTACTTATTTTAATTGAATTTTGTGGCAATTTTTATTGATAAGATTTTTGTAACTAGGAGAAATTATATTTAGAGATAATAACCAAAGCTTTTATAAAGTGCAATTAATTTGATTCATTAAAGGAGATAAAACGTAATAAGAACGTATTCACCATGTTGATTTTTTGCATTAATTTAGAGCAACAGCAAGCTGTCATAGAAAATCATTCTGAATTTGGTTGCTAAATGTTATTTAATCTGGTTCATAAAATTTAGTTGATAATTTATTCTTTGAGTGCATTCTCAAATTTAACTCAGTAGTGAGTATATGTTTATAAAAGGGCGTGTAAGTGTTGAGTTCTATTTCATCGGGAATATTAGAACCTTAAATTATACATAATAGTTCCAGAACGTTGTAAATTAAATTATTAATTTACATCATGTAATTTATTGCAAATTGTGCAGGCAAGTCTCCACATTTTTATGCAGCTTGATGACAAGCACATTTGAAGGTGAAGACCGGTTTTCTCTCTCTTCTGCTGCTGGCTTTCATAGAGGTAGGACGCCCCTAGTTGGGCTGTCCTCACCTAGCCCAGATGTTAATTTTACCTTTTTCGTGACTTCGCCGTTTTTGTTGAGTTCCATGCTTTACGCAAATACCTGAAGATCCATTTTGTCTCGAATCAAATGACAAGAAGAAGACTCAATATATTTGCTGCTTTCATTAACTGGACATCATTCTGGAGAACTATTTTGTTAATTGTTTCGTTCCACTTATTCAAACAAATGGTTCTGTCTGAACTGTTCTATTTACCAACTGTTTTACTTTGATTGTCCAATTGTTGTGTATGTCTGGTTCTTATAACAATTCAACAAATCAGCAGATAATAAAATATATCATGGTGGGCCTTCTTATGAAATTAATATTTAGTGACTTAAATGTGAAGAAAACCTTCAAAAAGTTTGTATGAAAGAATGGCAAGTAGGTATTTGTCACATGTAGACATTCAGTGATAATGCACTCATTCGAAAGTCGCAGATATGCTTCTGTCAAGGTATTTGTTATCACTTCTGACTGAAACTCTAATTGACTAGCTCAGATCTTAGCTTTGAAACAGCAGTCTGATTAACAAACAGGCTCATCATCCAACACTGCACTTAAATAAATGGCTTTTGAAATGTAATTTAAAATATATATTTACTTTTAAAGTAATAAAAAAGTCTTATAGGATTTGTTTATGATAAATTTTGTGCATCAGGTATTAGTATTCAGTTTTGTTGGACTCTAAAGATGGTTCTTATTTTGAACTTGCACTCTTTTAAAATACTCTTTGTTTTTTGCTTGAGATGTTCATCTTATTAATGACATCTGACTGTAGATGTACCATACGAAAGTAAATGTTTCCTCTCGTGCTGTTAGTAACCATTATTATGGTATGTACAGCAGCGGTTCTGGAGTCGAGGTTCTGATACACAAATGGGATGCATAAAAATTATTTCAAAGCTATTTAGTATTTAATTTAGCTTTTATATTCTTAAAGCTGCATCATCTTTTTTAATATTCTTTGGCTTTTAATTTAGCATTTTGTATTCTTATTACTTAAATTCTAAATATCCCGTCTTACTACGAATTTCTCTTTATTAAGTTGTAAAATTAGGGTACAGATTAACTTCAAAGCAAATACTGTATATGTTTCTCTGTAAATTACGTAATCTATTACATTTGTATTGGTACCTATTTATGAAAACAAAAATGTTATAAATTTTTCAATAATTATCACAAAATCATCTTAATTTTCTATTACTTTTCCTAATTTAAAATTCTACTGTATCTTAAATTTGAAGTAATGTGATAATTGTATTTAAAAGGTATTTCTTCATATTTTAGTCGAACATGCTTTTTTTTAAAGTGTTGGTTGTTAGAAAAATGCAGTAAAGGAGTCATGAGTTAAAAAAGTGTGAGAAATTTTGGTTTACAGTATGAAGAGATTGGAAACCATTGCTTCAAAGCATTTAAAATTACATGTGTATGTAATACACAGTTTGATATTAAATTTGCTGAATTTTTGCATGGTTTCCTTACATGTAGTAGGGATATAAATCAATTTAACTTAGCAAATCTTCCACAAAAGTATCTCTCCTAAGTTCAGACACCCTCAGTATGTGCTTATAACATAGCCTTCCCCCCTTTTTAAATTTTTTTATTGAACTACCCTGCTAATGCTGGATTTTAAATTAAGGCATATAGCTGACTGTTTTATTAGCAGAGCTTTACCATTTTAAAATGTAGTTGAGATTAGGAATTTTTCGGAATTTAGTAGTTTGCTCTGAGATTCCCCTTCCTCCAAAGTGAGCTTTCTTACTATGAATTTGCATTTTAGTGCGTTATTTTCTCCTCAGTGACCTTTCTTCATATAATTTCGCAATATAAACAAATTTAGTAGGAGAGGTAGTTGAGGACTTTGCTCTTGTATTTTACCATTGTTGTAGTTTTTAGTAAATAAATCATTTAGATAATTTGTAATTTGGGATTTTTCTGAAATTAAATTGCTCATTTTTATTAATTCTTTTCCTTCAGTGCATTTATGTAAAATACACTCATTAATGTTTAATACATGCACACAAAATAGATACATTTCCATATTGTAGAAATTACTTGGAAAAGAAATTCTTTTTTTCAGTATATTAATATTAAACTACTACTGATTAATTAATTGCCATTTTTGCAAAGGGCAAATTTAGCCATTTTACCTAGCTAATACATTTGCTGTTAAGCATTCAGTAACTAAAATATTTTTGGGCTTTCAGTATTTTATTCTTCTGTATTAATTGGTATTGTGGATGTAAATTCAGGGAATTCTTTAATTTTAAAACTTTAAAAAATAAATTGACTTTTGAATTGCATGTAAAAAGTCAAATCTTGTTTTTTAATATGAAATTATAATTCAGTTTGAATCAGTAGTTTTTTTAAATTTCAGTGTTATCCTTATCATTTGTTAATGACATCAAACTATCGCCTTCCTTCTGATGTTGATCGTTGTCATTTGGAGGTATGAATTATGTTCTGCTTTCTTTTTCATTATACATTTGAAGAAAAAATGTTAGTGAATTTCAGTAGAAATGATGTGTAATGCATGTCTTTGATACTTTATATTCATAGAGACATCTTTCAAATGAAGAATTTCAAGCCTTATTCCATATGACTCGTCTTCAATTTTATCGTTTACCAGAATGGCGACGAAATGAGCTAAAACGAAGAGCAAGGTTATTTTGATACATAGATCATATGTAAACAGTGTCACACAAAATTCTCTTTGTAAGATAGCATTGTCATTCATTATTCATAAAATACATGCATTTTTATCAGAAGTTGATGTAAATTTTAAGAAACATGTATGATGAATGTCAAGCAGTTTCTGACATTTTGTTGAGATAAAATTTATTGTATTTTTTTTCCTTAAGATGCAATAATTCATTACGTAGAATTACACTCATGTGCAAAATTAGGAGAATTTACATATTATGTCGAATTTCTGGAAAACTAATGGGCATATTTTAATGAAATTTAGTATGAATATACATTTATAACAGAGAAAGAGATGTACCATTCAAAAGTCATTTTATGTACACATGATTATCAGAAAACATCCTACGGCAGGGATGTCACATATCCATGTTGGGATATCAAACCAAAAATGAGTCTCAAGATATGATACTCTCTTGCAGCCAGACAGGTCACATAGCGTGATGGCATACTGGACACGATGCAGTTGATGAGACCCTGTTTTGACAGTTGATCCCACTCCTGCAGTAAGGCAGTTTTCAACTCTGGGATGGTTTGGGAAAAGGGATGGTGAGAGGAAGTTGCCCTCTTAAGAGTACCCCAGACATGCTATCTAAGGTTAAGGTCAGAAGGTCTGACTGACCAATCAATGCACTGAATGTCCTCACTTTGCAGGTAATTGTCAACCAGCTGAGGAGGAGTGTTGTCGTTCATTAACAAGAACTCAGGACCAACTGTGGCCTGAAAAGTCAAACATAGGGCTCTAAGATCTCTCTCTATATATCTCATGGCAATCAGGAAGCCTTTGTTAAACACATGCATGGGTGTGCGACTGTCCAACATAATGCCTGCCCAAACCATTACACTACCACCACCACAATGATCCTTTTCCCTGATGAGAGATGGTATCGTGTTCCAGGCTCTGCAGTTACAGATATGCCTAGAATAAGTGTCCAAGCTGAATCTAGACTCCTCTGTAAAAGGCATGGTGCTCCAGTGACGTCTGGTCCAATACATATTTTATCTGCACTATACTATGTGTGCTCTGTTGTGTGCTGCAGTGAAGGGGGTGCAAACAGCAAGTCCTCTGGCATATAGTTCTGTCTCATGAAGCTTTCTGGCAAATGTAGACCATGAAAGTTGGATTCCAATGGCATCATACAGCTCATGTGGAAACTGTGAAGCTGGAGAGGTCCTGTGCAGGCACACTGAAAGTACAAAGTAATGATACGTGTTCGATGTTGTGTATCTTGGCCAACTTTGTCCAGATCTTGATATGGATCCAGTGTCCTGAAATGGCTTCCACAAATTAGCAGACAACACTGGGTGTTGCATTGAGCTCTGTAGCCACCTGCTCTTATGTTTGACCTGCTACCAATCTACTAATAATTCTCCATCTCATTAATCATCCATACCTTCAAGGCTACTACGTGTATTTTATAAAATTTACCCAACTCTCATTAGAAACATGGTGAATATGTATTAATTTACAAGTCAAACAACAAAAATCACCGTTACATTTTCAAATTTTCACAGGACTAGTTTCGATGGTTTTACCTCAGCTGCAAAAGCGCAAATGAACGAGATAAGATATAAGATATATAATATAGATAATATAATATAAGATATATAATATAGATAAGATAAGAAAGCCTGGACAGGAGACAAGCTACTGATGCCATCTGTTGATGAAACCAGAATTAAAACATAATTTCTTTAAAGGCTGAAAGCAAAGATGGATTGAAATTAGGGTCGTTAACTAGAACACAAAGATTTTTTTTTTTGAATGTGAAATGGCTCTAGAAAATCCAGTTCACCAATGGAAGATGTTTTTTGAATAATTTTGGCAGCAGAAAAATTGAAAGTGTGATTTTCGGGCCAACAATGTTGGACAACAGAAGACTTCTGTGTTTCCTTTTTTTCTAACATATGCCTCATGTTCCTTAGCACGAA
Organism: Stegodyphus mimosarum; assembly: GCA_000611955.2. Lineage (NCBI taxonomy): Eukaryota > Metazoa > Arthropoda > Arachnida > Araneae > Eresidae > Stegodyphus > Stegodyphus mimosarum. The sequence continues at coordinate 139,665 of KK117171.1, forward strand.
ATTTTAAGGCTCTCTTAGTTTGGCTAATGTAAATTAAACTATGTCATCCGGCTAAACAAAAGTTAGCTTCATTTTATTCCTATGTTTTCCGTGCTCTTCAAGTTTGCTCCTCCAAACTATCCCTTGATGAAGAACTAAATTATTTAAAAGCAATAGCTATTGACAGGGGCTTTTCACCCAAAATTATTAATGAAGCAGTTCAAAATTCTCATCTCAGCACACCAAAAGGCAGACTCTTGTTTTAGGAGATTATAAAAATTTTGTTGTCATTCCCTTCTTTCCATCTATTAGCTATAAAGTTGCACGTATATTACAGAAATTTAACTTTTGAGTCGTTTATTCTCCCATCAACAAAATTCCGAGTTCCATACTCAAGGAGCCCATTCGGGATATGAATTCCTAGGGTATTTACAGGATTTCTTGCCAGTGTGGTTTAATTTACATTGGCCAAACTAAGAAAGCCTTAAAATTTCGCATTAAGGAACATGAGGCATATGTTGAAAAAAGGGAAACACAGAAGTCTTCTGCTGCCCAACATTGTTGGTCCGAAAATCACACTTTCAATTTTTCTCCTGCCAAAATTATTCAAAAAACATCTTCCATTGGTGAACTGGATTTTCTAAAGGCATTTCACATTTAAAAAAAAATTTTCTGTTCTAGTTAACGACCCCAATTCCAATCCATCTTTGCCTTCAGCCTTTAATGAAATTGTTTTAGTTCTGGTTTTATCAACAGATGGCGCCAGTAGTTTGTCTCCTGTCCAGGCTTTCTTATCTTATCTCGTTCATTTGCGTTTTTGCAGCTGAGGTTGATGGTTCAGTAAAACCATCGAAACTAGACCTGTGAAAATTTGTAAATATAATGCTGATTTTTGTTGTTTGACTTTTAAATTAATATTTATTCGGCGTTTTATTGTATTTTAATTATGGTGAATATGGTAAAGGAGTATGAGAACACATCGCTGAAAACAGCTGATGAGCTTATATCTCCTCCACAATCACAGCTCCATAGACATGTACATGTAGGCTTATGTATTTGATTCTCAGTGTTTGCAAAATTCTTTGGAGGCATATTTATTACCTTTGTTTCTATACTTTTCATAAAAATAGGCATAATTTGCAAATTCTCTTAACCCTCTAAGTCACAGACCAGCTTTATCATATGAGACTTTTTGATTATATGTTATCGATAATCAAAAAGTTATATATTGGCTTATAATTTGAGATATTTTGTTTTCTAAATTTCTTGACTAATGTAAATGTTATCTTAATGAATGTAAGTTTGTGAAAATAGATATGGAAATAAGTAATTATATAAATTTAGCTAATAAGTGCTTTTTAAAAAATACAGGTCTTCATGACAGGTACAAAAATCTGCCCCACTCAGAGGTTTAATTTTGCACATCAGTGTACTTTTTTACTTTATCTCTTGCAAAGAAAAAAAAAGTATTTTATGTTAATCTTTTCATTGAGAGTAAATCTTAAGGTTTAGTATTCTGCATTCATAAAGAACAGTTATTGTCCAGTTTAATTACCACTTTCATATTTTTTTAAGATTTCATTCTTCATCGTTCTCTTAAACTTTCTGCACATTCTAATTAAGTATTTCTTATTTTAGGGGTGATATAATTAGATTATCTCATGTAATATATATCATTATTTTAACTGTGTTTCGTTTTGCTCCTTAAAAAATCAAGTAGAGATAAATTATTACTTCAATTCAATACAAATATACCTCCTATAAATAAAACTTGATATACAAATAAAATTTCTATTTAAAAACATTGAAATGTGGCCTATTATATTTTTCTCTCCCATCTTGCTTTTAACTCAATTATATAAATTACTTTGAAGTACTACTGGAATAGCCTGTTAAACAGAAAAGGAAATTATTTCTGTATGTTAGCAACTTGAACATTTTCTGTTCTGATATTGATTTTAAGTGCATAAAAATATGTAAAAAACTAACCTCATGAAGAGAGAATTATGTGAACAATGTATATATCACTTACTAAAACATTTATGATGGAGCACATTGATAACTGTCCTAAATAAAATGTACATTATCTTTGGGCGATGCAAGTCGCCTTTTTGTATGCAATAATGACATTGTAATGTGTAAGTATTGAAAGTCCTTTGGCTGTGACCAAAATGTGTGAATTCCAGGTTTAAATAATTACCCTACTAAATTCAGTTACTGCAATAATTCAAAATAATGATCAATCTTTAAAAAAAATGCTGCCATTTAGTGAAATGCCAACTGGCATTTTCTGCAGATAATATAATGTTTTATTTCATAGTGTTTAATATAATGAGTTCAGTAAACAAAGATTTAATGTTTTTTTGTGATTCAATTCATTTTAATTTCATACAATTCTGTCTTGATTTATTTGGTTCTTAGAGAAATCTCGTGTGAAGGCTTATGTGTTTAAAACTGTTAATCACATGATTGTTGCATAATGTATCATGGTTAAAATGACCTTTTTCATAAGAACTCGTCCTTATGTTGCGTTGTTTTTGTTCATTTAAATAAGTTATGAATTACTTCTGACATCTGTATAATGAATTTAAAAGATTCAAACAAATTTTATGTGTTTAAAGTCTGTTTATCTCAAAGAGAAAATAAGATGTTAAAACTATTGTGTATTTGTTGCTCTTTGTGTTTGAAATCAAGAATTAAAAATAGACAGAATACATGTGATATATTGCTAAGTTTCTAACATTAATTCATAATGCAAAAGTAAACTTCAGTGTATCAAAAAGATGTATGCACTCACATATATGGAACGTTACAAGTTTGTCGGTATGACAAAATTATTGTAAACCTCATTTTTATGGTAATCAGTAACATGTTTTTATAATATTCATAACAAACATTATATTGCATCTTTCATTAATTTATTACACATTGGACTTCTCAGTGATTAGTCCATTTACCCCCTATGCATGATACTAAGATCTTGTCATCATTTTTTATAAACAATTTTAAAAATACAAAAAAATTTTGTTTCTTGTATCAAGCAAGATCTCGGCCAAATCATTGATGCTGATAAGAATGCTGTTTTCTGTCTTATTAAATGGGTATAAAATAATTGTCTTTTATCTCACATAACTGAGAGCTTATATTACCAGAACAGAAAGAGAAGAAAATTTGTTCTCAGTGATTATTTCTACTTCCACTTCATTTCACAATCATTGGTGTTCATATGCAACAATACTTTTACAATATTTTTAATCATTTTCTGGTTTTTAACAAATATTGTGCGTGTTTGTGTGTGTGAGTATATATATAAACACACACACTATATATATACATAGATATACACACATAATATATATGAATGTTTTACAAACTAAGGAGAAATGCTACATTAAATTAAATATAATTTTATGCAGCATTTTGCTTGTAACATAACCTTATGCTTGTAAAATACTTGTTATACAGTGAATCAGACTTTATTAACTATAACTATCAACTCTGAATATCTGTCTGCATAGACATGAATTTTATCATTTGCCAAACTAAGTATTTTGTGATATATTCTGCTTGCAGAAGTATTTTTAGAACTGCTGTGCTGCCCACTGCCAAATACTATGAAACATTTTTATGTAAATATCAAAGTACATTAATTATTTCATTCTCGGTTCTTATAGTTCCATTGTTTTATATCTTATTTTTCAAGATAAAATGTTAAAAAAAAACATTAATCTCAAAGAGGACATGTCATCACCAATTCCATAAGTATGTAAGGAATTCTGCTTACTGCTGCGTGGAAGATATTCTGAAAAATTATGATTTAAACTTGGAGCATTTTTTTCTTGTGACTATGAGAAAATTGTAATCCACTTTAATTATTTTTTTATTGTGCATTTGCAGTTTGAGTTATAGAAGTTCGTGATTATGGTGACTTTTGAAAAGCATTTAAAGAAATGTAAAATATTTTAGGAATAAATAAAAAGAATGAAGCTTCAAGAAGAAATAACTCCCAGTGACCTGCAAGATAGTAAATTTTCCAATCATAACTGCCTTTTTTTAGTAATAGCCTTGGTATTTAGGTAAAATTGTCAGTTCTTAAGTATAAAAATTTGCTGCTGCTAGTTCTTATTCATTTTCACGTGTAAAGTTTTCCATTTTAAAACAGAGTCATGGATTTCTCTGTTTATTTCCAAAAGTTAACTTTTTTAATCCTAAATTTGTTTGATATACCTATATTTCAAGTTTCGGTAAGAAAGAAAAATTGTATGTGTTCATTTTTCTATTTGATTATTTATTTTCATGCCATATGTAAATCTATGCTACACTTACATGTATGCGAAATTTAGTATCTTACAATATATGTTGATCAGTTTTTAATGTTATCTAATTGTTTCTAAGATGTAGACAAATGTGCCTTTAGAAGTTAGCCGTTTCATTATAGCTAGAAAAATAAATGTCTTTTAATATGCATATATTTCGAATGTATAATAACTGAAATATGTTTTCTTTCTTTTACAGTGTAACTTTTTTTTTCCTGTTTTAAGTAAAGCAACTCTAAATTATTTTGTTTGAAACCAGACTGTTGGAACCCAGTTTAAGGATGCTTAATTTTTTTTTAAATAAATGTCAATAGCACAAAGTAATCGTGTCCTGTTTTAAAAATAAAATGCAAGTTTAAGGGCAACTATACCTACCCTGAATATTTTTTTTTAATCTCTCTTTTCAAAATATATTGTAAGTAGGATTTCATGGCATGAATTCACTAGGAGTCATGCCTTTTAACATATAATTGCTTTTGTATCTTGTAAAATTGCTTATAAGCTTTTCAGAAGCATGTTGAATTTTACTTTAAAAGAAAAGTCTCAGAAATAGTTTTTAAAATCTCTTCGTGTTTTGCTTCTGAGCATATTTTTGTAATTAAATATATTAGATAATTCATAGGTTTACCTTAAAACTGGTTAAAAAAAATGCTTTTGTGGTTTCTAATCCATAAAAAAGCAAATAATTTAGGTATGTAAAGAATTTTACAGAGTTCGTGCTTTTTCAAATTATATAATTGTTATTAAAATATGGGAAAATATAACAAGCCTACATAACCATTAACTGCATTTGTATATCACAGAAAATAATAAAGTATTTTTGTTCTTATATTTATCTTTGTGTCTGATAGTTGTATAAATGTGCCCAACACTGCTGGTTATAGTGTGGTCTTTTCTTACTAATGTAACAGATTGGCCATATGCGTGCTTTTGCATTAATAATTCTGAGCATGTTTTTAATTCTAATACAATATGTAAATACAAGACAATTTTCTGTATAATGACTCACGTTACTCCCAAGGCCCCTCCAGAAATTATTCTATGATGACACAGAGGGAGTACTTTGCATTACATGATATGGATGTTCTATCAATTACCATTTAATACAATTTACCTTTTAACTTTTCATTTGTATGATATTTACATGTATGCACATCATGTGGACAGAAAATTTTTCCAATGATGTATTTGAAATCAGTTTATTTTCCTATGCTAACAGTTAAAGTACAGACTTATAAAAGGTAATACATTGTAATGTTCTGATTTAAGTCTTAAAGTGGTAAAATGTTTCTAATTTCACTCTATAACAACAACAACTCAATGCACCAAGAAGAAATCATCTGATTGCTTTGAAATTTCGTATGCATAAACGTTTTGACGAAATATGCAAATGATTAAAATTTGGTGTCCACTGAATGAATAGTGTAATGAATTTACTCTGTACACGGATGCGAGCAATGAAAGTATCAATGCTGTTTTGCCCCAAGAAATAAACGGTCAAGAAAATGTCGTAGCATTCTGGAGCAACTGTGTGTCTAAACAGGAGATAAGTTACTGTGTCACTAGAAAAGAGTTGCTTGCCATAACTAAAACCGTAGAATATTTCTGTCATTATCTCCAAGTCAGAAAATTCCTGCTCCGTACAGATCATGCTTCGTTGACCTGTCTTAAATTTCAGGAATCCTGAAGGCCAAATAGCCATGTAGATAGAGAGACTCCATCAATATGACATCACTATCCGTCATCGGAAAGGATCATCATACAGAAACGCCGATGCCCTGTCTAGAAGACCATGCCCAAAAAGCTGCCGATATTATTCCAGGGTCGAAGCAAATACGAGCTCTTTAATCCGGTTGCACGTCAAGTTACAACTTCAACACAGGCTGATCGAGACCCATGGAGTGACAAAGATGTCGGGAAAAACCACATGGAAGACGGAGACATTAAACCCATAATTGACTTAATGGAATCTTGAAATAGGAAACATACCTGGCAGGGCATTTCGATCTATAGTCCTACTATAAAAAATGCTGGGCTCACTCACTTAATATTCGAAGCGGCGTCTTGTACCGGAAGTTCGAATCGGATGACAGAAAGGCATTCGAATAGCAGGTTATATTTCCAAGATCCCGGACGTCCTTAAAAGAACTACATAGCAATCTCACTGGACACCACTTCGAAATAATGGTGACATTGTATAGATTTCAAGAGCTCGTCTACTGTAGAAGCTGACGTGCAATAGTGGTACCAATCTTGCGAGCCGGAAAGGACCGAAGAAACGCAGCTAAGGGAAGCTGCAACGTTGCAAAGTAGGAGCGCCTTTTGAACACATCGCCTTTGACATCCTTGAAACTCTACCACGAACCGCTGATGGCAACAAATTCATCCTTCGTGTCATGGACTATTTTACTAAGTGGCTTGAAGCACATCCTATCCTATATCTGCCACGGTGGCAGAGGTTACAGCATTGGATTTCCAGTTTGAGAACCTCTTGAGTTACATTCCGATCAAGGATATCGCGGCTGCAATTAAAGAATTTTGCAAATTACTCGGCATAGACAAAATCATAACGACACCTTTACATTACCAATGACATTTACATCCAGAGTCAGACAGCATGGTTAAGAGGTTTAATCGAACCATCTTTAATAACCTGTCGCTAATTGTTTCCAGAAACCAACAGAACTGGGACTAGAAGTTTCCTCTGCCCTGTCGCAGTGCTGTCCACACCACCGGCTATTTCCCACCCTAAATGCTCTTCGATTGAGATTTTTTAAAAAAATTGTTCGGGTAATTTTATTTAAGTTGTATTTTTTATAACAATACAAAATAAAAAATTATTTCTTACAAATATTGAGGCATAACAAATGAGTATATAGAAATAAATACAATTTTAAGTCGCTATTTATATTTTAGGTCATTCAAACTTTTCTTCATTTCCAATTTTCTGCGTTTTTTTTTTAAATCAAGAAGGTATTCTAATGTAATTTGCATTTGCGCTGCGTAAGAAGTTGTCGATAAGGGGGCAAGGCATCCATGACACTCCCTTTTACCTTTGCACTCCTATCAAAATCTGCGTCATTTTCAATAAATAAGTCCATAATTTCTGTTATGGATGCTAAACTGCTTTGTAGAAATGCTGTTGAATGCTGTTGTGTTCTTGATTCGCTAATTCCTTGAGCTCATCGTTAGAAAGACTTTCAGCTGTTTCTTGCAAAATTTAAGATCTTCCACTTTACTTCTTATAAACCTGTTTGTTTCGCTAATTCCACAGTTTCGTTCATATCAACAACCAGAATCTTCAGTGTCATAGTCCTTGTTTAAAGCTGTCCAAATGTTCTCCCACACTCCTTTCAAAGATTTTACCGTTACTTCATTCCAAAGAAAGATTTATGTTTTTATAGCATGCATGATATTATAGTTCCTCGCAAAATCTTATCGATTGTTTATCATCTCTGTCTGGCTAAATGTTCGCCGCAGGTAATAAGCTTTATAATTTTATATAACACCTTGAGCCATCGGTTGGATTTTTGTAATTTTGGCACAAAACTTGTCAAGGTTATCTGCGCCAGACATATGGTAACAATGCAGTTAGTCATTTGTAAAATCTTCTATCTTAGGTAAAAAGTGACTAAAAACCGATTAAAATCTACAATAAAAGGTAACAAATGAAAGTATCATAAAAGCCAATATCTTTTAAAAACAGAATGCGATGATGAGTTTTTCCAATTAAATTTCTTAAATCCAATTCTGAGCAACTGAAGTGTTTTAGTCGAAAATAATTAAAACTCTGGCATTCTACCAAGATGTGACGCACAGTCAGATTTGCATTAGTTTGGGCAGCGGGGATTCTCTTTTCCTTTCAGGAGATACTCATGAGTCAGGCGACAATGGCCAATTCTTAGTGGAGTCAAGAGAACATCTTCCCTTCTATTAGACATACACGGCCAATATTCAATGGTGGGTTTCACATTTCTCAGCTTATTATAGACTTTGTCATACCATTGCCTCTGCCATTTACTGAGAATTTTGCTTTTGACAAACTTTTTTATGTCTGCTAATGAGGATTGTACATTGTGGTCGCAGTTTTGGCTGCAATATCCGCCAACTCGTTCCCTTTAATGGCAACATGCCCAGGAATCCACGAATAAAGAATCCGGTATCCCCAATTTTTAGAGTATTATTCAACTTCAGGATTCTGGCTACAATTGGGTGAGAACGATGAGCGTAATTTTCCAGACATTAGGGCACTCATGGAGTCCGTGTAGATGATAAATTTCATGTAGTGTTGTTTTGAAAGGTAAGTCAAACCCAGATCAATTGCAGTAAGCTCAGAAGTAAGCACAGAACAAGCTGGATGTAATCGGACCCCCACTATATTTTTCTCTGTAACGAAAGCGACACCAACATGATCCTGAGATTTTGATCCGTCTGTATATAAAGGGATGTACTTCCTATATTTGCTTCTATGTTCACAAAAAATCTGCTTGTAGATGATTTCGTTAGTTTGCGATTTACCCCAGTGTCGAAAAGTGTCCAGAGAATGGATTCTCCAATCCTCCCAAGGAGGAAATCCAAACAAATTCACCAGCTGTACATTTATATCAGTCAAATTATACTCCTCTATCAAATCACTTATCCGCAAGCCGAAAGAACGGACACATGATGGTCGTGCTTGATATAAACGGGAGTATGGGTCATTAACCCTTTGAGGGGCGGTATATAAAAGAATTTAATTTGTGGTAAAATTTTGCATGAATTGTATCTTATGGACCCTAAGAACACAAAATTAAGGCCTCAAAAAAAATCTAGAGTGAACTCCTGAATTTTGAGAGCCGGTATATATTTTATACCGCCGCCCCTCTAGGACATTTTTTTTCCATGGAGCTACCAAGAGTTAATTTTTGTTTTTTAAATTTATTATTGCGTACTTTTGGTGTGTGTCTATAAAAATGAGTGCTTGGTTATAGTTATGTAAATCTTAAGTGAAAAACGTTTAAAATTTCACTAGAAATTTAAAATTTTAAAAATAAAATTTATATTTTTAGAACTTTGATGATGTCACCCAGCTGAACATACTTATGTAAAATACGGATAAAAAGCTTTTGAAAGTTATTTAAATTCAATATTATCATTTAATGAAAAAATTAGTAAATATATCACTGCACGCGTAAGCCATATCATGCTGTAATTGAACTAGTATAATATGATAAGCTGAAACTGCGTTTTTAAATGTCGAAGATAAATGTTTGCATCTAAAACTGACCTTATGTATTCGCTCCTTTCACCAACAGTGAAGACTTATTTCGAAAACCTCTTACTTATATCCTAACCCTGGGAAAACGTTTCTCTTGTGCTCCCTAGTCTCCTTCTGAAATTAACAAAGATGTGGATACCGTAACACATAAAAGCAAGCTTTTAAATCAGCATTTTACCATTCTCTAGCAGGTGCAAAAGTGCATTCCTTTTTCCCCTGGTTCTAAGTAAAATTTCCTTTTGTCTGATCTTATCACTGCCCCATTGTGGAGATTGCTTGACCCCCGCACTACCAAATTAGCTATCAATCACCTCTTTTCATTTTCTCTGCATTCTAAGGTTTTGAATAACACGAAGCAATGGGTGTCTTTCAGGACTGATATACCACATTTAACCCTTACAATTGTATGATGTTTTGACGCCAGACGACAGTTTTGAAATCGAAGTTTTTCTCGAGGGAAAGAGTAAAGTGGTGAAATTAAAATTTTAGCTGGAGTAAACTAAGGATAAAAAGAAACTAAGATACTTTTATTCATACTTAGCACAGGGTCAGTAAAGTCCCCACCCACCCATGAACATAATATTTAATTCAAAACAACTGGTAAATTAATCACACATAACTAATTATTACATCATAAACAATTATAATATAAAGTAATTTGTGTCATCCCACAGAATAGAGAAATGCCTGGTGCTGCCATCTATTGGCCTTGTACCCTTTGTATGCGCGCCGGTATATTTTATATACCGGTTTTAAAATCGTATAAATAATCTTCTTTTAATTAACATCTTTCATTTAAATCCAGCAAATGTATAATATTTAGCATATGTACGTCATGCATTTGCAGATTTTGTATTTTTCTCCCCCTTCAATAGAATTTATGAAACTTCAAACATGATACCTTAAAACGAGGTATATTAATTTCATAATTGCAAAATATTGAGCAATCACAGGGTAATGCTGCCATTTAGAATCAAAAGTAAACACTAGAAACTCAAGATTAGAAATTTTGGTGTAGAAAAATTATCATTTTTAGGAGGTTAAAAAATTGACAAACATCCGCTATATTTTTTATACCGGTGCCCTTCAAAGGGTTAAGCAGTTTCGACCGCGTAGGAGTTTCGATTCGTGATAAAATTTTAAAATAGTGCTTGAAACAAAGATTTTCACGTCTTAATCGGAGGGAGGTCTCGTTACTTTCCACTTATGTACTTGGCCAAAAAGCACACAGTTTTAAGGTCAACACCCACAGATGATCAACTGGTGTAAACAAACATTGCAAGAAATCAATGGTTCTCTTTATGTCTTCATATTCTTCACATAAACAAATTCAATGGCCTATTGGGACTGCACCAAATAAATTTCCATCATGGACACACACTTTCAGCTCCGCTTTGAACTATCGATAAACAATCGCCATTGAGTTGCGTTTTAGGCTGAAATTCTCTTCTATTAAACCATGTACGTTTTGACGACACACAAATCCATCATCACTTCGGAAGTATTGCAGAAACTCACTTTTTCTTGATCGAAAGTAGGACACATTAGCTCCTTTTTCAAGCAAGGTTTTGTCATAGCGTCTTGAAGGCAAGGTTTTGTCACGGCGTCTTTAAGACTATCATAATTCGAAATCTCGTGCAAAATAGTACAACCAGTGCTGGTCAACCCTTACTAATGGAATCATCTTCAATTTCAAAAATGTTCGTCGTTGTGGGTCAATTCGATATTCACCAAAATCGCATTCCTGGATTGGATTTTTGTAATTTTGGCACAAAACCTGTCAAGGTTATTTGCGCCAGACAAATGGTAACAGCGCAATTAGTCGTTTGTAAAATCTTCTAGCTTAGGTAAAAAGAGACTAAAAATCGATTAAAGTGTACAATGAAAGCTACCATAAAAATCAATATCTTTTAAAATCAAAGTCTACCATAAAAGCCAATATCTTTTAAAAACAGAAACAGAATGCGATGATGTGTTTTTCCAATTAAACTTCTTAAATCCAATTCTGAACAATTGAAATGTTTTTGGCGAAAATAATTTAAACTCTGGCATTCCACCACGATGTGACGGACTGTTAGATCTGCATTGCAGTTTGTGCAGCGGGGATTCTTTTCTTTCAGGAGATACTCATGAGTCAGGCGACAATGGCCAATTCTCAGTCGAGTCAAGAGAACATCTTCTCTTCTATTAGCCGTACACTGCCAATATTCAATGGTGGGTTTCACATTTCTCAGCTTATTATATACTTTGTCATTCCATTGCCTCTGCCATTTACTGAGAATTTTGCTTTTGACAAACTTTTTTATGTCTGCTAGTGGAATTTGAGGATTGTACATTGTGGTCGCAGTTTTAGCTGCAATATCCGCCAAATCGTTCCTTTTAATGGCAACATGCCCAGGAATCCACGAATAAAGAATCTGGTACCCCCGATTTTTTAGAGTATGATTCAACTTCAGGATTCTGGTTACAACTGGATGAAAACAATGAGCGTAATTTTCCAGTGATCTTAGGGCACTCGTGTAATCCGTGTAGATGATAAACTTCATGTAGTGTTGTTTTGAAAGGTAAGTCAAAGTCATATGGATTGCAATAAGCTCAGAAGTAAGCACAGAGCAAGCTGGATGTAATCGAACCCCCACTATCGTTTTCTCTGTGACGAAAGCGGCATCAACATGATCCTGGGATTTTGATCCGTCTGTATATAAACGGATATATTTCCTATATTTTTTGTTCCTATGTTCACAAAAAATCTGCTTGTAGATGATTTCGTTAGTTTGTGAGTTACCTCAGCGTCGAAAAGTGTCCAGAGATTGGATTCTCCAATCCTCCCAGGGAGGAAATCCAAACAAATTGTCCAGCTGTACATTTATATCAGTCCAATTATACTCCTCTATCAAAACACTCATCCGAAAGATGGGACACATGATGGTCGTGCCTGATATAAACGAGAGTATGGGTCATTAAGCCATTGCGACCGCGTAGGATTTCGATTTGCGATAAAACTTTGAAATAGTGCTTAAAGCAAAGATTTTTCACGTCTTAACCGCAGGGAGGTCGTTACTTTCCACTGGAGAAGTTCTATGGGCAGCAGTGCATATCCGGAGTGTCTGGTGATGTATCGGATCAAGTTTGGCTAATACCGATGGCCTTGCCGACCCATAAATGACTGATCCATAATCAAGTTTCGAACAAATAAGAGCTCTCTATATAAGAAGTACTGAGCTTTTCGATCAGCACCCCAAGCAGTATTTGACAGTACTTTCAGAATATTCATAGTTTTTAAACATTTTTTTAGATAGGTAATATGGGGAAGGAAGGCAAGCTTATGGTCAAATATCATTCGTAGGAATTTTATTTCCTTTTCTACAGGAATCAGCACATCTTGCAGATATAGTTCGGGATCAGGGTGAGGAATTTTCTTTCGACAGAAATGCACAGTCTTTTGGGTAGAGATCGTAAAACCATTTTTCTGCAACCATTTAACGATTCTATTGAGAGAGGTCTGCAGTATACACTCGATATCTTACAGGTGTTCCCCCTAACAACTGACTTGCAGATCGTCGACATAGAGCATTCCATGGACTGTTGGAGGCAGTTTTTTAAAATAGGGTTCATTTTTATACTAAATAATGTGACACTTAATACACTGCTTTGTGGAACCCCCTCTTCTTGATGGAACACGTCAGAAAGTGTAGGACCTGCCTTCACATAAAATTTCCTATCCTGTAGGAAATGTTTGATGAATATCGGCATATTTCCTCGTAAACCATTGTTATAGAGGTCACGAAGGATACCGTACCTCCATGCGGTATCATAGGCTTTCTCTATATCAAAGAATACGGATACATAGTGATTTTTTCTAACGAACGCTCTACGTATACCTGTTTCTAAAGCCCCGTTCACAAGAGCAGATTCTACCAGTGGCGAAAACCGGTTCTTCCAATGTGTCCCATTCACATGGCGAAGAAGCATTAACTGCTTCTCGGAATGGAGGAGGAACCTGACAGAATTTTCCTACCTCTCAGAGGCAGGGCAAATGGGGAGATTTCCGATACTGCACTGCGAGATTGCGCGGTTCACTTAATTTTAGTAAGCAACATGGCTGACGTGCAATCGACTGCTCGCTGGACTGTCAGCGAAACAGTCGCGTTGATAGATGTCTGCGGATATGATAGCATACCCCAAAAAATAGATGGAACTGTACAAGATACTGATATTTACAAACAAGTACAGACAACATTATCTGATGCTGGATAATTCAGAAATATCATTGAAATTAAAACTAAAGTTAAGGAGCTCAGACGCGCATATCGGTTCAAAGCGACAAGGGGCTCGGTACCTTTTGAATGATTTTTTTTTTATTCAGGAACTTTCATCTACTTTTTATGATTATTATTAAAAGTTTTTTGTATGACAAAATTATTTTAATTTTTAACATAAATAGTTTTTTAATAAAAATTTAACAATTAAAATGTCTTTTTTCTCCTACAATTTTCAGTGTTCTCCCCAGATTTTTTTTATTGTATTTATTATTCTTAATAACATCAAGGATTGATTTTGCAATTAATGCATTAGTTTCTGAGAAAAAAGTAAAAACTCTTTTCCATGTAAAATCTTTAAAACAAATATGATCTCTGTCACATTTTCATTTCAAATAATTTTTCTTTTCAGTATTTTGCAAAACCCATCCTTGTTTCTATTAAGTATATAATTTTAAATAAGCAGTAAAAATATCAAATAATTTAGTCCATACCTGTATATGTTTTAGGACTTAAAGTAAAAGGATTTATAGAAAAATTAAAACTGAGAAAATGCAGTTTAAAGAATACAAACTGTCTAAATAGTCATTAAATCATTTCAAACTTCCTAAAAATTTTATTACTGAATTTCAGTTCATAAATATATGTAAAAGTTTAGTGCTATTTATACATTTGGTTAATATAAATATAAATTACAAGCCTTTATTTAAAACCTTATTTGGCCAGAAAGATTGCAAAAAAATCATAAAACGCAAGTAGAATTTTTCTTTATGTTTTTGTTTTGTGAAACACGGTCAAAACAATTTTAATACATGAATTAATTATAATATTGTTGCATGCGTATAGGTTTGTAATAGATTGATAATAGTTCGTAAATGATTGTCATTGCACACAGGTTCGATAAGAGTTTCCTTAAATTTATTTTATCAACCTAAACACTTCAAAGGTTCTGGAATTTTCCACAGAAATACTCGTACAAGTGTTTAGAATGTCACAAAGTGTACTCAGTAGTTACGCTTCAAATTACTAAGAACGTTAAACACAACGCAATGCAAAGCGCATCTTAAGAGAAAGCTAACCCGGAAATACCTCCGATCTCACGCTGAACTAACACTTCGCAACAATAACAAATTATATAGTGTAAATAATATCATGAAAATAGTGTTGAGTAATGAGATTATTACTTTGAAACTGATGTTTCGTAATGATTCCCAAGAAAAACCAGTATTTCCTATTCTGCTTTTCCTATTCTATCTTTTAAAAAAGTAAAAAATCATCCATTTAATTTTATTTATAATTTTTATAAATGCGAAAAGTTTGTTTTATAATTTGTAAAAATTTCGGAAGTTTGTAACCGATATATTTTTAGATATGAAATTTTAAAATTAATAGGTGTCAAAAAGTCTAAAAATACGAGCGATTTTCAAAAATTGTCCCAAAACAAAACAAAAAACAACCAAAGAAAAAAGGTAAAATTTTTTTCCCACTGTGTCTTATGGTACAAAGAGTAATGTTCTGAGATTCTCAGTTTATTTAACGCAAATACTTCCAAAAAATCGTTTCAACTTTAAAGAAAAACTTGAAAAAAAATCTAACCCTCTAAAAATCAAAATCGTGACTCCACATCCAAAAGCAGTATATGTGCAAAGTTTGAATTCGATTCTTATCGGGAAACAATTTAAAAATAGATGACCATCTTTGAATCATAGCTACAAGCACCAAGAGTGAGCTAAATAAAAGCCTATAAAATAATAAAAACTATAATAACATACCTGCCAACTTTTACGAATTTTTCGTAATATTTACGAAAATGCGTTTGTTTTATTACGAAATTAACAACACAAACAACGTTAAAAATGCGTAAACACTATTAGAAATCAAACAATTCGCACAGTGGCGTATCTGTAAAGGGAAGGAAGACGGCGGTCTTCTGAACGGGTCCTAAAAGTAAAACTCCTTCCCTTCTCCTTTTTCTCCTCTTGCTAACGGCAGCTGTGCGAAGGAGCGTTGCATGTGAACGGGGCTTAAGAGTAGGATGTTATCAACAGTTGCTCGTCCTTTTCTGAAACCATTCTGATAAGGGGAAATACAATTATTCATCTCCAAAAAATAGACCAGACGAGTATTGACCATCTTTTCAAAGAGTTTACAAAGGCAGCTAGTTAGAGCAATGGGGCGGTAACTTGACGAATTGGTAGGGTCTTTCCCTGGTTTAACAATGAGAATGACAAAAGCTGTTCTCCAGGCATTTGGAAAAACTTGTTCCTTCCATACTCTATTAAAAAGAAAGGATGGATGGCTGCCAATTACTTACAAGGGAGATGTTTAAACATAGGATAGGCAATATCATCTGGACCAGGGCATGAACTTTTTGTCTGCGATAAGGCTCCTTTCAATTCTAGCACAGTAAAATTCTGATTATCTGATTATAAGGTTCAGTACTGGGAGATTTAAAATCAATATTGTTTTTCGATGCATATTTTTGCAGAAAGAAATTCATGAGAATAGTTACTGCTGTTCGAGACGGCTGAAAACGCCTGTCCAATAGCGTTGGCACATCCTTCTCTACTAGTAACTGCTTCGCCTTTTATCTTTAAAATGGAGAGTGTTCTCTCCGTAGATACTAGACGCTTTCCGGACTCTCTCCCATACCTTCTTACTCGAAGTAGAGGAGCTAATCGAGGATACGTACGAGATCCAGGAATTCTTCCGACTCTTCCTCCGCAGCTGCTGAGCTTTTGCTTTAGCCCTTTTGAATATTATGAGATTCGAACCTGTGGGATATCACCGAAAAATGCTCCACGCTTTCCTTTTTTTTCCGATGGCATCCTGGCATTCAGGATTCCACCAAAGCTTTGGGTATTTTGGCAGTGTTACCGACGTTTTTGGGATACATGTATCAGTTGTTTGAATAATTTTATCTGTACTGATCTTCACATCCTGATCAATGTGCACATTCTTCACAATTTCTTCAGCGAAGAGGGCATAATGTAAGAAAGATTCCCAGTCGGCTTTGTCCAACAAAAACCGTGGTATTCTAGGGATGGAAACAGTCCCATTACCTGTAATGCTTATGATAATAGGGAAGTGATCACTATTAGATGGATAATTCTCGACATTAAAGGAACAGAATGGCAAAAGCTGTGGAGAAACAATAGTAAGGTCAATCGAATGCAAGGTCCTTGTTGGCTAATGAAAGCAAGTACTTTCTGCGCTGTTGAGGATACAGAGACAGTGGTCGTGGAGTATCTGTTCAATTTGATTCCCTCGTGGGTTTGTGTCTTTACTACCCCACAAGAGATTGTGTCTCTTTAAATCACCGATCAGAAAAAACGGAACTGGTAGATGGGCAATTAAATCCTCTAAGTCTCTTTCATCAATGTTCTCATTAGGCTGAATGTAGATACTGCAAACAGTTGTCAGTGTCCGAATGCTCAATTATATTGCAACCGATTGGAGAAGGGTATCCAAGGGGAGAGCACTTGAAGGGCAATTGAGGTAAGCAAACAGATACCACCACTTGCGCGTTCCCTGAATGCCTTATCCTTTCTTATCATAGAGTACCTACGAAGCTTTGCAAAATTGACAGGTTTGAGGAATGCGTCTTGTACCACTATACAAACAGGTTGATGTTAATTAATAAGTTGCTTAATACCATCAATACCCTGGTAGAAGCCCCGGCAGTTCCACGAGATCAGAGTGGCCATTAGGAATGTTTATTGCTTCGATGCTGTTTGTTTTGTGAGGCAGAACATTTCTCGGGAGATCTTTGCCTCCATCTGTTTCAATCTCAGATTCAATAAAGTCAGAAAAGATCCCTTTTATAGAACTTCGGCTTGAGCTTCTGCTTTCCGAGCTTTTAATTTTCTTTTTTGAAATCTGTTCCTTCTGTTTTTTTTAACTTTCTACTGTCTGTTTGGGAGCAGGTGGAAGAAAAATTTCTTTTGTCATTTGTTTTTGATTCAGGTCTTTTTCTGTGTGCTATGCGAAGTTTGTGTACTTATTGACTGATATGATTTAGTGGCTTGAGAATAGAAGACATTTGTTCTTGGCTGACCCATGGTAAACAGTTTCTTGGCTTCAGGATAGGATATTTTACTTGTAATCTTAATATGCTGTATTTCTTTCCATTTAGGGCAGTTTCGTGAGTATGCCGGATGATCAGCATGACCGTTTATACATTTTAGATCATCTACACATTCTTGACTTTCGTGACCGCTTGCAAAACAGCGAGCACATGCCAGGTTTCCCCGGCATGCGGCCTTTGCATGGCCAAACCGTTGGCACTTAAAGCAATGCAGTGGGTTCGGCACGTAAGGTCTGATAGCACAGTTTAGGTAGCCTGCTTTAATGGCTTTCGGTAGCTCTGGAGATGAGAGGTTAGGTTATTCAATTATGGCAAAGCACTCGAGGGCTATCTGCCTAAAGGGACGGATGCCTTCGTGGAGGACTTTCTAAGGGCTCGTATACACGTTACACATGGGGAAAACCACGAAAACGCCCATGCAGCCAGCCCGTTCGCGAGATTCGAACCTCGGACCGAACTACCAGTGTTTAGCGTCTTTACCGCTCGGCCGCTGGTGGGCCTGGAGATGAGAAAGTGAGAATAACATGTTTTGTGTTGATGAGTTTCCCGTCCCTACGGACATTTATTCCGCGGACTCCACACACGTTTTGTTCAGCTAGTTCTTTTGAAAGTTCATCCTCAGAGACTGATATCAAGTCTGTTTCCGAAATGACACCTCTTGACGTGTTCAAAGACTATGTAGGGATACATTAATGGAATACTCAGCCATATTGGTCATTTTTAGGAAAGAGGAAGATTGTGCAACCGATATAGTCTCAACGAGCAGCCATCCTGAACGGAGC
Organism: Stegodyphus mimosarum; assembly: GCA_000611955.2. NCBI lineage: Eukaryota > Metazoa > Arthropoda > Arachnida > Araneae > Eresidae > Stegodyphus > Stegodyphus mimosarum. Next base: position 158,345 of record KK117171.1, read on the forward strand.
ATTTTTATGTGTTTTGACCCGCTTACTGAGACCACAATATGCTTATGGATGAAGAATGGTGATAAATTTTCTAGCTGACCAGTAATAACTAAGAACTTTGGACATTAGCTTGTGTTAACTATGGTCGAAGTGCAAATTCGTTTAGCGGCTCCAGAATTTTTAGTTTCCATATGGTTAGAAGTTGAAGTTTTCATATTGTAAAGAAAGATTAGGGCCCGATCGCCTCGCCCATCATGGAGCCCAGCAAGGGAACACGGATACCTGTGTTAGGGCTAGCCGGGCCTATACGCAAACTCAAACCCCACAGTCGGCTTTCCCGAAAGCAGGAACTTCCGAAAGCTTATCTCCTAGCCACTGACCGATAGGACTAGTGACCAGCCGATTGACACTAGCGGGGACAGCTAAGTGCCTCCCGTTTTAAGTAGAAGCAGAGGTCAAAGCAGCGTGTTGGGGACAGTACCTCGCCCTTCAAATACCAGGATTCTCCTTTGCTACCCTACGGGTCACCATGCACAGCAAACGCATAGGCGGTTTTCTCACCAGGGTGAAACAGAAACCAGAGTAGTAGCCGCACATCACAGTAAGCCCCATCCTCCAGTAGAGGAAACCACAAAGGGAGAGACATAGGGAAAAAAGATAGACAAGAGGTGGGGGAAAAAGAAAGGTCACTGAAGCCACCGGATTGTGATACCCGTAGGGTCTTCAGCTGCTATGCTTTAGCTGTGCATGTTGGAGCGGCCTTCACGCCTAGGCTGGCCCTACCAGGAGCTATGCTCCCGACTTACTTCGCCCCCTCTGCCCAGTGACTACCCCCGCCGTGATAGAATATCAATGGCATATCTTTCCCTGGCATAACATGAGACGGTCATATGCGAGCCCACCTGCGCGCCTTCAGGAAAATGACATGCGTAGTAATCAGCGCAGATGTTGAGAAAGGAACGGGAGGAAACTAGCATCTGAGGGACTACACCAAAGAACCTCTAAGGAGGTTTTTTAGAGGTTCTTTAGCTAGACGCTTGTCTAAACTCAATAGCGCATCGAAAGTTGCATTTCAGGAAATCTTGGTTTCCAGGATGTCCAATTGGGTAACTTGAAAACGAGTTCTTTGGCGAGTTTCCGCGAAACTCGTTTCTCAAAAAATGTTTTTTCTGTTCCACAAGAATGGTGATTGTCACCTGGGTCGAAGGCTCTACCCCTATCGAACTGGATTGGATTTTTTTGAACACTGGATGACAATAACTTTTAGAGATTAGTAATATTTATATATATTTTTATATATTATTGAGAAGTAAGTTAATTAGAAAAATTAATTATTAGATTATAAAGAGGGATTAATGCATGGTACTTATTAGTAAGTTAACAAAATTTTGTAATTTCAGGTACTTAAAAAAATATGCGCGGAACAGAAGGCCAGTAGACATGAAAAATGCTCTCCAACCAGAAAGCAGTGCGAGTTGATTGGTGACTTAAGATCATTATGACAAGTTATGGGTTAAGTTAAAGGTAAATGCTGATCCTTTGGCGAGTATATAGATATATTAGAGGGTTACAGTAGTGACAAAGAGCAACACATATACAGGTATATACAGCAGACACATAATTATCTAAAGAATACTGTTATTGAGAGTGGCCATTGCTCTTTTTGAATATTCTGGGTCGTTGGCATCATAACTATAGACTGTAATTAAGGGGTTATTGATATTACACCGATTCTCAGAAATTTCTGGGAAGTTTAGAGTACACTGTACGCAGCTGGTCAATTTTTAACTCCTCATGAATACGATTGTTTCTAATGTACCAGGGTGCATTAACTATTTGGCGGAGTACACAATTCTGAGCAGTTTGTAACTTCTTTCGCATAGTTTTACATGAATATGCCCAAACAGGACAGGCATAAGATAGCATGGGACGCAATATGGCTTTGTAAATGAGTAACTTATTGTCGATAGATAAGACACTGTTTCGAGCAATTAAGGGGTAGAGTTTGGCTTTACTAACTCGAAACTTTTGCAAAATAGATGTAATGTGCGGGGTCCAAGTGAGAACTACTGAGGATCACCCCGAGGTAAGGGACCTGCTTAGCCCAGGGAATAGATTCTCCATAGAACTTCAAGTTTTTTAAATTTTTTCTTAGTAAACATAATGGCCTGGGTTTTGTCTATGTTGACTAGTATTTTCCATTTTTGGAGCCAAATCTCAAGCGTGTTTATGTGTTCTTGTAATCGTTGTATTACTGATCCAACAAATGCACACTGTGTTAGGATCGCTATATCATCTGCATACATTTCTAGTGTCGTGTTGTGTGTAACAGGAATGTCGTTCATATATATTAAAAAGTGTTGGGGCCAAAAGGGACCCCTGGGGGAGCCCAGCTGATTATCTTTTGTGCAGAGTGTGAACCTGCGATGTGAACGACAAAGTGTCTATCTGTCAGGCAGGATTTAATTATGTTTGTGATGTAATCTGGGAAGCCCAGATTGTGCATTTTGTAAGTTAGTGCTTCCAGCCACACACTGTCAAAAGCCTTAGAGATGCCAAGAAAGATTCCACCAGTGATCTTCTGCTGCCTCCGGCCCTCTAAGATAGTCTCCACCACCCGGTATAATTGGTTTGTAGTGACTAGGTTTTTGGGAAATCCAAACTGAGCTGGTATTAGGATGTTATTCTCGTCCAAAAAACTGTTGATGCGAGATAAAATAGCTTCCGCAACTTTACTAAGGCAGGACAACAGGCTGATGGGACGGTAAGAATCTCGTTTATCGGGCGGTTTACCTGGCTTTAAAATGGGCGTTATGACAGCCAACTTCCAGTGAGAAGGGTAGTGTTGCCATGGCAATATAATGTTGATGAGTTTTGAGATCAACTTAACTATTTTGGTACGAAACATCCTGATGATTTTGTTCGTAATCATACCAAAGCCAGGGTCTTTCTTATTTTCAATCCTTTAATGTATGCAAGGAGTTCTGACGGCATGACTGGTTTTATGGAAATTTGCATAATTTAAATTTCATAAATTTAATAAGAAAAATTATGTTGAAAACCACTATAGGTGAGATGAATGAAATTTGCACAATTTAAGTTTAATAAATTTAATAATTATAATTTATGACTGTGAAACATTTTCCTTGGTAAAGGCTAAAAATAAAAAACCATATTTGGCGATCTATCAATAAATGCAAAACCAGGAGATTTGCAGCTGTGCTAAATTTTTTTTTAGCGTTGCTCATCGCTAGATGCGATAATCCCATTACGCTTGTGCGCTATTATATTTGTGAGTGTTTTTTTTTGTCTAATTCTTGAGCTTCCTATGCAGCGCCTCATGTGTATGAGTTTTTCTGCGTGAATTTTAAACAACGGGTAAGGCCTTACAAAATCTTAAAAAGGGTCGCTTGGAAGCTTTAAATGTTATTTAATATTCAACAAATATAACGATTTTAGTACACAAGTGTTATACCCTTCTGTACTTTATTCATGGGACACTGATAGACTAATATATTAAGAAACTGAGCTGTGCTAAAAAGGGAAAAAATATTTTAAAATTTTTAAATTAGTCACGACACATTTAAAATTTATGTTTCAGTTTGTGAAGAGTTTTACTTTGGAAATTCACAATTTACTTTAAATTTTTGATTAAATAGAGAAAGGAAGAACAAAACATTGCAATTATTTTGCTTTATTGGCAGTCAGGTTAGCAATTTCTTAATTCACAGACAAAACATTAAAATTTCACAAAAAAGGCAGTACAATGAACAAAAATGACAGAATAAATAAAAGGCACGGTTTAGATACAGGTGTAAAATTCAACGAATTAAGCGTATGTAGTCTCATAAAAAACGTATTATCACTGATGTAATCTGAAGCTGCAAAAATTAGGCTCATAATTACCAAGTTTCAGTTTTGTACGAAGGAAAATCCAGAAACTGCTTGCTTCAACAAAGGCCGACGTTTACTTGAATGCTTCCTGTATGGCACGATTAAGACGACATAGCTAAAAAGTTCGAAAGTCAGCACAGTTAAAACTTTAAAACAACAATGAAGAAATTTCAGATTACGTTACACGTCACATTCATTTATTAAAATTAAAAGCAGTTGAATAGTTAAACATCAAAATACACAGGAAACTTTAAAAACATTCAGTTATTTCATATTTTTAAATAAAATCTTTCCGACTCGGAAAACAGTTTTTATAGCTGAACATTTAAGAACTCAACTGAAAAAGTAATTTCAGTTTTTAAAGCATTTGAGTTTCGTTTTTGAACGTAGCCATATAAAAAGAAAATCAAATATTAAGTAAATTAATTCAATGAGAATTTAAAAAAATATATACATGAAAAGTGTCGGCAGATTGGTGACGTGAATTTTTTAAATTAGCGACAGTCTGGAATGCGATCAGAAAGTACATTTCAGGGCCCGAGACTGCACTTTCTTGGAAGTTTACGACAATGCATTCATCTTCTTGATCAAGGGAAGAACCTGTTCAAAACTGCAGTGAACAGCCTTTTAGACTGATCTGCTAAGAAATTTACTCATTTCAGACTCTGGGTTTACGAGAGATTCGGGAAATCTGCAATATTGGTATTAAGAATTATAGCTTATTTTTTTCTTTTTCAGACAATGTTATTTTTCTTACTTAAAAAATTACTGTTAAAGCTAAAGCAAAATTTCAAGTATTTCCCCTCTCATTTTCATCTAGCCTGCTATTTAACAATTGTTGAACTTGTAGCATGCAACAACATGCATAACTAAAATATTGAGACTTTTCCAACTATAATGTTAATGACATTTTACACATTCATTGTATGTTTTTTAAATAGCTAAAATATGTTACCTTTAAGGAACACAATCTTTGCTTATTAACATTCCTTTTTCTGCGGTAAGCTTCCACTAAGTTCTCATAAACTGGAATTAATTCTCTGCAATATGATCCAAATGAAATTCTGGAATGTATTAACATGAAAGTTATATAAATGACAGCATTAAAATGTCATGTCAAAACTTTCTGAAATTATTGTTATGCATATACGGATAGGATTATTTCAGTTAAAATAATACGCAACTTCAGCTTATGAAGATTATACACGAGTGGCAATATGGCTATTCTTTAAGGCCTTTCTGTAGATCTGGTTTCTTACATAATTGGTCTTAAGGAGCCAATTATGTAAGAAAATGAATACTAGCAATTGCAGGTTCGGCTCTTTGAATTGAGCACATTACACTGGTTATCATAGTAATTTAAGGAAAAATCACAAAAATCGTGATTACTGAAAAGGTTACATGTAGAATTTTATGAAACTTACTCAAAATATACAACACATAGTAAGGTACAAAAAAACATAAAATGAAATTACCAGACAATTATGGTAGTATAGAAATTAGCACATATATAAAATGAACAAATCGACGGTGTCAGTTTGCTATAGGAAAAGTACCTTCAATATGGAATATGATCGTCTCTAGAAGCAATACAGCACATACAGCGATGTGTGATGCTTTCAATTATGTGGTCTATCAGTTGCAAGAGCCATTGCTCTTGCAAAGCAGTTGCAAGTGCCGCAAGGGTCTGAAAGGGCGGATTGAGAACAGCCAAACATCTCCCTAAAGCATCCCAAACGTACTCGATATGGTTCAAGTTCAATGATCGAGCTGGCCACTCCATGAGCATAATTGTTTCCTAATAATCATCTAGGATGCGAGCCCTGTGTGGTCTTGTGTTATCGTCCTGTAACAGGAAAGCATCACCTATTGCCCCGTCATATGGGTGCATATAAGCATCAAGAATGTCATCTCTATAAACCTGGGCATTCACGGTTCCCCTTGGAAAGACATGGACGTCTGTGTGTCCACCCAAAGACATGCCACTCCAAACAGACACTGCCTCTTCCGCGTGCATCTCTTTCACGGATGTTTGACGGATGATAACGGGTTCCAGATTCTCTCCATATCAAATAACGCCTACTATCGCTTTCTAGACTAAACCTGGACTTATCCGTAAACAGAACATCCCTCCATGGATCAGGCGTCCAGTAGACACGTTGTGCCCGCTGCAACGGTCCCTCCTATGGCGTGACGTGAGCGGCACGGAAATGGCTGGTCGCCTCGCATACAGACCACCTTCGTGAAGCTTTCTACGCACAGTTGACGTTGACACCAACTTTCCAGTGGCTGCAGTAAGGGACGATCCAAGAAGGGTCGGAGTAGCGGTTCTATTCCTGCGTGCACACAATGCCAAATGCAGGTCATTGGCGCTTGTAGCAGTTGGCCGTCCTCGGCTGAACCTCCTAGATGCCGAATCGGTGGTTTGAAATTGTCTCCAAAGTCTATGAACCATAGAGGGATTCGGATTTAGCCATCTGGCCAGTTCTCTTTGATTTTGTCCTGCCTCTAGTCTTCTAATGACTGTCCATCGTAGTTCTGCAAGCAAATGATGCTTGGAGGTCATTGTTACGAATTAGCTATCTCAGATTTCTGATGTCACTATCATAGTGAAATATGTGGGCTTGCTCTCAAACATGGGTTTTTATGCTCCTTGCAGATGTATTCCGAGTGCAGCCCCACTAATTTGCATATTGCAGTTTTACTCAGCTACTCTTATTTGACAACATATTCAAATTTTTACAGTTTGGCTTATTTTTGAGGGTGTTATCGCTATTTTTGTGACTTTTCCTTAATTTATGATAACCAGTGTAGTTCCTTACTTTAGAGAGACCAGCTTTCAAGGTGTATGTTGGCTGTTAAGTATTTTGCAAGTTTTATGTATAACATAGTATGAAACAATTTTCTTCAAAAATATGCTTCTTTAAGGAATCTTAAATCCCTAGTACTTTGAAAATACCATTTCAGGATTAATTATTTGAAAAGTCAGCGAGTTGCAAAAGCCCGTAATTACGTAAATTTTCTCATGTTACTATAGAGCCAGAAAGGCGTTATTTGCGTCAAAGTGATCCCCAACTTTGTTTAGACAGGGTGACTTCCTGGAAGGTTTCTTAAGAGGAAATGCTACATGTTTAGGCTGAACAAGAACTACAACTCCAAGCAGCTATCTTTTGTTTGATTTTCATTTGCCAATGGAAAAGTTTTTATATCTTAAATGAAGTTGTTAGTTTCTACAAATTTGTAGTTTCCCCATGATGCATAACATGCAATTGCCTATTGCATTCCAGTCTCAAAATATCTATGTACTAATAACGCAGTTACTTAAAGATCAGAAAGCAAAATAAACTTATTTAGATAATATTCCCCAGTTCTTCATCACCTATGTAATACTTTAAAAGAAGTGAAATATTTTAGAACTTCCAATATTGGAATATTTTTAATATTCTACTTGTTCCTTTAAAATATTTTTTTCGGTTCGCCATTTCTGCACTTCTGACAGGTCCAAGCTCATAGCTTTAAAATTACAGCAACTCATCCTTTGGGTCTTTTGCAAAAGTTGAGCGACAAATTGAATTTTACTTTATTAACCAAGTTTCTAGCAACAGAACTAGCCACATAAAAGGAAAATTACAAGCAGAACAATAGCAAGTCGCAGTAGAATTATTTGAGTCTGAACAACTTCTCCAGCTATAATCAGTAAATAACCCTAAACAATGGAGAAAGCTAATGGGTTGGTCTTCACATTTGATTGATGGCAACCATGGATGTTTGTTTTCGCACTCCTCTTCGTTCTTTTCGTAGAGTTTTACCAACCTTTGTTCATTTCCAGTTTTTCTAGTAGAATATTGCTCCTGGTGCAAAAATTATCTTTACCGATTATCTCGGTTAATTTTAAAGTTCGTCTCACTCTCACACTCAGAACTGTGCTTATGGCTAGTCTTGATCAATATTATTTGTGACCTTCGACAAGCTCAAGTTTAATTTCTTCAGAAGCAAGTCTTCTGCATCTTTTCCAGCAGAAGCTAGCTTATTTACTGAGAAATGTGCCTAATCAAAAATCTTCAGAGATGGCTTTCCGCTACGTCGCGTTAAACCTACTCCAGCAAGCACACCCAATAGACCGAATACAGAGGTGACAGAGAACTTAGAGCCGAATAGGAACAACCTACTTCTTGCTGTGCGAATCCAAAAATGACAATCACTACAAACAGGGGCAACATAAAATCGCTTCTTGCGATTTCCCATTTTACCATAGACATTTAGACGATAATTACGGGGAAAGCATTGAAAGGGAGAAAGATAAAAATTCAAGCATAATCAAAGCTGCCCGAGAGAAAATTCTTTTCGTACGTATTGATTAACCCTTATGAAATCTATTGATGGGTAACTCAGTAAGAGTTTGCTAGAAACGCGTTGTTGTTACTTATGCTCACTTGTCTGACGCAATCAGCTCAAGCCCACGAAATTCCTCGTGGCAAGGAGCGCAAATTTACGCCTGTCGTTGGCAACAGCCTTGAGCACCTAACGGGTGACAGTGCGATTTTGCTCAGTTCCGCCCCCAATTTTGATGGAGAGCACCCCGGGGGGACAGGTCCGAGGGTCTCCCACCCCTCTCTCCTTCCACCAAACCAAACGAGAGGGCTTTCGGCTCGCCGCATATTTAAAGTGCCGCCATGCCGCACCGACACTACACATTTACAAATATCCATGCCTTCTCCGCGATTCGAACCCAGACCCTTCGGTACGGCAGTCAGCGACGCTAACCACTATACCGGTTGGGCAGCTACGTTCTTCGCATAAAGATAAGTATAAAAGATCCTACACACACTGATTGGTTCTTTTACGCAAAACAGAACGACTGGTGCAGTTTTTCCCCAAGCGTTGTAAACTTACGACTACGTAAGCGCAACAGATAGCTGAACTCAAATGTTCCGATTAAAAACTTCGTAATCAAACTTAAAATGGTGGATGAAGCGCGTTTCTCTGAAAAATTACTTCTCCATGCATCTCTACATCGGATACGGCCTTAACAAGACAGCGATAGCTCTTGCTAAGAAAGGAACAGGCTTAATCGGGTATAAGAATCAATGTGTATTTTTAAACAAATGAGAATTTAGAACAAAGAAATACTAGAAGAGTATTATATCCAGAAGTAAGATCACAGGCCTCGAAAAAAGAAAGATATAACGAAAAAAAAATTCTGAAATTATAGGAAACGAAAAAGTTCCGAGGGCATAGAAGCGCATGTTGTTGATGCTATTCACATAGTTATGAAAAATTGAAATATGTATTGATGAAAAAGAATACAAGCAGGTAAAAATTCTTTTCCAGACCTTCATTTCATCTTCCAAACAATACATGAGCTAAGAAAACTCCCCAAGAATATTGCAGAAGAAATCTAGCAAGCTCACAGTAGAAAAAGTCCTGTCAAAGTGAAACATTTCAAGCTGATAGACGGCAAAGAGACTAAATTACCACTGTACACCTGATGAAAAAGCAATCCCCAATTTAAGCTTTCTGATGAGCTACGGTAGGGCTAGCCATATATTGCCCAAACTGAGTAAGAAACCAGTACAGTGCTTCAAATGCCTGCATCATGGGCATTTCTAGCACATGTGCTTTAGTTATCCTTCCTAGGCTACATGTAGTTTAGATGTTGGGAGCTTCAAGTTTGGCTTAGAAAAGAATATCTCGATGGTTTGCTCGGCCAATATTCTTATAACGGTTCGAAGAATATAAGACATGATCAAGAAGCAGAAAGGAAGTTATACTTAATAAGTTATAACCTAATAAATGTGATGACTGGCCCCTCAGGGGAAAAGTTAAGCAACCTGCTTAAGAAAAATCCTTGTTAACAAGTAAATGATACTTGTAAATGTAATCGTAAGATATTGTGCTGATATTATAAAAGCACGAAGGTGACAAGAGGAGTCTTATCCATCGAAAATGGACTTGCTTCAGCAAAAATTTCGAATTTGGTAAAATTGACGATAAATTTGATCTAGCCATACAGCGGTCGAAGTTTTAGTAACAATGGCCAATTAGAGCCTCGCGAAGTTTTACCAACGCAGTTTTCATACATCATCACCGTTGATAATGCGGACATTTGAATTCAGAGTGCTATTCTAAACTGAAATTTGTAACCTCATCGTGGCTCCAACAGCTTTAACATGCACTTTTTTCGTCTCGCTGTCGTTCACTAAAGCAAAATATTCTCATTTGTGGTTTAATTTTTAAGTAATTGTTAACACCTTAGGTCACATTTCCAGTCTAAAAATTTCGGTTAAATGCATACAGCCCCATAAAGTTCCAAATTTCAATTAGGTTGGTTTTTCTTACAAGGTCCAAGCAATCTTCGCGTGTGCGCCATGATCATTTTCTATACAAGGTTAAAAGACGTTAGTCTGATGAAGTTCTGCCAGTCAAGAGAATTAAGGTGGGGGATCAGTATATTTTCCTAATGCACAATAGATAGGATTCGATCTTTGGAGAGGGTTTCTAAAATTTTGCAGTCCTTAAAAATTTAGTCATTAAATTTATTGGGTCGTATACAAGATATAATCATACTACATTCAGTATCACATTTCAATATAAAAGGAAAAATTCCCAACAGGATGTCATTTTTTCTCAAAGTGTAGCTCACGATAACGGATAGCATAACAGAATATTCTCATAGCCAATTTTTTTTTGAAAAGTACACTTGTACTTCAATGTGGAGGCAATAATGTTACATGATTCCAATACAGTAGGGTTAGCCCCGCGCGATTGGGCTTATCCAATACTACGTCATTATGCCAAATTACGTAACCACTTTCGCAGCGACATCACTTCAATCACACGGAGAGCGTGATTTTTTTGCTTAGTGCTTTTTTGCTTTGAATGAGAAATTTTGAATGAGAAATAAGACTGTTCGAAACTGACTCAAAATTCAAACTAATTGTCCGATTTGTAAAGCAAGAGCTTCAATAGTAATAAGCATGGTACTTACTCGAGCAGTAAAAGTGTTTTAAATGTAGCGCAAATATGCATGATATGATTTATATGGCTACTCCACTAAAGTGATTCATGTTATACACTTCCAAATAGCATTCAGCCTATGTTTAAATTGGCATATTTACTTCGGGAATAGAACAGACTAAAACATTTTAATTCAGGAATCAAATCATCAATGAAATATCAACACTTCTTGGCTTCAAGTAACTCCAGCCATTATCAGCAAGTACATTTCGAGGGTTAAGAAGGCAAAAGGATTTGGTTTTAGTTGATAATGGCAAGCACGCCAGAGCCATCTGCCTAAAGGCAGGGATGCCTTCGTGCACGACTTTAAGGAAACTGGCTCATATACACGTTACACATGGAGAAAAACACGAAACCACTCATAGTCAGCCCTTTCGTCTGGAATCGAGCCCACGTCGAACTACGAGTGTTCAGCGATTTTATCGTTGGGCCGCTGGTGAGCCAAGAAAACAAAATGAAAATAGTAAAATAATAACAAGTTTTAATGCTTACTCTATGCCTACAGCTAGCGCTTCAAGAGTAGAGATCTTTTCTTCCAGAGGTCCTACGTAGGCGAAGCTCCTCAGAGCCAGAAGACGCAGGCGAAGAATGTTTGTGATCCCAAGAACATTATGTTGATCAAGCAGAAGACGGTCTACAATTTCCTTTGGCTTTTTTTCCTGGACTATTTACAGCAAAAAAAAAATCGAATTACATGAGATATACAGGTTCATAGAATGCAATGAACAAAATTAGAAAGATTGACTCACGCGACTGTAAGTCTGTCAAAGTAGCTGTGCGCAGGATATCTTTCGTAGCCGCAATGACTTTAGGGGCCTTTTTTGTATTCAAGATTTTCGTAAGAACAGATGTCTATAAAATAAAGCAGAGCACATTTATTTGCTACAGAAAAGCAAGACTGCATAATACATTTGATCACTGTATCTTATCATTTTCACTCAAAATGTTTTGTTCAGGTTGAATAATTGTTTAGCAACGCGAATTGCTTTAATTAGACTTTTCACATTTGTAAATTATGAGCAGTGGATAATGGCAAAGCACGCCATAATAAACTGCTCATAATTTACTATTCATATCAAAGAAATTAAAAAAATTACAATACTGAGTAGATGCTTTCAGACGCGCTGGTAATCCAGATTGGCTTGCAGAGAAATGAACCTAGTCATAAAATGCATATTTTTATCAATATTGCCTTTAAAATGATTAAGTTTATTTTGATCTTAAGTTACAATCGAAGTAACCAATACCACATATTTTATTCAATGTGTGAAAGTGATGTTATACGTACATAGAAACGTCGTTGTATAAGTGAATAGTGAAAAATAGTTGTAAATTAACTTCATGTCGGAAGATATCTGCAGCATTATAGCTAATGCTTCAACTAAAACTTCAGATTTAAGTATTCTATCTGATGATTCTTTCGTTGGGTTTTCATTCATCTTGATCTACTAGATCAGATTGCTTATCTTACGATCAAGCAATTATATTTTGCTCCATTTCTTCTTTGATCCCTCCATATCTCACGGAATGATATAAAAATTTAAGAACGAGCATTCAGGCTCATCGGTGAATTCGATGAACTGGTACTCAGGTTCATCGGTGAAAGATCGAAAGCAATATAAAAATATATAACACCTGCTTTCTCCTTTTTCTAAACTCTTAGGATAAATAATTGGTAGGTTGGATAGATTAGTCTTTGATAATTGGATAAAAACGGAATTTAGAATGTACATATGTGAGAATTTAAATGTTGGCATCGTAGATGTTAACGGTATCAGCCGATTCATGAACTGCATGAAGTTGCTACACACATTTACATTTTCTTTTCCTTTTTCATTACATTTCTCATTTACATTTTATCTATTTCTATTAATTATATTTTATTTTAAAGAATTGTTCCTGTCGATCATTCATTGACAGAACTGTTGCTAAGCATGCGTGATGTTCAATCGATACTTTCACTCCTTCGGGAATATTTGAAGGACAAAGAAACAGCAACGAACAAAATACTTTCAAGCTAGAGAAGCGAGACGAGGAAGGCATAATATCCAATACGAGTACGAAAGTTATATTAACTTTTTCTTATTGGCTAATTTCAAGTTTTATTTTCAAAATATGATTGGCTGAAGCTCTATGTAGCCTGGATCACTGGCGTTATGCATCATGCGAGGAGGATAAATTTTAAAAGGACGCAGTTTCGAGAGATTGCAAGCAGTTACTAACGGCGGAAAGGTGGATGGTTGGTATTTTTAATGGCACAAAACCTTGAAGATTATTATGCGCCAGACGAATGATGAATAAAGTTCAAAAGTACAAACACATTGTATCAGATGAATTGTTGAAATGAACCTGGAATGCTGATGAAGGCATCCAGAAATGACTTTGAGAAAAGCTCTGGCAACAGGTAGAGTACGTTAAAAGGAAAAACTTTAAATCATATGGTAAAAGGAGATGTCCTTTAAAAACTTATGATGTTGATGAGGGTTTCTTCCAATGAGATCTGTTGAGTTAAAATTCGTAGAGTTAAAATGTAATTCACGTTTCTGACTAAAAGCAGGACAGCAGGTAGAGTACGTTAAAAGGAAAAACTTTAAATCATATGGTAAAAGGAGATGTCCTTTAAAAAACTTATGAGGTTGACGTGAGGGTTTCTTCCAATGAGATCTGTTAAGTTAAAATTCGTTGAGTTAAAATGTAATTCACGTTTCTGACTAAAAGCAGGACAGTAGGTTAAGATGTGATTCACTGAAGTAGGAACGTTGCAGGTGCCACAGATAGGCTCATTATCTCCCTTCAAGAGATATTGATGAGTCAGCCTGCAATGTCCAATTCGTAGGCGAGTCAACAGTACATCCTCCTTTCGATTCCCTTTTGATTCCCAATACTCCAGATTGGGTTTTACCTGCCTTAATTTGTTCAGAGTCTGGCATTCCCAGAGTTCTTGCCACCTGGACAAGATCTTTGTTCTGATGTACTTCTGTATGTCTGTAAAAGGGACATCATTATCGAAGGGAGTATCAGCAGATTTTGCAGCGATATCAGCGAGTTCATTACCTTTGATGCCAGCATGTCCAGGCACCCAGCAGTACATTACAGAATATCCTGCATTTCTCAAATGGAGGTGAGTCTTTAAAATTTCCAAGATCATAGGGTGGTCAGTGTTTGCATTAATTGATTCAAGGGCGCTCAGTGAGTCAGAGTAGATGATGAATTTTCTGCTGTTCTGCTTGGAGATAAAGATTAAGGAGTTCAAAATGGCAAATGTTTCTGCAGTAAAGACAGATGCAGCCTTATGAAGTTTACTACTCCTGATTACTTTATCGCAAACAAAAGCTGCCCCGACATGATCGTGATTCTTTGAGCCATCAGTGAAAATTGCTTTATAGTTAGAATAGCTGTTTCTATGGTCCAGGAAAATTTGTTGGTATTGGACGTCGTTGGTACTGCTCTTCTTAAGTTCTCCAAAGATGTTGAGTAGGTGAATATTCACTTCTTGCCAGGGAGCAATACCGAAAAAGGTAGAACTTTTGGGAATCAGATCTTTTAGGTTGAATTCTTCAATGAGTGAGTGAATGCGGAGATCAAAAGGAGGGATACATGAAGGGCGTGCATGGTAGTTACGCCAGTACTGATCAGATGTCATGAATCGTGCAGGATGTTCGGCATGCGACATTATTTTATAGTGAAGATCTATGGACAACTGCTTGCGTCTGAATTTCAGAGATGGTTCGAAACAGATGGCGTATAAGCTTTGTACTGGAGATGTTCTGAAAGCTCCGCAGCAAATCCGTAGCGCTTGGTGATGGACTGGATCTAATTTCAGTAGCGCAGAAGGTCTTGCTGATCCATAGATAACACAGCCATAGTCAAGTTTGGAACGGATTAAAGCTCTATAAATGCGGAGCATAGAACAACGTTCTGCTCCCCATGAAGTATTGGCCAGGACTTTCAGAATGTTGAGAGCTTTAGCACATTTTTTCTTTAGATTTAAGATATGTGGAAGGAAGTTGAGCTTTCTGTCAAAGATAACACCCAAGAATTTTGCTTCTGGCTCAACGCGGATCGGAGAGCCGTCAAGATGCAGCTCTGGATCAGGATGTAGATTTCTTTTGCGGCAGAAGTGCACGCAGACGGTCTTCTGGTTGGAAAATTTGAACCCATTGCTGTTGGACCACTTTACAATTCTGTTAAGAGCAATTTGGAGTTGTCTCTCAATGTATCTCATATCTTGACCGTGACAGTAGATCATCAGGTCATCAACATATAGGGAACCACGCACTGTGGGAGGAAGTTCTTTTAAAATGGAATTAATTTTTAGGCTGAAAAGAGTAACACTAAGCACTGAACCTTGGGGTACACCTTCTTGTTGTATAAAGGTTTGAGAAAGCACCGGGCCAATCTTGACCTGGAAAGAGCGGTGTTTCAGAAAGTTTTGAATAAAGATAGGTAAGTTACCTCTCAACCCTGTGCTGTGGAGGTCATGAAGAATTCCATGCCGCCAAGTTCTGTCATATGCCTTCTCCATGTCAAAAAAGATTGAAACCAGATGGTTTCTTTTTACAAATGCATTGCGTATTGCAGTTTCTAAAAACAGGACATTGTCCAGTGAAGATCTTCCCTTACGGAAACCACTTTGGTGGGGCGATAGGCAGTGGTTAGTCTCCAGATAGTAGGTGAGACGGTGATTTACCATTTTTTCCATGATTTTACAAAGGCAGCTAGTGAGGGCAATGGGGCGGTAATTTAAAGGATTTTTCGGATCTTTGCCGGGTTTTGCTATAGGGATTACAAAGGCCCTGCACCAGGCGGTAGGATAAAGTTGTTCCTTCCATATCTTATTATACAGAGCGAGAAGGACCAGTAGAGATTCATAGGACAGATGCTTTATCATCAAATAACTTATGCCATCAGGGCCAGGGCAGGTCTTATCAGTGCGAGATATTACACTTCTTAATTCAAACATGGTGAGATCTTTATTATAGGATTGTGCATTAGGATGGGAGAAGTCGATTTGGGTCTTTTCCAAGCGCGTCTTTGTGGGCAGAAATTCTTTTGAGTAATTGTTACTGTCAGATACAGCAGCAAAAGTATCACCTAAAGCATCGGCGATTTCTTCTCTAGTGCTTATCAACTTTCCATCTTTTTCTAGAGCAGAGAGGGGATAATCATTGTAAAGTCCAGAGGCTTTGCGGACTCTTTCCCAAACCTGTTTGCTAGACATTGAGGAGGTAATAGTAGACACGTAGGCTGCCCATGATTTTCTCTGACTTTGCCGTCTCACTTTCCTAGCATTCGCCTTAGCTTTTTTAAAGGCCAGAAGGTTTGCCAGTGTTGGGTATCGGCGAAAGATACGCCAGGCTTTCTTTTGCTCTCTCATAGTTTTATGGCAATCACTGTTCCACCAGGGTTTAGGGAACTTTGGGAACTTTGTCGAGGACTTTGGAATACAAAGTTCAGCTGCTTGTACAATAGTATGGGAGATCATTTTTACTGCTGTATTAATGTCCACATCATTGACCATTTCTTCTGTCAGCACAGCGCAAGAGACAAAAAGATCCCAATCAGCTTTATCATAAAGTAAGCGGGGTTGTCTTGAGATCACAGACTTTCCTGCGATATTTACAATCACTGGGAAATGGTCACTATCGTAAAGATTCTCCCCTACACTGAAGGAGCAAAGGGGGAGTAGAGATGGAGAACAGAGCACCAGATCAATTGCATGAAATGTTCCAGTCGGCTGATGAAAGTAGGTGTTTTCTCCGTTATTAAGCAGACAGATAGAATGATCCTCCATTAGCTGTTCGATCTGCCGGCCCCTTGAATTAGTGTCTCTGCTTCCCCATAAGGTACTATGTGCATTGAAGTCACCTAAAAGCAGAAAAGGTTCTGGGAGCTGCTCTGTTATATTGTCTAGATCTCGCTGATCTACATGCTCATGTGGGGGTAAATAGATAGTGCATACTGAGATTGAAGAACGTAAATTAATCTGAATCCCCACAGCTTGAAGGGAGGTCGTCAAAGGAAGAACAGTGTACGGGTGATTGTGGGAGATGGTAAGGCCCACACCACCACAGGCACGATCCCCAGATGGGTTGTCCCTTCTTACTGTGGTGTATCTCCGTATCTTAGCATGGCTGCTTGGTTTTAACAAGGTCTCTTGAAGTGCAAAGCAGGCAGGTTGGTAGATGTTGATTATATCCTTGATATTATCCAGGTTTTGACGGAAACCCCGGCAATTCCACGAAATAAATGTACCCATTATGGATGCCTGTTTTGGCGGTGTTGTTTTTTTGATTTTCGAGGCAGAAGGTGTTTCGGGAGGGATAACCCTTCTTCAACATCCATTTCATCTGAGTCATCTAGGCGTCCTGAACTCATGCTTGCGATAGAACTTTGACTGGGGGTCCTGGGTTTTTGCTTATTTTTCTCCTTGATATCATCTCTTTGTTTGTTCTGTTGGACATCCTGTTTTCCCTTGGATGTAGTCACCGGTGCACTAGTTTCAGCATCAGGTTTTTTCCCTGATTTTTGGTTTCTAGGATCTACTGTCACTGCTAGTTCTTTTTTCTGTGCGGTAACTGTAGTTTGCGTTGATATTGATCTGAATGATTTAGTTGCAGATGCGTAAGATTTATTAAGTTTTGGCTGGTTAGAGAGAACAAGTCTTCTAGCTTCTGCAAATGATATCTTTTGTGTAACTTTAATGTTTTGAATTTGTTTTTCTGTCTGCCATTTCGGACATGATCTTGAAAAGGCTGGGTGTTCGCCTTTACAATTTATACATAAGAGGGCAGCAGAGCAGCCTTCACTGGCATGTCCTACGATGGAACATCGAGCACACGTGAGGCTGCCGCGACAAGAGGTCTTTCCATGTCCAAAGCGCTGACATTGGAAGCAACGCATTGGATTCGGTATATACGGCCTGACTGAACAGTTTAGGTATCCAGCTTTGATGTTTTTCGGCAAGTTAGGAGACTTGAAAGTAAGTATGACATGTTTAGTGGGAATGAGTTGACCGTCTTTCCGTATTTTGATCCTACGAGCACCGCACACGTTTTGATCTGCCAACTCTTTAACGAATTCCTCTTCAGTTACTGATAGTAAGTCTATTTCAGAGATTACTCCTCGGGACGAGTTCAGAGTATTATGTGGTTTAACTTCAATGTTTGCTTGTCCTAATTTGGTTAGTTTCAAAAGATTTTCAGATTGTTTTCCGGACGCAGTTTCAATCAAAAGGTCTCCAGATCGAAGTCTCTTAATATTTTTCAGTTCTCCTACAGAAGACAAAAGATGTTTGTTTATTACAAAGGGTGACATTTTTTTCAATTCTTCGGAGCTGGTAATAATTAAGAAACGTGGACAAGATAGATCTGATACAGTGCTTTCTATGTCACTTCTTAGTCTTTTGGTCACAGTCGGAGTATCGGATACATTGTTGGAGCAAGAAGGTATCATAGCATTCATATTGAAATGGAAAAAGATTCGGGTCCGACCGCCCCACCCACCATGGAGCCCAACAAGGGGACGCAGATTTCTACGCCAGGGCTAGCCGGACCTATACGCAGACTGAAGTCCCACAGTCGGCTTTCCCGAAAGCGGGTACTCCCGAGAGCTTGTCCCCAAGCCACTGACACTAAGGACTAGTGACCAGCCGGTTGACACCTGTGAGGACGACAAAGTGCCTCCCGTTTAACTGAAGCGGAGGCCAAAGCAGTGTGTTGGGGACAGTACCTCGCCCCTCAACTACCAGGACCCTCTTTTCCAGTGACACGGGTCTCCACGCACGGCAAACACGTGGGCAGTTTTCTCGTCACTCAAGAACCAGAGACAAGGGCTGTTCCAGTCTCTCATAACGAGCCCCAACCTCCGAAGAGGAGAACCACAAGGGAGAAAGAAAGGAAGAAAGCTTCAGCTCAGAGCAGAGGAGACGGGAAAGAGGATAGATCACTGGGGCTCCAGGATTGTGACACCCGTCTCACCAAGAAGATGATCCCCTGAAGGGCTAGGGCACCTCGGGATTGCCACACCCGTACTCACAAAAGTGAGCCCCTGAGGGGGCGGAAAGGTGGAAATAACCAAACTAAAAAGAAGAGTTAAGTGGTTACAGCAAATTAGATTTATTTTTTAAATTATTATTTAATAAGCTCAAAAAAGTTTTTAAAGATTTCAGAAAAAATTGAATTAAAAACTAAAATTGCGCATTAGCTGTCCAAACCAGACAAGCTATGCTTGTGAAAAACCATTTGGCTAAATGTTTTATGCACGAATTTGAATACGGCATAACACAAGAGGAATGCCTTCGCGGAACACTTTCTTGGAGAAAGTGCCTCAGATCTGTGATACACACGGGAAACTATAAAAAACACCCATGGTGCCAGCCTGTAGGCTGGAATTCGAACTACCAGTATTCAGTGGTCTTAACCACTCTCGTTGCTGGTGCGCCACATTTTTTATGTAATAGTCAAAATTAAAAACGGTTGCAACTTTTGACTGTTTTCCTATACAAGAAGTTTAGCCAATGCTGTCTTTTACTCACAGCCTATCGGGCTTTGGCAGCTAACGTACAATTAAAGTTCCTCTTATTTAAGGTTTTTCTAAAAAACTTCTGAATAATTAAAATTTTTAGCCGAATTAAATCGTGCATTGGTTTGTTCAGAAAGAGTCCACTTTTTTCCTTCGTCGGGACACGAATCCCTTGATGTCGCGAGAAATTTTAAATTAAGGTTTTTCTTCCCTGAAGTTTCACGCAGAGACCGTTTTCAGTTCTTTGTTGTATCTTTAAAAGGATTTATAAATTTACTATTAATTTTATAAGATTACAACTAAATAACAGCAGGTTTTAGTGCTGGGTTTAGCTACCTGTTTATATGAAATTCTTTTCCATTTAAATATTTAGTTATTGTATACGTAGAAATACCAGCAGTAACACTAGAAACTCAACATTATCAGTTTGCTAGACACTGTTTTTATGCACACAATGACGCATTAAAAATGTACACTGCGCCCCAAAAAAGAACAGTTCTAGTTCTCCCGTTCTACTGGGCCGATTGACAAAATTAAAATTGTGTTTTTCATGTCTCGAAAGCGCGACTTAGGATATGTATTAGATTTATAGATTGCGTTTTTCTAATATAGGCCTTTCGATACAAAATCGAATTTTTTCTGAAACATGCCAATTTTTTTCCATATTTCGTTTCTACGACTCAAATTATGCCAAACTACCAAATGTTGTAAAAATCGCACGAGTAGTTTAAAAAATTGGCTCTCAAAATTTTAGCTACTCAATGTTAATTGAATTTTATATATTTATTAAAATCTCTTTATTAAACTCACTTGATGCCTTCTTTCACATTTCGAAATTTAGGTTCATTCCAAATAAAATTCGCCCATTTTCTACAATTTATTTTTTAAATTTTTATAAATTTTTGGAAAAAATTTTGAATTATAATCTAAAAATTTTACCATCGTCTTAAAGTAGATTTATTTCTAAGCATAGCTGCAAAAAATTAGAGTTTTCTTATTCAAAATTTCTCAAGTGAATTTATATATTTGCGCGCTTTGAAATTTGGCATATTTCTTAAAAGCGATAATAACAAACATGGTTTACAAGTTGAATAAAATTTGAAAGTATGAACGATATTTTTTCCGTCGCCCGGAATGGAAAAAAAAAGGAAAATGGATTGCTATAAATTAATTTTAATTTCTCCCAAATCCGAGCCGTAGAATCGAAATACGGAAAGAAATTGGCATGTCATTTAAGAAAAAGTTCGATTTTTGTGTCAAAATACCGATGTTAGAATGATGCTATACATAAATCTAAATATATACTAAGTCGCGCTTTCGAGACATTAAAAACGCAATTTGAATTTCGTCAATCGGCCTAGTAGAGTGGGAGATCTAAAACTGTCCCTTTTTTTGCGCAGTGTACATAAATTTCCTCTGGCTAAATGATCAACAACCGCATTAAGCCGCGAGTTTCAGCGAGTGGTGAGAAGCTTCATAATTCACTTCAGATTTCTCTTACTTTAATAGAGACTTGCGATTTCTCCTTGAATTAAGATTTCCTTTTAAGATTAAATAGTTTCTGAAACAGAAATATGCATAGAAAGTGAAGTAAGCTATATACAAATTTAAGAATAGGCGCATTTCCTGGTTAGAGTGTAAGCAGGATTTATTTTTTGGAGTAGGAGGCACCGAAAACAATCTGCACAAGTTATAAAAGTCCGAGATTTTGAAGAAGCGTATAATATTTTTGGTTATTCTGTTTTATCCAACGTGAAAACACTTAGTTTTATACTAAAAATGATACCCATTTTAAATTAAGCTATAATTCCGTGATTTATACAGCGATGTCCAAATAAAATACTTTCTGAAACTCAAATCTAACTTTCAGTTCAAAACCTGTGTGTATATTGCATTTAAAGAAGGCAATACTTTATTTCATCAGATAATGAGGGTGGGTCAAGGTGAAAGTTAATTTGACAAGTAACTACTATAGATTTCTTTAGGAATATTCGAGGTTTTTTCCATCAAAATTGTTCTAACATATGAAAATAACTACTGTAAAACAACTGTCAGATTGAAACGGTAAGTTCTTAACACTACCATAATCAAGACATCAAAAATTTCTCCAAAAAATATAATTCCCATAGTATCATCCACAATCGTGTGAACAGTTGAAGCGTCAAATTAACTTTTGTGAAATTTGGCAGTTTTCCCATCAACTTCGCAGAAAAAAATCTAAATCTTCTGATCTAATTTCATCAACAGAAAACAAAAAACCCGAAGACCTTTCTGTGTAAATAAGAATTTAATTTTTCCAGGCGTCAAAATTTCCACAATGGCTGTTAACATAAAATGATTCATTTCTAATATGCAAAATTTAATTTCGCAAACTACATTTAAACAGAGCTTAAATCTCTGGTATTTATATTTAACAGTAAATTTTCACGAAAGCTTATCTAAATAAAACATTACAAAGAAGAAATGTGTTTCACATGAAATGAGTAGGCAGAAAACTAATGAAAATAATTCTGTAACCGATTAACGCCATTTATGAATCAATAAGCAAGCTACAATACATGAAAGATGATAATCAAAAGCACAAGTTATTAAAATGAAATGCTATTACATTTATACAAATCATGCTGCGTAAAAACACATAGTATGTTACGAGGCACGGGAGAAACTGTCAAGTACTTAAACAAGTTTAAATACTTACCCCGTATGGTAGGGAACATTCATAGCACGGGCATTCTCTGAAAAACATTTGTGTTGCATAATTCACTACTTTCGTTGTATTTAGGTAATAAACCATAGGAAGACAATTATAAGTCACCTGTAATGAACAATTCATTTTAAAAAGATTATCTTCAAGTTAAACCTATCCAAGGCGTATCACTGAAAATACAAAGTTTCAGAATAAAATCCTCATGTTACATCATGAAAAAATATCACTATTAAAGCCTTTTGCATTCTTCGTATGTTAAAGGGATTCTGCGTTGCTTTGTATAAGTCAATTCTCTGAAACTTTTTTAGTCCCGTCATTCAGTATACTAAATTTCTGAAAGTATGACTAACACGGTGCCTTTAAGTTTTCAGACATCAGGGGATAACATCTGAGGATAGATAGTGACACTTGTTTGTGAGCAACAATCAGCTCCCTGAAATTACATAAAAAAAGAAAACCAATGCCTTTATTGTTCAGTCACCAGTTCATAACAGGAGATACTGGTTGCATAAAACCTATCAATTATATAGATTTTCTTCGGAAAGGGACAGTATAAAGAACACGAATTTTAACTTTAGTTTTTAAGACCTAGTAACAGCTGGTTATGTTAAACTTTATGTCAGTGGTTTCCAGCTTTGGGTACGCGTACCAGTACGCACACAAGCAGTTATACGTAGACAAGCAGTAAGAGAATGATTTTACAATTTAAAATAAATATCTATTAAAAATCTGTATTATGAAAAAATGACTAACTAATCCACTCGTTTTAATATTTGTTTTTTTACTTTTACATTTTTGTAACATATTACTTATTTTTACAGCACCCCGATACAATGAAGAGATCTTTAGAGCAATCTGGAAGTTCTAATTTCAACCTTAAGGAAGATAAATTACGAGAATTGAGCAAACACTAAGAACCAGAATTAAAGAAGCAAAATTTGATCAGGAAGTAGGATCCTAATTATAGAAGTATGGGTTTCCCATGAAATTCGGAACAAAAGCTGTATCCATTTCCACAGTGCGCGATTCGTTGATTGCTTATGAAACGGGCTATGAAGCCAGCTCTTTTGAAAAGGCATTTATATAGCAAACATTAGAGTGTAAAAGACAAAAACACTCGATTTTAAAGAAAAACACTCAAAGTTTTGGTTTAAAAAATCAATTCCCAAAACTTCAGTAATAGTGCGAGAGCATCATATTTAGCTAGTTCGCATATACCTAAGTACGGGAAACCGCATACAATTGGCAAAGCTTTTTTGATGCCTGCAACACAGGATATAGTTGCATCTGTCCTTGGACAGAAAGCGACTAAAGAAATTGACAAAGTATCATTACCTAAAAATACTGTCAAGCGGCGAATAAATGAGATGGCATCACAGGCTGAAGATATTTTAATACAAAGATTAAAAGCAAGCCAATTTGTTCCATCCAACTAGATTGAAAGTATCGATATTTCCAATTTGGTACAACTCCTTGCATATATTCGGTTTGATTTCAACAATGGAATACAAGAACTATTATATTGCAAACCATTAACTGCAAGAACTTCGCAAGAAATATTCAAGTGATTATTTTATTAAAAATCATAAGTTGGCTGAAATGTGTTGGAGTTTGTACCGATGGTGCTCGTTCGAAGATTGGAAAATTATCAGGCGTGGTAACCAAAATTCAAGTGGCACCAAAATGCAAGTCTACGCACTGCATCATTCAGGGTGAAGCTTTGGCCAAAAAATATGCCAGTGAATTTAAGAGAGGCTTTTGATGAGTCGGTAAAGATGGCTAATTTTATCAAATCTCGACAGTCAATCCGCGTTTATTTTCCGATTTTATGTGGTGAAATGGGACGTGCCCATGCCACACTTTTACCTCACACCGTAGTACGGTAGTTGTCACGTGGTGAAGTCCTCAGTCGATTGAGTTATGCGATTAAATTTGTTTTTGACCCATTCAAAATATTTGAATGGAGATAATTCGATTGATGAGCAATGGTTGTGTAGACTAGCATATCTTTCAGACTTTTTTCAAGATTAAATGAAATAAATTGGAGTTCACAAGGAGTTAACAATTCTGCGTTCGACTTGTATGACAAAATAAGTGCATTCGAGAGAAAATTGCAATTCATGCAACAGCAAATTGGAAAACAAAATCTTAACATGTTCTCTTTCTTTAACATGTTCGAAGAAAATAATTTGTCAGTAAAAGACTATACGATGAGCGACATTAGAAAACTAACGTCAACTTTTGAATGTTTCCAAAATTATTTTCGTGAAGCTGTCACAGCTCGAAATTGCATTCGAAATCCCTTCACATTCACAACGAGGGTTCTAGACTATGTGATTGCAAAAGAATTTCATAGACCTTAGCAGTGACAGTGGATTGAAATTAAGCTTTCAGAGCTCCAACCTATTCACTTTTTTGGCTAGCTATTCGTAAAGAATACCCAGAAGTTTAACCAAGCAGTAAAATTTTTAATGCCATTTGCGACCACATATTTATGTGAAAAAGGATTTTCTGTAATGGACACAATCGGATCTTCGCTTATTACTTTAGCTAATAAAAAATAGCCAACCTTCTCACTACAGTGCTCTGAACTTAGAAGCTATGCAACTCTTGTCGACTAGTGCTTTTATACAAGCTCAGAAGTTTTCTAGAAGAGGAGTATCTATTCTTCACTCCCATGAGACAAATTTCGTAGCAACATATAATTCACTGGAAGTCAGGATGAAATGAATAACGTAGTAGTTAAGCCGCATTCTGCCGCAAGATGGGTTGACTGGCAGGAACAAATAAGCAGGAGGATGTTTCAAAAATAACTTAGGTGAATCATCTCAGAATTAACGGTAAGGTTTCCATTAACTAAGAACTATGCACTGTACTTTGCGACTGCGAAGCAGTAAATTCTGGACCTCTGACTTGTGTATCTAATAACAAGATTTAATTATTTTCACCAGCAGTGCTTATGCAAGGTGTTTCTACAGCAAGGTTTCAGATTTAGATGACATTGATAGGGGTACTGTGTTCCAATAATTTATATGTATACAAAAATTGCGAGAAGATTTGAAGCGAAGATTCAGGAACGTATATTTAACGTTACTTACCCATTATGGCTAGAGAAAAAGTAGCGACATTCATTTCGATATAAAACCAATAGGATATGGTTCTACAAAACGTATTAACGCTGGTTGATGTTTTGCGAGTGTATGCAGGCAATGAAGGAATTACTCGAGTCTGAAAATTAAGATTCAAGACATTCCAAAGACGAGGACTATCTTGTAAAATTATCCATTTCCCTCAGAAATTTTCTGGTATTGCCGACATGGAATTTTCTTTTTAAACGTGTAAACTAACATTTGTCACGTTTCTGAGGCACCTCCCCAGATCAAGAAAAATAGAAGTTCCACATTGATTAGACTTGGAAGACTATCCAAGAACTGGGTTGCAGTTTTAGAACTATGCATTCCAGAATTACGAGGTGGGAATACGTAAAGGACGCTTAGATTTTAACTCACAATTTAGCTTTTCAGAACTGACAACCACTGGTCATGTTTACTTTGCTAGCTTTTGCTAGAGTTTTTGCAATTTCATTGGGATTGATTGAAAATAGACCCCAAACTTCGCAGACAGTTTGCATTTCCTTTATCATATTCCGGAAACTACGAGTTTCTGTCACCTGAAATCTGATGCAGTCAGTCTCGATGTCAATTGATACGGCAGTGTGTTATCTACACGAAGTACTTTTTCATATGCATTTTATACCTCAGTATTGTGACTTTTTCCGAAGGTTGAATAAAGAAGTTAGTTCACAATACTCGTTCCATGCTTACAAAATGTTGCCAGTATTTGGTTTAGGACGTCAACAGAGATTACCAATTTCCCTTCTGTGCGAACAAGATATACGTAGCCAAGATTTGCATTAAGACTTGTTCTAATAAAAATATGAATAATCTTCTGAAACATAACTAATTGAAATTTCTGTAGCCGAGGTATACAAGGTGCTTAAAATGTCGTTCGTGGCTTTTATTTCATTAAATACTTATTCCGGACCAATGATTCCAAGTTTACAGTTGTGGTCATTACTTATATTGCTGTGATCATTACTGTGGGTTCTAAGGGTTCGATAAAACATGTTTTGGTAACCATGGAGAAAAATTCCATTTGATCGACCGCTACAATGTAATGAAAGCAAAACTTTCCATAACCGAAATTAACGGACACAAACAGACGCATTAATAGTCTTAATTTGCCTTGGCATTAAATCTGTTCTAAACAAATTTAAGGAAGTGTCTACAAAATTTGCTTTTCAGCGATACTTTAGTTTTGTGTAAAACTGCATTTCTTACTAAATTTATTTGTTTGATAAAAATAAGTATCTTGGACAATTTTCTAAATAAAAATACAGACTGCTGAATTTTGAATCAGATATTGAATTTTTAAGTGGTGTTTACTCTTAGACAACTATATATTTTATTTTTACTCAAACTATCAAAAATATTTCCATAAAAATGCGACCTTAAGAAACCGTATTAAAAGAAATACGCTGGAGATGCATAGGTTGATTCAGAATTCATCAATTATTCACTTTATTAGACACTGACGCAGTTCGCCTTAAATGAAAAATCAGTTTTGTATTTACGTGCGGTTCTAAGAGTGACTATAGTTGCATTTACCCAAGCAGTTTAGATACCTTAAGCGGATATTTCAGCTTTATTAGAACTGTGAATTTACTTCATTTAGGCTTCGTAAATCGAGACAATGAGTATAAAAAGCTACCTTACGCCAGTTGGTTGAATAAAACGCAATTTTACTAACTCTAAGGATAGATTCAAAACACCCACTTCAATATATTTCTATAAAAAATTACATTTACATTTATATAAGTGATAATAAAAACTGGAGTCGATAAACGCACTAAAATTATGAAGACATCCATTAAACTTATTTCTTTGGGCTCAGATTCAAATTATATCGATCTGTGTACATAAACAATTAACTTGTATGTCATTCTGGTTTCGCAATCTCGTAGTCATGGTAGATGAACTGCTGATGATGCTAGCAAGTGACAGAGGGGCGAGAAACATTTACGGCTTAGAAATCGTATACTGTACCGCAGAATCAAAAGTTCAGTTTTGGCTCCGGAGCTTACAGCTCTCAATGTGCACTTGCCGCAGAAGAAAAGCAAAAAACTTTGAATGCACTGATATGTATACTAAACTTAACTCTTTGCATTCGAGAGGTGACTCTCAGTCACCATTTGATTTGATGCGATAACTTGACAGGCGACTCCCGATCACCACTATTTGATGCGATGATTCGAGTCGTAACGATATTTAGTATTTAAGGTTTGGGCAATATCGCTTCATGACTGTATTCAACAATACATGCGTATAAAATAACTGCTAATCTTTAATCTTAAATAGGGTTTTTAGATTTATTGTTATAAAAGTCTTCGAAGTTAGTTCGAACTCTATATTCGTGGTAACAGGAATATTATTTTCAAAGTTACGGAGCTCAATAAGCATGGAATATGACGAAGAAATCACTTAAGTGAGAATGAAATTATTTTTTTGCTGATGAAGAATAAAATTATGCATGGACTACTTGACGATAGAGAAGGAAAGCCGTGACGAAGATAGCAATGATGTAAAAGGTGTAAGAAGGCGAAAGTTCGAAGTAACAGAGTAGCAAAAATGAAAGCGCCAGTGATTCAGCAGAAAAGAGAAAATTCAGTATGGATTAACGTGCACAGAAACCGAAAAAATCGCAAATTATTATACCTTTTGTACCTTGCGAAATAACCACAAGATCACAAGTATCTTCAGACAAAAGAACCATTATATTTCTTTTAATTCTGTGTGAAACAACTTTAAAAATACGCTGTAAGAAATTCACGAAGTATGTGGAAAACCGTATCGAGTTGCTGATTCGCCCATGCGAAAAAGGCCTCGAGTCGGTGGCGTAGCTAGGGTTTCCAGCGCCCTAGGACAACTGAAAAATTTGCGCCCCTTTCTGTGTTCTAGGAACGGAAATTTCATTGAAAAATTTCGTAGCATGAATTTGGCGCCCCCTGAATGCTGCCCTCGGGAACAGATGTCCCCCCTTGCTCCGCCACTGCCTCGAGTGCAAAGGGCTAATACTCAACAATGTTAGTTACCAGATCTCTTAAAGCAACTGCAGGTTATTTTGAATTAGCGAGTAAAACAAGGACAACTCAGAAAATTTGGCAGAAATTCAGGAATAATGGACGAATATTGATAACTTCAGAAACACTGAACATTTCAAATTGCATGGATTCTGCAACAAAAATGCTTCAAGAAATTTCAAATGCTGAATTTGCCAACGTAATGCTA
Organism: Stegodyphus mimosarum; assembly: GCA_000611955.2. Classification (NCBI taxonomy): domain Eukaryota; kingdom Metazoa; phylum Arthropoda; class Arachnida; order Araneae; family Eresidae; genus Stegodyphus; species Stegodyphus mimosarum. Next base: position 186,812 of record KK117171.1, read on the forward strand.
ATCAAACTTTATTGAAACAAAGTAAAAATTGTACGAATATTTTTTAATTCTGAAAATATTTTTTAAAGTTATTAACCTCAAAATTTACTTTCTAAACATTTTCTAAGAATGAATGCCATATTAAATTTCTTCGAACAAGGTTTAATTTTTGTTAAATCTGTACTTATTGGTTTTAACAAAATTTGTTAGTGTTTTCCTGTACGAATTTTTTATATTCACTGAAAGTAATTTTCCAGCACTGTTTATTTGCGAAGGAAATGAGAGCGAAAAATTGAAAATATTTGTTATATGCAATATGAGGGAATGATTTATGGATTTCATTCAATGAAAATCAAGTAGTCAGATGAAAACAATCCTAGTTTTTTAATGCAATAGCTACATCTGAAATTTCTTGCATTTTAAATATAGTTTATGTTCATTATTACGAATGTTTATTTATTACAGAAAAAGGGCGTTATTGAAACGAAAGTGGACAGTCACGATTTCTAACCATTTGCACCTAGCACTAATGGAAACAGCTACAATAAAGAGTCATAACGACAGTCTTGTGCATATCAGATTTAAAAAAGGTCGCTCCTAGAAATAGAAAATGCCAACGGTTAAATATTCAATTAATTTTTACACTGAATTATAAAAAAGCTTGTAGAATTTCAATACCAGTTACTTCAATCCGTAATATTTGCTACTCATTTTTTGAAATTCCACTTTATGAACACTCCGATTTACATTTCAGTAACGGCCAAAAATTTTCAAAATTCGTGATTTAATAGTTTAGGTTTTCTGGAATAATTATTGTATTAAGTTTTTTCCACTGGCAAGCACTGGCCTATAACGGCATTGGCCACTACTAAGGCTAGAAGTGGTGGCCATTTTATTGTAGAAAGCACCTAATAGGCGGCCACCGTTACCCCCTATGAAAGGACAGACAATTTTACATCCGTGCCTTCTCCGGGATTCGAACCCGAGCCCTTTGGTATCGCAGTCAGGTTCCCCTAACCACTATACCGTCTGAGCGGCAACGTTACTTAAAATAAGCTATTTCATTTTCTATAAACATGAAAATTTTTGTCTAAAACTTCTAATTTCTAAAAATAACTAACTGAAGTCTCATAATTACCTTTTCAAGCTCTTTAGGTACCTGTTTATTGACGCACAATGCTAACCGACGACGGCTGATAAAAGTAGAGCCAGTCGGTCGACAGCAATACTTGAGTTTAGAAATACTGGAGAGAAATGAAAAAAATGGAATCAAATTAGTTCAAGAAAGCTGATGTGCAAGAATACATAAATGTTCTAAAATGGAAAAATACATAAGATTAGGTTATTTTACTAAGGCAAAACATTAAAGAACTTTAAGTTTGTAGCCCTGTAGAGCTTTGAAAGCTTGGAAAGTTTTCATCGGTTAACTGAATGAAAAGCATACTAGAAATCTGCTCAGCGAGAAACAATAACAAAAATATTAGCTCTTTGTAATATAGATAAGCAATAAACAAATTCTTTATTCCTTAAAATTATATGGAATAATTGAGTTATCTGGAGCTAGGAGTTTGATAACGTGCTGATAAATGGCTGCTTTCCGGTTGAACCGTACCCTGAAACTTCGACGTGCAGTGCAAGACGAATTACTTCTGGTCATAATACCAGGGCTTAGAGAAGACCTAGTTCATATAGCTTTTCCCGCTGAAACAGGAAGTGAGAAGTAATGATGTAGTCACGTTGTCAGTGACTACAAAGATGCAATTCGCAGCAAAGAAAAGTTTTAAATTTGAAGAAAAGAGCTTAAAAACTGCGTGGAAAAATAGCTTTAGTTTAAAAAGTTATTACTATAAACATTTATAATGTTTAAAAAGTTAACTTAATTTTAAAATAGATAAAATACGTTACATTTTCTTAAAAGTTGGAGGTTTCTTTCCCTGTGCATTTAGTACTAAATCAAAGATAAAAACTAAGGCGTTCTTTATCTTTTCTTCATCTGCTTACTAAGTGGGAGAATTTATTACTCTAAAATGACTAAGAATTTTTTTAAGTTGGGCCAAAAACGCACCTTAATTTGATGTAGTTTTGAATATCTTCCAATTTTTTTTCTTCAGCTAAAGAACAGGGATTCGAAATCTACAGTTTTATTCAAAGTTTAATCAAAGATTGCTTTTTTTCTCCAATTATAAATTTTACATTAGCGTGTTCCGCTTCGATATAACAAACATTTTAAAAATAATTGCCTAACTTGGTCACATTTATACACATTTAAATAAATACAAGGTAGATGCCTTAAGTTTGACAAAGCAACTTTTCTCACAGTATCTAAAGAGAATCTTTCAAAAGAGGAGCAAAGAAGGAAGATCCTTTTTCCTGTGAAATTACTTTATATGATTGTGATGACGTTTTATAGGATTAAAAATTAAAAAAGCAAGCTCGGCATTTTATGTAACATTATCAATGCATTCGTTTATTTTTAGTTGGAGCATTCAGCAATATTTACATCGTCATTTGAGTTTTTAAAATCATTCCTACCTGATTTATTATTCCCATCATTTTCGTAATCGGCCTCAAAATTAATTTTCTTCAAATTTAATTTCGTGTAGTCTTAAAGCACTCTGCGTTATTTCTTTTCTTGGCATAGTATTGGATTGTTAAGTTTCTTTTGCGGCAATCCAAGCAAGCGGTTTTTTATGTGGTCTTCAGTCATAGAAACTGTTCGCTGCAGATTCCTGCGTTCTTCACATTAATCTTCGACATAGGTATCCATATTTCTCGGAAAACGGCTAACTGCCCTTTTGAAAAATATATACAGTATCACTACTTTTCTCATTTCCATGAATTTTATGGCACTTTGCTACAAGGCAAGAAGACATTACATAAACGATACTTTACAACAATGCTCTCAAACTTGCATTACACACGGGGCAATTTGAAAGTAGCTGACGGGCAGAAATTGAGAAAAAAGGCGGAATTTTTTTAAACAAACAAAATTTGTTAAACTTAAACTCGTAACTAAATATTTCTATAAATGTACGAATAAAAATGAGGCAAACAAAAATACCAAATTTATACTTATTTGCCTGAAATCTCTAAAAGTGGGTATCAGCAAGAAATTTCTGTTGGTCATAATTTGGAATTGAAACCGACAGCGAAATATTAAAATTTGACATCTAAATATTAAAATTTTCAGATTTTATTCAACTAATTGTAATATATTGAACTAATAAGTAACTTATTTTTAATTTAAACTAAAAAGAAATATACGAAAAGGTTCCCAAGAGGAGATACAACTTGAGAATAAATGACAACCTAGCTAGCCTTCAGATTTTTCTATGACGCAAAAAAAAATTTGTAAATTATCATAAACTTTTTTTACTACACCTTTCAGCTACACCACCTCATGTTTCAATTTTCATGAACTTGTAAACTTGGAGGGAAATTAATAAGTATCACAAATTTTAGATACTCATTGACAGTCTGGTTTTTTCGTAGACAATTTTCAACGACGGAAAAAATTCTCATGTAAGTGTACTCAAAAACAAAGCGAATATTCTTATTTCAAAAATTCGTAACGTAAGATATTTATTTTTTGGAAAGTATTAATAATAGTAAATCAAATTTCATCTTAAAATCTTTGAACAAGATTTATATCAGTGCATTAATTAACTATTTCTAGATTTTCCGAAGAGCTATGTTCGTTTTTGGTAACGAATATAAAAGTAAAACTGGACTCCAAAGCATTCAAATCTTGCACTTTTTCTTCAAATTCTTGTTATAGTTATGCTAATTTATGGGAAATGTATTCGCAAGCAATATAAAACTGCTTCGACGGCCGCCAGTTTCACCGACACTGCTTCACTAGAAAGCAATTATGTCATTAAAATTGATTCGAGATGTCCACATTGCTAGTTTAAAACAAGTGCAGTCGGAGCAGATGCAACACAGTGATGGCAGACTACTTGTCAGCTGCCCCCCCCCCTCCATGAGGATAGTGTTGGCGAGGAGTCGTACAAAAGAATGAGCTTTCTCTAACCTTGGCATAACACGAAGCTGAGTTTTTTCCTCATATCCCGAGTTCGAAACCCAGCGCTCAGGTAACACTGTTACGAATATCTTCCAAGATACCTTTTTTAACACGTTGACGCCCCCCTGACCCACCGGTGGGTCATATTTGTCTGTTCCGTGGGGTGACATGACCCACCGGTGGGTCATGTTTGATTGTCCCGCGGGCCAGCGTGACTCACCGATGGGTCACGCTTGTATATCAAAAAATACGTAGCATAAAATTTTATTTTAATTATTCAACAGTATGCATTAACATTTCAACATTATAATCAAACATTCAATACAAAACAAACTTCTTAAAATGTAACAAGTAAATTAAGTATAATTAAATATTAAATTTTTCTAAGCAGTTTTTTAAAGCACGAACGGAATAAGTTACAAACCCAAAATATTATAGTTATAAACCCAAAACATTAGTTATAAACCGCCGCACGAAACGGACCACTGATCCAAGCGCCGCCGCACGAAAAGAACAGTGAATATCCGTCCCGCCGTCAACCTGTTAAATGCTGCTTTAATTTTTCCCATCTTAGGGTGTACGTTATGTGCTTATTTTTCTATACTAGAGGTTTCAAAAGCTATTAATGAAGATGATTGCATTAAAACTTAAAACTGAATCTAGGCATGAATAAAAATATAGAATAGGATAAGCATACAAGTCATCAGCTTTGATGAGTTTCGCTTAGAATTACCATATTTACTAGCCTGCGTCTCCTCAATCCTTCCAGAATTTTTACTGATTTATTTAGGAACCTTTATTCGCATGATTATCTTACTTCCTAAATTCAAGACGTGGCCTTCGATACCAGTATGACTAGTACCTAGAAATTTCAGATTGCTAGTCTAACTTCGAATTTAAGAATTCCTCATATTACTACTATATGCGCATTTCAAAGCAGCTTATTCCAAGGTAAGCAAGGGTTTACAGTTTGTACAATTTATGAAGACAATACCGCTCCGAGATAAAATTCCATCAAGTGTTAAAAATACAAATGCGTCTATATTTTGTGGCACTGGACGTTTCTCTTTCGAAATGAATAAGTATTCGAAGAGTCGAATATCACTCTTCAGTCTCCCCGCCCTAAAAGTTTAGACAAGCATTTAGGGCATATTATTTTACTGTTTCTGAAATTCCTTTTAACCCTTTAACTGCTATGGGCGCATATATGCGTCCAGAAAAACCATCGGTGTGGCCTATAGGCGCATATGGGCATCCGGCAGTGATACCAATGGACGCAATTGGGAGCTCCGAGAAGTGCGTTGGTTGTTTACTGCTGTTCATGTGCATGTTCGGAAATTATTTGTATTGTACATGTTCAGCACTCGCAGAAAGCTCATACCTCATTCGTTCTGAATTGGACGTGGCCTGTTATGGCCATGAGACCAACTTGTTTGGCTAGGTGGGTCGGGCTGAGCCCACTTCCGATACCTCATTCGTTGCTTAGCAACGAGAAAAATGAAATTTCGTTCATTCCGTCAACCATTCTGCAGCAGCATGCCGCTCACGCGAAGCGCTTCAATTACAGCAGTTAGCAGTCAAAGGTTAAAATTAGTCATTCCTTTCTATCGATATCGAAACTGAGGACAAATACGAAATCTATAGATTTAAAGAGCATGCAAACAAATTTTTCTTCCAACCGCAATAGAAGGGATATGTAGCACGGTATATAACGGAAACTTAAAGAAATTTCCCCGAAAAACGTAATAGCATTAGTTTAAATACATTCAATTGTTTAACCTTTTTTTTATGTTTCCTGTAGAATTAGTACATACCATGCAACATTCACCTTAGTTTTCAAGAGGAAAGATTTGGTTGGCTTTAATTATGGGGACACTTCCATAGCGACTAAGGGAAACTGGCTCGTAACCACATTACACATGTGGAAAGCATGAAAAGGCCCATGCAGCCAGCCCTTTCGCCTGGAATAGAGCCCAGGGCGAACAACCAACGTTCAGCTACTTTACTGCTCGGCCACCGTTGGTGAGCTAGAAAAAAAAGGAAATATATCCTCAAGTTCTACTCATTTCCTCTTAATTCTTTTGAAAGCTGCTCCAGATTAATCTGATAGTAACCTTATTTTTTTTCGAGGTGAGAGTTCTTGAATTTCTGCATCAAAATAAAAATTGCAGTGCGATCATACTTCTGCTAATCTCAGCATCCACCGCACTGTTTTCCCATATTGTCGCCATTTTGAATTTGCGAACAACCGCTTTCTCTTGATTGACATAAACATTTGCATTGAAAACGTTCGAATTACTTTCACCGTAAATCTGATTCCACAGGATGAAATCATTTTCGGCTTGTGTAATAAAACCCTATTCCTGACATGATAAATATCACTTACCCTAAGAATAAATTAAACACTGAGGGCATCATTGGATTCTTAGTAACCTTGTTAATGCCTCTCTTATGAACACTGTCCGTCAACGAATTGATTTTCACCTGGAATTAAAAAAAATAGTAATGTATTTACCAAATTTTTTAATGCTTTGGAAAACATGGCAGAAATTTTAAAGAGACACCTTTTTAATTCTCAAGAAGATTCACTATTTACACTTCGAGTAAACAAAGTTCGAATTCACTAGTGATATAAAAAACGTAAAATCAAGTCCAGTCGATTGTTAAGACTTGCGAAATTTTTCCTTTAATATTCTCCCCGCATTACCTAATGTACACGCTACATCTGTTCGGAAAAACTCCATTTATTATCTCATTCACTTCAAATGTGACAAACTCATTTCCCTTTTGCCTGCTTTGTAGATATGAATGCGGTTTAGCAGAATGCATAACTCACCTACCATAAACAGCGGTTAATCATTCTGAAAGACCCTTGATTTCATTGTTTTCTAGCCTTTGTAAGATTCAAATTCCAAGTAAAGAAAGCACTTTCAATAAAAATTTATACTTCGGAATAAGCTCACAAGGAAAGTCTCCTAACCCTGCACTTAATTTTTCTGAAAAATGTGAATCTACGCGTCTAAAAATACATAAGCATGAGTTTGTTTTTAATATTCTACAGATGAAGATTTAAAATATAAAACTGACCAGATTCGTCGCTATTTGGCAATATTCAAAATTTTCAGAAATTCAGTTTCGAAAGTTTGAAAAGTCACCAAGGTGATAGATTCTTGATAACAAACGAAAAAGAATTTTAAAGAGATAACAAGCGAAATATGTATTTTTGTTGTCAACACAAGGTAACTTACAATTAAACACAGTTAAAAAGAACTGATGAAAGTTTAATCTCCGAAAAGGCTCAATGCAAGAAATTTTGGAAATCAATTTATTATGAAAGTATGCCTTATACTGTAGATATTTTAGCTTAACTAGAACAGTACACTTTACGTAACGGTAGCTACGCCGACTGTATAATGCACTTTTATTCCTTTGCGCGTGGAAGTTTCGGTAGTTTTCCCATGTAGTCAGCCCCTTTTCCTAAATTTGGGCCAGGAATAATTGGTGTATGTTTGGTTATCTTATCAAAGAGCAGGTCTTTGCAATGGATCCAGAAGCGCAAGAAGTTTTTCACAAGCATTTTATTTTTAAACGCATTTATTTTTAATGATTAGTATTTTGAAAGCTTAAACTAATTGCATGCTATTTATTCCTCAGTACTTTGTACACAATGGTTTACGTCAATTCGATTATGGCAGCATTCATGAGAACCATTTGCTTTTTTTAAGTTTGTTTTATTATGGCAAAAGCACTCTAGGGCTACCTACCTAAGGGAAGAGATGCATTCATTGAGAACTTTCTAAGAGAAACTGCCTCGTATACACGTTACACAAGACGAAAACCACGAAAATGCCTATGCGCAGCTAGCCCGCTCATTTAGAATACAACACAGGTCAAGTACCAGCGTTCAGCGACTTCACCGCTCAGCCGCTGGTAGGCACATCAGTTAAACGTAGTGACGCCTCCGTGGAAAACACGCTAAGAAAACTTAGATCGTAAATTCACTGGGGAAAAATCACAAAAACGTCTACGAAACCAGTCCTTTTCCGCGGTCACCTTGAGGTTAAAATGAAAAACTAAAAAATTTCGAACGGTACTAGGTAAGACCAATAAGCAGAGCTCAGCGTGTCTACCAGTGTAATCATGAAGCAATTAGGGGAAATATGATACTGGGGATATTTGGCGTCAAAGGACAATACGTTCCAATTTTTACAGAAGGTTCCTATGTAATTCTATTATAAAAGTTACTATTTTCAAACTGTATACTGTTAATAAAAATATTTAAAGGGTTTCATGTTTCGTTCTTTGAAGCTAAGAAATACGTTTAAAGAAATTTGTTTTTTCGAAGGAAGTTGGCGAGTAGGCCTTGTTAAAGAAAAGTGTTTGGTGCACGTCGTCCTATAATGAGAAAGATCCGACTATCATCGCAGATATATTACGCGCGCAAATTTGCAGGAAAAACGAAGTAATCCTTTCAGTACAAATGCACGAGTTAAAACTGTTTAACACTACTCAAAAATATAAAAATGGAAATAACCATTTGCAGCATTTTGACACTTGCTTCTGTAGTTTTAATTTCCAAGTATTTTGGAACTTCATTTCCGGCGTAACACTAATGGAGATGGGCAGAGTGAAAGTAATACATTTCTGTATTTAAACAAATAAGTTACCTTTCCAAGTATTTCTTTAAAACTATCTTCTTCTGGCATGTTTTCTTCACCAATATATTCCTGGATAGAAGTAGCCATCTCCTTGCAGAATGATTGAAAATAACTGTCATCTTTTAATTCTTCCGTATCTGAAGAAACGAAAATTGAAATTCAACATAAAATTGGTATTTATATATAATACATTTGCAATCAACAATATATCTATAAGGTCAATTCGAAAACATCGAACACTTAAGGAGGGAATCAAAATCCTAATCACTTTCTAAAATATTCTAAAAATATACATTTTGCCGAGGCTTCTCCGCTATTAGAAGTATATTTTTTAAATAAGTCTTTCAGGGAAAAAATACAGCTGAACTACCGCATAGCATCTCATAACTGAAATATTCTTTTTCAAAAGCATTTTGAGTCGATAGCAAGCGTAACTGAAAGGACAAGAACAGGCAATTTGATGAATCGGAAGGATATTGTATTTGGCCTAAACACACGCGGAAAAAGGAGTACACATTGTGTAGCTGCCAAATTCAACTGCTCTCCAAAATGGTGTTTTGCTTCACGCGGCGTCATGAAGGTGGTGAAAATCTCATGTTCTCTGCCAGCGTCAATTTTTGAGGTATTCCTAATTCATGATTCAAATAGATTCACTGAAAGCTTTTGGAATCTTTAAATTATTTCAGCTTTATTTTCAACGAGTTTCTCACGTAATGTGATGCAGTGCCATTCTTACAATCGTTCTATTTTGCGCCAACTCAAAATCAGATATGTTTCTCCACTAATGGGCAATTACGAGCAACCATTTTCTCTAGTATTAGAACATTACTGTATTGATTCGAAGATGAAATTACTTGCTGAAGCAAGTTTCCTTGCTTTTCTAGATCCCGAGAGAAAAAAATGTCAGATTATTTCTGAATAGAATTTATCAAAATAAACATTAATGAACGCCAGTACACCTCGCATTAATAAATTTTAGGAACTGAAATTTAGGTTAACTCTGCCTACCACAACCGATTTTTTGCTAAATACTGAAATTTTTTGCCAAATACTCGCTTTGATTCCTCCATTTCGAAAATATTTTGAAATTATTCAGATTTTTCATCATATTCAATTGACAACGAAGTGACTTCCCTTTGTTCAATGGAACCGAATTATCAAGTGGCTGTTTGATTTTAATCTTGCTATATCTTATCTACCAAATGTAGATGCATTAGTGGTGAAATTTAAGTCGCACATTTATGTTACATGATACGAGGAAAGCGACGAAAACCCTATGTACTCAACTGGAAATACAACCTAGATGCTGAAACATCATTGTTTCTGGAAATCAATAAAAGTAATTGTCACTAAAAACTGAAATATTGCTAGAAATCAAAATACGAATGAAGAAGCGCCATCTGATCTCTGGGAAGTCAAAAGCTGCGTGATTATTTGAAGCTATTTGTTAAAATATTTCATCTCTCGTTTTCTAAAATATTACAATATTGCTATAAACTCAGACACTGCATAGTCAGATTATGAAGTTTTGATTTGATTGAATACATTAAAGTACATTTGAATGAAATATTTCTGGAATGATTTCCAAGGAAGAAAGAGAGCACCATGACTCTTTAGAACAATATAAATGATAAAGTTTAGATGATACGGCTTTCAAACTGATCATACAAAACTAAATCCATTCCTCTTAAATTGTTCGTCATGTTGAGAAAGCAAAGATAAGGGTTCAAACTGATACCGAGTGAACACTCATCGAAGAAAAAATTTAAATAAGTTTTTTTAACCATATAATTTTGCCATGTGGCCGTCCTGTAAGGTTCGATAGTACTTTTAGCCCAAAGGAGCGTTAGCTCAGAAGGGCTATTAATTTCGTTTTGGCATTTTGCGTCGATTCACTGTAAATGTCCTTATCACTTTTCAAACTGTTGCCACCAAATGTTATCGTCCAGCGTTATATTTAAATAAATTAAATAATGAAGAATTTGCACAAGTGTATATTCTCGCATTGTGATAAAACAAAGTACCCAGAGCCATCAAATTATGAATAATGTAATCCTCCTTCGAATACGGGCATCTGAAAGCCCAAATTTGGAATTCCTCAATTAGGAATTTTATTATAGATTCCATATTTTGTAACATTTTAACGAATTTTTGATTAAGAAACTCAACGATTTCAAAGCGAGCAATGGACTATAACACTGTCATACATTTTCACCTCCAGCACGAGAGACTGTATCGGAAACTCTAAAGATACCTTCATTTTAAAATTATTTTGCGATATAGCTGTTGAATTTTAAGTGCGAAGAACGTGATATTTAATAAAAAATTTAACACAGAAAACGTTAAAAAACGCCCCCTTTGGGCGTAATGTAAAATCTGAAAGCTTTCACTTTCCTTTTTCTATCTGCATTCTACCTTGTATAAATTATATACAGTGATCTACCTCGGTACTCCGGTAGTATGAGAACTGAACGATATTGTGTTTCGTACGCCAATCCTGTACTGGATGACTTCTCATACAGGAGAATGAGCAGACCTCATTTGCAAAAAAAACGCTTCAAATTACGGAAGAACAAAGTGCACCGTAATTAATATTTCCAGTTAATTTATCAATTAAAAATTACCAGTAAACAGAAGCTTCGCTAATATTCAAACTCACTTCACTTGCAAATATGCAGGAGAAACGTGATTTGCTATTATACACTGTGTTATCTGATAACTTAGAAGTAGTAGAATCTTTCAGAGTTTAGAAGTACAGTTGCAACATTCAGAAGGCGATTTTTTGATTATCAGCAACAATATAAATAGAACGGTAACGAAAGAATAATTTTCCAGGATGCAAGTAGAAAAATCGGGCCTTCCATTTGCCAAAATTGGTGGCACCATCGCCAGTCTACAGAAATCTTAAAACAAATCAAAGTATCAAATTTAACAGGTTTGGCTCAATTATAGCAGAGCACTCGAAGGCTATCTGCCTGAGGGAAGGGATGTTTTCGCGGAGGACGTTTTAACAGAAACTGGCTCTCGTACCCATTACACTTTGGGAAAACCACGAAAACGTCCATGCAGCAAATCCAGAATTCGAATTTCGGACCGAACTACCAGTGTTCAGCGGCACAACTCAAAAATTACAAAAGATATCGATTGCATCGATATTTTCGCAGTTTTATTTCATGCGTGATTTAAAAGAAGACATGTTCCCTTCAAAAATTCTCACAAAGATGCCATTCCCTTAGGTTTAGAATCTTCACATGTTTTACCTATTTTTTATATAAAGCGAACTTATGTATGCAAGATCTCAGCACTATCAAATGTAAAATTTTAAAAATTTCTTCTGTTAACCATGTATTTAAACAAAATCAAATTTCGTTTGCTTAAAATTTGTTTTTAAATTTGAAATTAAAATCCGTAAGAAACTTACAAGATTTGAGGTCGGCGAAACTCACGTATGTATCTGTATCTCCAAATTTTTCCTTTATTTCATTCCAGTCTTTGCCCTGGTTAAAATTATAAAATGATTAGAATTAGAAAACGAATTTAAAGATCTATTAATAGAAAAATGAAAAATTATCCCTTCGAATGAAGTATACGAGTTTAGCAAAAACTTAACTAATTATAAATGTTTAAAAGTCCTCAATTTTAAGCCTTTTCTTCCAGAAAGTCGC
>KK117171.1:199171-215755 GCA_000611955.2 Stegodyphus mimosarum
CGTCGTGTAATATTTTAATGTAAACCAGTCTTCAATAAATTGGCAAAACTGATATTTTAACATTTGAATTGCACAATCTCTACACTATGCACTCTACTTCAAATAACTAACATGTGATTGAGCAAGAGTTTCGAATTTCATTCGAATAAGTCAGAATGACAAATTGATTAAATTCGTTTATGCATTTTCATTAGACTATAGTAAATTACTTAGCTTTTCAGCATATTCTCATTTCGATTTGATTGATAACTATATTAATACCAATAAAGGTACTTCCGGAAAATCCCGTCGATCACAAGAGACGGCGCCAATAGCGCCAAACCAAAAAACCAAGAAAAATACGTTCTATTCTTATTTGTTGTTCAAATTTATTACATTATTTATATTTAATTTTTCATTAAAAATTCCCATTATTTGTTCCGCGATATCGCCATATCGTGGCCATTAATACATTTTTTGGAGGCCGGTAAGATTTCCTAACTTTGAAAATATTCAACAGCATGCTCTTCTGTAGTAGACAGGTCCCAAATTTTAATCTTTTTCGAAAATGCGTGATAGAGGGGAAAAAGAAGCCTTTACTCAAGAATAATAACTAACACGTTAACCAAGGTTACACCAAACACAGGGTGTCTGAAGACTTCCATTTTTGGCAAAAAATCGCGTAGTTTAAACAAAGAATATGTATTGTTAAGAAGGAAAACTTCTTCGCAACAGAAGTGGCTCCGTCCCAACGCAGAGGGAAACAACTGCGCATGCGCGAAATATCTCTCCAAAGTACCAAAGCTAGAAGCCTGCCTCGAAGGTCAGTTTACCAAGAGTTCATAAACCGAATATCGTTTTAAATTTCTTTAAACTTTAAAGGAAAAGAAAATATTTTTTCACGCAAGTTAATTAATGGATTAGTTATTTTGAGCAAAAAAAGAAAATCCAAGTTTAATTTATCGCGAAATGTCAAAGAACGTTTTTTAACGTGTTCCTCAATTTCCTGTACACACCGCGAAGGGGAAAATTTTCCCTCCGCATTGTAGCGGCGTAATAGCAAACTGGTTTATATTAAGTCTATGGAAACTTTCCCTCTTTACAGACTTTCTTTGGTTTGCAGTTTTCTTTAACAGGCAAAAATGGTCGACGAGTTTTTACGCAAGTACCCCAACATAATGATCCTCATAACTTATATTCTTGAAAGCTGAAGAAACTGAAATACTTGTTACATTTCTTTAGAAGTATTTAGCAGCGTGTGTTCACAAGACATAGTAACAATTTCCTTTCAATATCCCGTTCTCAGTCACTTGGGTATTTAATACACTCCTTTTCCTGTTATAGGACAAAATTATTTAAAATGACTGGTAATTGCATCAAAACGATAAAGAAGTTCTCATAACTGCATCAACATGTCAGTCCTTCGTGTTTGCACAGTGGTATCGATGCATGTTTTGAGACACGAAAGGTAGAAATCAAACCCAAAAAAGAAAAAGGCGCGAAATCTCATGGTAAAAGGCCAGTTATGCAGCATCAAGTCGAGAAGTAGAAGAAAAGCTATTATCCAAACATCTTAGAAATTTCATTTGCAACTTTCGTTGAAATACACTCAATGTCAAGACAAATTCTTTTCATAACTGCATTAACATATCCTTCGCAACCTTGTCCTCGCTAGTGTACTTTGAGACCAAGTAAGTTTTCGGCTCGAAACATACAAGAAAAAAGTTATAAGGACAATGTTAAATATATTTTAAATGACGGTACAATACTATTCGGAGGATTGTTTCTGTGCAATTTAAAATGTGAAGCTAGGAATTTGCAATTAGGAAATTCCGAGAGCTCAAAATAGCAGGATATCATAGTTTAATTTCGAGGTCGGTGTCAGTTCATTTAATGTGCAGTACAGTCAAATTTCAGTACACAAAATCTAAGGTTTCAAAAATCATTTTATAAGGGTAATACATTTTACAAAGCCATCTTGGAGACGCTGGAAAGGATTTCTCATTTGAAGTTCTCAAACTGCCATTTCAAATTAACGTATTCCATACGCTAACGCACTGTTAATACGCGTGGAATTAGTGATGAAGTCAACCAGTCTAAATTTGCTTACGGGAATCTATGCATATCTACGTTCTAAATCTTGTTTGCTCAAGTGTATTGAGCAGTACAGAATTAAACATTCCAAGTCACTCATCACTGGGAACAGAAATGCAAATAAGTGAAAACGAATGGAGTTATGGTGCAACGTTCTGCGAAACAAAATATTCTGACCAGTAATATCTAAAGTGATTTTTTTTTACATTTATACAGAAAAACTGATCAGTGCTAGACTAAAAATATTAACTTACTTTTATTTTCAGAATGACTTTGCCCACCATTTGCACAACATCACGGAATTTGCTAAATGGTAGATTCGGCAAAATTCTGCATTCAAGCTGATGATCTGCAAAGGCTTCTTCCTAAATACATGAAAGAGAATATGCAGTAATTATAAGTAATATAAAGTACTGAGTATATAAAATATAAAGTATAAGTAATATAAAGTATATAAAGTGAATACAAATTTGACAACTCCCTACAGTAGTTGCAATGTTAATAAAAAATTAATTGATATGTAGTAAAGCATAATTTACAAATTCATTTCGTTAGAAAAACTTGCATATGCAAATCCGATATAAGCATGTAACGAATCTTAGTCGCTGATGTACAAATAAAAGAGACCTACCAGTCAGCGACCGAATAAAATTGTTGAACAATGCTTATTCGACCCAGGCTCATACATCTGCTAAAGGGAATATTAGTGGTTTTCACATGTAACGTGAATACGAACCAGTTTCCCCGTAAGTTGTTTATGAAGGCATTCCTCCTCTCAGGCAGATAGGCTTGGGTGTTTTGCATCAGTTAACTCGTAGCAAAAGTTGTTCACATTTGTTATCCCTAACTCCTCAAAGAGAAACTTCGAAATGCGGACACTTTTGAAGTTGCGGACGCCTTGATACAAGTATTTCAAATGTTATGCATTCTACCCAAGTTTCAATCAGAATTTCACAAATTGCAGTGCGTCTAAAATCCTTTGAAGAGGAAGATTTATTTTTTTTGTAAAGAATTGGAGTGGAGTACCATGATGACCGAATTTTACCCCTCACTGGTCAACTTATTTTTAAAGCTTCTCCTGTTATATTGCCTTAAAAGAGATTCTCCTTTATTGGCAAGAGATGTGCGTGAACCGAGGCAAGAATACCCTATTCTTTATTCGCAATGGGGTGCTTTTAAATTTCTCTTAAGTACATAACTGCATCTTCGTAATTACTACCTTATACTCTCCAAGTTTTCCTGTTTGGATATAGTGTAATTTTTATTAAAGCAAAGCATTTCGTTAGCAGATTCAATCTAGCCCTTGGTCCGAATCATAATCCCCTTCGCAATTTCTTTTCAGTTTTCTTACAGAACTGTAAAAAGGATTTAGCTTATGCAACTGAAAATCAAGTAGAATTTAGGGGGCCTCTCATTTTTTCTGCCGCTGTGCTCTCACTTAACATATTTCTGGAACTCAGAGCATTAGAAAACATGCGTGCTACTAATTAAACACATGTGCTAAACAGCTTTTTAAGTGAAATTTGACGACTATTATATCTTTTCAATACCACAGTTTCAAAATTTCATTTCATCCAATATGCAACTCTTTCTATATTGTTTAAATTTAAATAATATCCAAGATTCTCGCAGGTCGAGTTCGACCAGTCTTAGAAAGCCCGGAGTACTTGAGTGGTTTCACCATGAGTGGTTTTAATGTAAATTAACTAGTTTTCCTTGTGTCTACAACGGCTTCTTCCTTTAAGAAACTAGCCATGATGTAGACTACATCAATTAATCATCTATTTCTTCGTTTAAGTAAAGGTACTTGCGTAAAAACCCGTCGACCCTTTTTGCCTATTAGAAAAGACGCCAAACTACGCGAGTTTTCGCCAAAAATGGAAAAGTGTTCTTCAAACACATTGGGTTTAACCTTGATTACACGTGTCAGTTATTCTTGAATAAAGACTTCCCCTCTTTCACGCATTTTTGGAAAAAAGGATTAAAATTTGGGACCTGCCTACTACAGAAGAGCATGCTATTGAATATTTCTAAAGTTATGGAATCTTACCGGCCTAAAAAAAGTAAATGGTCACGATATGGCAATATTACAGAAAAGTAACGAAATTTTTAATGAAAAATTAAATATAAATAATAATATAATACATTTGAAAGAAAAATAATAGAACGTTTTCTCTTGTATTTAGTAAATGGTTTTTTTAGTTTGGCACGATTGGCGCCGTCTCTTGTGGTCGACGGAATTTTCCGTAAGTACCGAAATAAATAAGGATTATAATTAAGTATTCAATGTTCAAGATAATTTATTTCACTTGAATATGAAAACTGTGCTATCAGTCTAAGGGAAGAAATGCTTCTCTGAGCATTTTTAAGGGGAAAATAGTTCCTGTTCTGGTTACACAGGCAGAAAAACCTTGAAGACGCTCATGTAGAGTGTTCTTTACCCGAAATTCCATCCCGAGCTGAAATACCAATGTCCAACACAATACGTACTGGACTTACGGGCCGCAGTCTGTTCAAGAAATTTCATAATTACAATAGCTTCAATGTCAATATTTAATTTCAGATACACATTCGACGCAATTACAGTAAAACCTTTGACGAAGATACCTCTCAAAGAAACCAGAATATATAATACCGTAAATAACGCTAATGACCGCCGATGATCCTGTTTATGATTATTTATGTGAAGCACCAAAATTGAACTCACTGTTGCTTCTCAAGTTTATCTTCAAAAATTAGCTTTTGTTTTCAAAATTCAGTCTGTTTTAAAGTTTGAGAAACAGGTTAATAGTTTCACACAATGTAAAATTTTAAATTTAATTAAAGTTAAGAATTTACTTTTCAAAATTTCGCGAAGTTCACTAATCCATAGCTTTTATATCACTGATAAATTATAATCCATACGTTCTCATTTTAAATTTTTTGCGTTATCTAAATATAAAATTGTTGAACTTTATCTCAGTTTTCTGTGTCAACTCTAGCAGATGCTTTGCTACACTAATATTGGCATTTAAAAAACCTCACAAGTCGCACAGGAAAAACTAATGTGTGTAAACGATACTCAGTCACTTACATTGTTTATATAATTGCGCATGCCAGAGCCAGATGCAATATAGGCAACTGCCTAGGACGCCGGTTTTATAGAGCGCCAGCTAAGGTTTCACAAGAGAATTAAAAGTATAGCTAGCTTTTTGTCATCAGCTTAATTTGGAAAGTGTATAAGAGGTTATTTGACTATGACAAAACACACAGAAGCTAACTGCTTAAAAGCAGTGATAACTTCGTGAAAGACTCTTATAAAAATTAGAACGCATTCATGTTAAACATGGGGAAAACCAGCTGTGCAGATCGGAAATGCTGGAGCTGGACTTGACAGGACAAATTTGGTATTAACAGTATGTCTCTGTGACTTATTCATTTTCAAGTTCTGAGCAATGCATTTGTCTACCAACAGATACGTACTCCATTCAACGTACCCTGATGTATTACTTAATTCAGATAATACACAAAGTAGGCAAAAGTATCCGTTAGAAAAAATATTTTGCGATACGGCCAAGGTACAGAATCGCATCAGAAGCTTGAATTGCTACTGTCCAAGAAGCTCTTGGAAATACGGAGCACCATGTTAGATGTCCGACTGGCTTAAATAAGTGATGAATTCTCTACGATTTCTAGATATTACGAGAGGCTGATCGGCAAATATTTTCATTCATTCTGCGACATAAGAAAATGTCGAAAGATCTAGATAGAAAGATTTTAGCAATGGCAAAAGGTACATGTGCCACACATTTTTTGGAAGCTTTATAAAGCCTAAAATTTTTCAAAAACGAGCAATTTTTGGAAAATTATAGATTATAGTGTATTACAATATTTTAGACGTATTTTTAAACTTTTTAGACTGCTACTATACAGAATATTCGCATTAAGCAAGAGAGACCCAATATATTTACAAACATGGGCAGCAGTTATAACCATCTTCGAAGGTTATATACCTGACCCAAGTCTCCATATTGCGGAATGATTATATATTCTTATCCAAAATTTGCATTAAAATACCACCTTCGCAAATGATATCAAGGGGATTCTGCTCATCGCAATCGTTCATAAACGTTGAACTCAAAATTGGCAACTGCTTGAATGAAGATTTGGATAGTATACATTTATAGAAAACTCGCGAGAACTTAAACCAAAAGAATGTCATCATGGATGACATTTTGTGAAAAACTAGTTTTGGATAAATCCCATCTGTAATATACCAGATGGTAAATTCCCAAGAGCTGCCACATTAGTACTTAATTCGTAGGCAGAAAGCGAAATCCCAATGTAACGTAGCATTAGCATATGAATACTGCGTGGCCATTGACTGAAATCGCGTTGCATTGGCATTTCATTATATTGTTCTTACAATAGCAATCACCCTCAGAAATAAAGGCGCGCGCGGCTATTTTCAGCGTTTGATATTGTACTACACGATAGATTTCTTTCACTACATGCTTTAGACATACTACTTCACAAAGAAATTGTCCAATATGGAAGACGTGAACATACATGGATGAAACTGAGCATGTAAATAGGAAAATACGAAGAATTTACCTCTACTATTTCCAAACGTATGCACTGTTGATAAAACGGGAATATAGTGTAAAGCGATCATCTTGTCTTTTCCTCACCGCGAACATATTCAAGCAGCTATCTGTCGCTTTGTTTATTTGCTACATTTATTTGATCGATTATGGGAAAACATGCAAAGTGTATTCCGGAGGCTCTTTCTAAAGCTGCCACTTAGCTGGTTGATTTCTTCACACAAAAAATTCCCGATTTCTACGAAACCCATTCACTGAAACTGGAACTTCATCGAATGACTAGTGTTCAAGTGTTTTACGCATTCGATCGCCATTGAGTGCAACACGAACCAGAATCTAGAAATAGACCTGAAAAGTACCACGTATGTGGTCTTGCTTTCAAAATGTTTTGCATTGGGTACATTCAGCTGGTTTTATCCAGCGAGATCTCACTGCTTTTTGCTTTGAAATAAATATAACGACCTTGCTGACGGAACAGGGCTTTAACATTGTGTAAATTCTCTAAACTATGCATAGGATTATTACCTTACTGAAAAATGGCGGGCTGTAAGCCATTCGAGAACTATAGGAAACAGATTAGCAACGTTTGACGCATAGTACTAGTTATAAGACACTTATCGTGCAACTGTCAGTCCAAGGGATCAGACATGAAGTACATCACATATGCTGGGGTGACGGCAGCGGAGGAATGGTCGCTAACGACGTTCATATCCATCTTAAACTGATGCAACAGGATACACATGCATTCCAGAAAGAAATTGGACTCATCTAGAGCAACAGCGGTACATTCGCTACTCCAGTTCTTTTGACTTCGGCTCTAAATTATAACAAAGTTTTCGATTATTTGAAATCAACAGCTGTCGGCATACGGTTATGCTCATGTTTAATTAGGTACAGCATGCTCAGGTGTATCTAACCTTCAATTCTGGTTGATGTGGCAATGCCCAAGGGAGATTACTTAGTGGAATATCCTCTGTACTTCTTTTCGATGTTTATTTAGGCTAGGGTAATTTTTTCATCAAGATATGCTGGTGTCGGTCAGGCTGCATCATTCCTTTCGGCCTGAGTTCAAATCCAGTTCCAAAATTAACCAACTCGCCTGCGAAATTTTATAACCAAATGACTGGAATGCAAGTATTAAGTCAAAGAACCTCTATGTAAAGAAGGAAAGGCTCCATAGACGTAATGTAAACCACTTTGTCTGCAACGCCGCTACAAAGAAAAGGGAACATTCGTCAAGGGATTTGGCGACGGAATCTGTTGGCGAGAATTTCCCCTCTGTGATATGCCGGTTCTTTGGTACCTAGCCGACATTTTACCCCTCCGCGATGTGTATAGGAAATTGAGGAACACGGGTTAAGATGAATCGTTCTTTGACTTGTCGCGATAATTTAAACTCGGAAATGATGAAATATTAGGTGAAGTTTCGCTTTCACTGGCTGTTGAACTTCCATTGTCCATATCGCTACTTGAAACCAAAGAACCTATTCTTTGTTTAAACTCTTGCTAAACGTAACGGTCGAACCTGTCCAAACCAACTTCGACATTCAGCTTCGAGCTTTGGCGCTTTTTGGCGACAGATATTTCACGCATGCGCAGTTGTTTCCCTTTTCGTTGGAAGGGAGCCACTTCTGCTTCTGCGAAGTTTTCCTTCTTAACAATACATATTCTTTGATTAAGCGATGGAAGTAAAAGGGTTGTAATATGTAGTTTTTATACAAGAAAGTTTAGCCTAAATTGGCGACAAAACTAAAGTTCTTTTGGAGATAATACACAGAGAGCAGGCTGTTACTAAAATAGTGCTAAAAGCTACTATTAGTTTGAATATAAATTCAATATAAAAGTAATTAAAAGTAAATTAAGCCCAAGACTTGCGCTAAAGCTGCAAAGTAATAAACCAATCATTCACAATAAATTATAAGAAAACTTTCCATGTACCACCTCCAAGGGAACAGAAGTTCAATTTAAAATCATCATCGATAAGGTATTTGTCAGAATTTAAAAAAAATTAAAAATTCACTCCTTTAAAAACATTTAAGCAAAAACTTAAATCGCAAAAATGCCAAAATCAAAAGTAAATTCAGCAGTATTTAGTTGCCTTAACCACTCAGCCATCCGTTCAGCCCCCCCCCCGCACAGATAAAAACCTTCACGTTTTCATCAATATCAATACATTTAAAAGTTCGTGCCCTCATATTCAGCAATAAGATAAGCAAACCATTTCGGGTAGTACAAAATTCTGGTTCTGTGAAAAGTATGAAATATCGAACTTTTATAGCGTTTATGGAGATTTTTCTCCCTTACCTGAATATATTTTAAGCATATGCTAGAACGCAACATGCAGAAGATTGTTTACATGTGAATACGCCTCAATACTTTGCGTCTTGCGTTTTTTATCGAACAACCTTCGACTTTCATTGACTCACTTATTTGTAGATATCTATCGTTATACGTATGCTGCAATTTCCACGATTCTACCACACATTTTAAACAGTAGTTTCAGTTTCGAGCAATGTGCATTTGGCTACTTTGAATTATAGCGAATAATTTTGAGACCTCTACAAATGAAGCACTGGGCAGTTTTAAATAACTTCTGTGCATTTTTCTGAATTGCATTAAAAATGCTGAATCAATACTTTCAATTTTTACCTTAAAATAAAAAGGACATTGCTTTTTTATATTACTTTATCAAGAATGTGACTTTACGAACCATTTTTAATAGTAATTTTGTAATATTGTGAAGCATTCAAACTGAAATAATTTCTTGGTTTGATTCATTATGCTAGCACATATGAGGTACCGACGCAGAGGAATGCCTTCACTTAGGAAAATGCGTAAGAATTTTAGAAGACACGTGCTTGGATTTTGCAAACGGACAATCTGCAACATAACCGTAGTAACTCTTCAACAAGAGGGAAATGGAAGTACGTTGAATTGTTTTTCATTAGCTTCAAGCATTTGCTCTTTTGGGCTTACTAAAAGAATTGCTGGGCAGGAGAGATGGAAATGTGAGCGTGCAATTTTCTGTTGGATACTTACCTGCTTTTACAAGAATACATATGAAATGTAGAAAACTGAAATGCTAAATAGGCTACTGCCATATTCGGTAAAGTAAATGCAATAAAAACGCAAACAAAAAACAATTTAAAACAGTATAATTAAATTTTACCTGACATTGTTTTCCACAATATTTGGTGAATTTGCAGGTTGGGCAGAAAATCATTGAATCAGGTCTAAAAGAAAAATGAAATAAATCGATTTTTTAATGCAGATGATTACAAAGTGAATCGACACAATAAAATACAATAAATTACAGCCCGTCAAAATTTCATTCTAATTTTTTGTTATAAACGTTAGGTATTCAAAGTTTTAATTCGCGGATATACCGAGAAAAGTTTTTAATGAAGTCTCAGCAGCTTGCCCCACTCGTGAAAATTGTAACAATGCTTCCCCCTCCAAAGATTCACATTGAAGACGTTACAAAGTTTATGAAAAAATTAAATACGTCCTCTGATGGCATTAATTTGCAAAACTATATCTTTGAAAAAACCATGAACCTTTGACATACAAAGGGATTTGCTGTAAATACTAGTACCATGCAACAATGAATAAAACATACTAAGTTTTTACACAATGTCGCTTAGTGAGTCTCCGCTTGTTTCTAAACCAGTATAATTAATGACTATACGTCTCATTTGCAAGTGATGTATATTTTGTCAAATTTTTAAAGTATAAATTGAAAAGTTTGGTTTATATGATTACGGTAAAGACTCGAGGGCTAACTGCCTAAAGGGAGGGATACTTTCGTGGAGTACATTCTAAGGGAAACTGGCTCGTATACACGTTACACATGCAGAAAACCACGAAAACGCCCACGCTGCCAGCCTGTTCGCGATTCGAACCTCGGACCGAACTTCCAGTGTTTAGCGACTTTGCCGCTCGGTCAATGTTGGATCATTATAAATTTAATAATAAACACTATGCGCAAAACCAGAAACTGTTTCTATTTGATACAATATGCCTATTTATTTGAACTAGTAAGCCTTTTCGAGTAAATTGTTAGGCCTATGATCGCACAGACAAATGTGTTTCACATAATATACATGTAATGTGATTACGATCCAGTTTCTTTCAAAATAGTCCTCCATGAAAGCATCTCTTCCTTGCCAATAGAACTTAAGTTCTTTCACAGTAGGCGCCGTGCCGCTTAATGTGATCACATTTGTCCACGGTTATAACGTAACATTAAATGACGAGATAAAACATCTTTCAAAACAGCAATGAAATTTAATGTAAATACAAGAAAACAAATAAGTAACTGTCACGGAATTTTAATTAAGAAATGTAAAAAATTGTTTATATGACCTCTAATAGTTTATGAACTAGTCCTAACATTTCCAGATCTCATTTGACCAATGATATGTAGTTAATCTTAAACCTTGGAGGCATTCCTCAGTCACCGGAAAAGAACAAAATTTAGAATTAGGTAAAAAAACAACCTTAGACATGGATATTCAGCTTTTTTTTAAGGAAGGAAAAAGATTATATAGACTCTTATTTTGGCCTGAAGAAGGACCTTGTTGGATTTTCAAAATCCAAGCCAAACTAATTTCTTTTCTGCCCAATTGTAGATGATTAACCAAAATCCAAAATAAGCTGTTGTACGATAGAATTCCTTACTTGGTCTCATTCTTTTGACACTTGCCAACTTTTATAATCTATTCCGACCTTATTTGGTGATTTTCCTTTAGTTAGAATAATTATTCGATAATGGTTTGATATATTAACCGAATTGTAGATCACAGCAAGCAATGTATTTTCAATGTTCTTATACAGGCTGTATCAGTACAGCGGTGACAAACTTTCATGAGAGAGCACACTTAGACGATGGGAAATCACACAGGAATGCATGGTCGGAAGTGCTTTCCTGGCCCGGTAGTGACGACACAGGAGTCAAGAAAGAAAGGGCACGAACGGGGGTGAGAAAACATGTTTATTATTCCGAATACAACAAGAACAAAAAACAGAGACAACAACATCAAAGGCGGCGTTCGAAATTACCCAGACTGATGCAGGAACCGTGTGTCATGCATCTCCCATACGACAGAGAAGAGGCTTGCATCACGGTCCGCGGTCGTACTCGCCTTCTTTAACGACAATCGTTTTTCGTTCTTATTTGTAGATTTCTACTGCACTAAACATGTTTGTCTCACTGTGTCCTTCCCTTTTTTACGTTTTGTGTTGTCACTATCGCGCCAGGAAAGCGTTCCCGACCATGCATAGCTCTACTATTTCCCCTCGTTTAGGTGTACTCTATCGCTCCTAAAAGTTTGTCACCGCTGTACGGATACATCCTGTACACAAACGGGTAAGTCTTCGGCAGTTCGATACAATATCCGAATGAAAGATTAACCACGATCACTAAGCGGCGTCTACTGTAATTAAAAATAGCACCCAATTCTGCAAAAGGGTTTTCCTTTAACACGATTTGAGAAGAAGTTCTAGACTAAAATATTAATTTTAAATACTTACAGTAGTAAACTATATGCTCGAAGATTGCATTCATTTTAAAATACTTCCAGATTTAACTTAAATATTAATTGTGGGGATATTTCAAAAACTATGCTAACTAAAACGTTATGAATTCAGTGCTATGGATTTTTTTGGATCGAATTATTTATCCAAAGGAAACTGGATTCGTACTAAGCGTTCAAAAGAAAATGATTCCTATTCGTTACACACGAGGAAAACCACAAAACCGCTCATGCAGTCAAGACAGTTCGCCGGAAGGAGACCGTATATAAACTAGCAGTATTCAGCGGTCTCAGCCGCTGGTGGACCTGAAATTACAAACACGAAACTTAGGAAAGCATATAGTATCGCGTGATGAGAAGTTTGGATTTGTCAGCAGTGATCGAAGTCCTTCAAAGTCGGTGGACTTATCTTTCATTTCACCCAATGCGCGATTCTTGGCAGAATGAATACTGAGCAGAGTAGAAGGCAATTATTCAGTTACCGTTCTTATTAATTATGAGCTCAGTGACTAATGAATTACATCACTGTAGAGAGCTTTCCTGGAAGCCGTATTGCTAATTAGATAACAGCCAAGATAAGCATGGCATACAATGTTTAGGAAACTTCCCGTGCCGAGAAGGCTAAGTGAACGAAAAGGTTTCAAAAAATCAGTGATCCTTGTTCGTTTGGGGAGTGGAATAATATTTAGGAAATTATTTGGAAAATAAAAGAAAACTATGCACTATAGACAGAAGTTTTATAGCAAATTGCCTTGTCAGAATTTCATACAGTTTATTGGAGACATAATCCGCACCTGAAGATTTCAATTTTTTAATTTTTAATTCTTAATTATGTTGCTTACTTCCTCAGGAATTATAAATTTACTCAGTGAAGATAACTACAGAAGAGTTACGCGAGTTATCAACAATGGAATTGACTTTTGAAGGCGTATTATTGAAGGGTTACTTTGTACTAATTTGAAAGCATGTCGCATGGAGTGTCATTTGAATAAACCGAGAGAGGAAATGATGAAAAGTTTAAGCTTTACATTCTCCATTGTAAACATATCCAGTGCTAATAGTATTTGTTGAAAAGTTTTCTTAAGACTCCATTTCCCTAACAGAAACCAAAGGAAGCCATTTTATAATTGAATCAATTAGTTTTGCTTCTTAAATGTTCATCAACAAAATATACAGAAAAGGAGAATTCAGTAAGGAAATTTATAAATGTTTTAGGCTACAGGTTTTGCGGTTTGTTCGATTATGGACGCGAGGACTATCTGCCTAAGGGAAGGTGGAGGATTTCTAAAGGAACTGGCCTGATATCCATGTTACGTACACAGAGGGGAAACGCCCATGTAGCCAGGCTGTTCGCTTGGAATTGAACCACCTGGAACTAACACTGTTCAGCGACTTAACCACTAAGGGGGTATTCATGATTTTTTTGGAAGATCAACAAAATGAAACGAAATGAAAATATTTAAAAATCCATCATGCTGATAAGCATTAATATGCTTGCCATAAAGATGCATGCATATCAATACTGCACAAGAGGACATTTTGCTTGAAATGAAATTTATTTCTGAAGTGATGAAGTTTATTACCAACTTGAAGATAAAAGATCACCAATACTTACAAAGCCCAATAACGAAATACTGAGCACTATACTTTTACCTTTGATCTTTTATAGACTTAAAAGAACTAAAAGTAACTGATATAACTGGAACTTGTCAGTTTTACTGGCACCAGCCATTACAAAATTTGGCGGCATTTATCACCAAATGACATAGCAAACCCGAAACAATAAGAAATTGAAATCTTCATCAGTAAGAAATTGGTCGCTTTCGAATTCGAAATGAACAATTTCAATTTATCATGGGGTGAAAATGAGGTTATTTCATTCTTTCAAGAAAGTATTTTGCTCTCCGCACGAATTTGTTAAAACGGTCCTGAAATGCAGCTACATGATGATGCACTATGGAAATTTACCAGAAAAAGGTCATAGCAACCGATTCCGTGGTTCAAAGATCACACTGATGGTAACAGTAAGCTGCTATTGCCCGGTTTATAGATATCTGAAAAATGATTTTTTTTAAATATCTCAAAGCACTTTTTTGGTTGGTATGGTGTCTAATCTTGGCGAATGTTTTCTTTGGCGCTTTGGTAAGCGATTGAAACCATAAAGCGCCATGGAAGATTTTTTTTGTGTTCTTTGCTTCACAACACTAAAATAGCACGTAATTGCAACAAAGCCATATGCTTAATATTACGCTTGCATTCTTCAAGAGTTACCACCCGATTTAAAAATATTCGGCAAAACAGTGTATGGATGTTATATTCTAGAATCGAAGAAAGTTCAAATCTCGCGAAATTTAAGAGTAACCAAAAAACATTTGCATGCTAGTAATTATGACGCCAAAATATAAACCAGATATACTCCTCCCTCACAGTTCTAATTCTCCTGAAACAAGTATATTGCAAAACTATCGAATCCTCGGCTAGTTTACTATAAATTTTGATGTATACATTTGAAAATAAAAGCCATTTAATATACTTTCTTGGAGAAATTTGTCAGTCCTCTAGAAATACGATAAGCTAGGCCGTTTCACACGAAAAAGGGCCGAGAAATTTCAACACTTTTTGACGATTATTCAAAGTTGAAGACACCCCTTTTAAAGAATAACGTAATGAAGTGTAAAATCGAAGAGAAACTTAAGACCTCAAAGCGAGAAGTGGGGAGGGAGATTCAGGTACGATAAGTTAGAAACATAACAGAACATTAGAAAGCGTAAATTATTACTCCGTGTGCATCCCAGCTTCTAATGCTAAATGCAAATAAAATGGTTATCTGCAAATTAAATTCTCATTAGAGCTTAAATACAACTGTTGAGAAACTAGAAATAACTCATCAGGAAAACAGACTAATGTACATTTGAACGTTTTACATTTCTGTGGTTTTTGAATTTAGGAAATACTTTTGTCGAAAAAAGCATGTTCAACGTCATTTGCTTACATTTTAAAAATCATTTGGCAAAGCAATACAACAGACAGCTTCGTTTCTGTAAACCGTGACGCAAAAAATTTTAAGGAGTTTCAATCTATAATGCTAACTGAATAAAGTCATTTAAAATTTATTCATTATTGAACAAATAACGTAGAATAACATACGGTTATAATTAGAATGATCCTACTCAGGTCTATTTAGAGCCCATTTTGTTAGACTTACTTCGTTGAAACTTTTTATATACGTCGGGTCACCTTAATTATAACCATCCTATGCGAATTAATGAACAAAGAAACATAACGATATGTTAAAAGAAAATTTGATAAACAGTATTCCAGATATTTAGACTGGACAATTCTATGGACTATTAAACGAATACTGAAAGAAAAACTCCGAATACTCCACTTAATGTGTTTGAAATAGTTCAGTCGTAAGTTTTTACTATAGTTAATTGCAGAGAATTTTGAGTTACTTAGAAATCGATACAAAATATTGCAACATATTTACAATGTGTCGAACTAAAATGAGGAATGCTTTTTTATCGAAACAAAAAAAAAACTTACGAACTGATAACGTTGATACGAAAATTTTGACAAACATAATATAATTTAAAGTATTCCATTAAATTAAGAAGTTTAAATGAAAAGTTGACTTAGTTGATTTGACTTTTAGTGATTTTTCCTACAAGTGGACAAGCTTGATTTTTGCATGAAAACGTTAACATTTGATGAACATTTATAACATTTATAAGAAAGTGCTTAAATTCAATACTTTATTAAATAATTAAAAATTAAGCAATTATATAAAAATAGCTAGTAAAAGTTTAGAATATGAAAAATGTTGCAATGAAACCTCTAATGATTAATTTAGATAACAGCATGGAAGAGTACTGTGTGATGTTAAATGTTCGCGTTTCTATATACGAGTTTCATATGAATTTAAAATATGCATCGCCTTATTACAATAATATATTTAAGTAACAAAAGAGGCTATCAAGAATGAATGAATATAAATGCTTTGAAATTAAAACATTCCCTGTAAATGTTTGTCATTGTTTTTATTTTGAGAGAAGCTACTCAAAGGACGTTTCTCGAGAAATAGTGTTAATGTAAATTAACAAATAAATGCTACTGGAACAGTTTAGACAGAAGACGGCATTTGTAATAAAACTTTAAACACGAATAAATTTGAACCTTTTAACATAAAATCCAAGCTTGCAAACAAAAGTTGTTTAACTTCTTGGGTATTCTGAAAACTTAAAAACTATGAAAAATGTCCCCTTCTAATATTAAATCTCATAAGATACAAAGAAAAAAAATTAACTAGAAATCAAAAATTGACAGAACTTAAGATCAGAGAAATCAAACCATGAAAAGTTACATATCTGGTAAATTTTATAGATGAATGTTGG
>KK117171.1:215767-230890 GCA_000611955.2 Stegodyphus mimosarum
GAGAGAAATTAGCTCAACAAGAGAGCATAGCTTAGAAACTCAGCTCTCTCATTGATGAAGGTAAAAAAACTCTAAAGACCATTTGCCTATGGAGAGGGATGCCTTCGTGGTGAACTTTTTATGGGTAAACTGACTCATAGCAGTGTTGAGTATGGAAAACCACTAAAGCCCATCTTGCAGCCAGCCTGTTCGCCGGTTCTCGAACCCAAATAGACACTGCGTGCGTTTTCATTGCTTAATAAAATTTCACTCTATGGTACCGATTTAAGGTAGGTTGAAACGTTTTCGGAACCACTTTCTCAAGAAATGAAGATTGCGTTTGATTTTAAAAAGTACAAGTTAAATTCAGTAAACTATTGTTTATTTTAATTTCATTCTATTGCATTTAACGCTTCTCAACACAAAATTCACTGAAAGCTCTTTTAAGTGCAGCAAAAGTTCTGTTTCTAAAAGTTTTCCAAGAAAGCTTTTAACCCTTGCTTCGCTTAAGTGCAAACTGCCCAATTAAAACTGATTTAGTACTAAACAATTTTAAAGAAAAAGCAGGATAAAATACTAAATGGATTTCTTATGTTGCGACACTACGAGTTCTACATCTGAGTAAATAATATAGCCACTAACAAGAGAGCAAGAAGTCTCTCCGATACAAAGTTTTATTTGTTCCTGAAAACCCAGAAAATCATATATAGCATCAGTTTAAGAACGGCACGTTATTCAATGATGTCCGCTTAGTTTAATAATTAATAAATTTCAAATAGTATTATTGGGTTAAAATTACAGATTCACTCTTTAAATTCTCTTACACCAGGCTTTATAGAAACGAAGTTGGAGTTTCAGTTACATAGTTCCCACGAACCAATTCTTAAATTTTAAACTAAAGTTGAAAGTGTATTCCTCAATACACTTTCAACTTTAGTTGAAATTAAATCCTTCAGAAAACTTTCCAAAATTAAATACTTCAGAAATGTACAACGTTCAATTATTTTCCTGATTAAGGTTATTACTAGTTGCTCAGTAGTGGTACCTAACTTTTATTGAGAATTTAATTTGCTGATGGTTAACGCTCTTTTGCCGTGTCCTAAAAGGGCCCCCCCCCCAAAAAAAAGGCAGCTTTATATCTTTTGCTATTTTTCTTTCGCTGAGACTACAACAAAAAGTAATTTTAAAAAGGCTTGGTTTATTTAAATGCAGCAAAGCACTCGAGGGCTATCAGCTTAAGAGGAGGATGCCATCGTGGAGGACTTTCTAAGGGAAACTGACTTGTATACGCGTTACACTAAGGGAAGAACACGAAAACGCCCACGCAGGCGGCCCGTTCACCAGGATTCGAATCGCGGATCGAACTACCAGTGTTCAGGGACTTTACCGTTCGGCCGCTTGTGAACCTAACCTTAAAAAGCATATTGTTTAATTGAGGTTATTAGACAAGTCGAAGCGAATTCGAACGAAACTATAGTCCCACTCGTTGACGTTACAAAATAATAAGACCACATGCCGCCACAGAAGCCATAACTGTACTTCAGCAAATTTTTCCTGCGTTTGAATTTTAAAGACTGCAAATTCCATGGCTGATACTTCTTAACCCTAGGTCTGTCTGAAATATACACTAGTAAACTTAGGAATATTAAAGATCAGTAACATAACAAGAAAATTTTTAATTTACTAGTTAACATCGTTCAAGACCATAGAACATCTTAAAAATGAGTTCAAAATTTTAAAACTGAATATTGAATGTATATTTTTATTTATGGCATCATACTTTTACCTCTCTGAAAAAATAAAAAAATTTTTAAGTTGCATTTCAGTGTCAGTTTCAGTCTCAAAATGGTCACATCTGTGTGGTTCAGATTATACTCGCTTTTCAGGGTCGAATTGTTGCGATTACGTTCAATATTCACTTACTTCGGAAGTTGGGGAAAGTTAAATTCTACTATTTACTACTTTAACAGGAATAATTTCGGGTTAGATTTCGGAGTTAATTTTTGAAGCAATATAGAGAAAAAAAACTGCATGCGATTTTTATGCAATTTATTGTAACAAGGTTGTATACCTGACAATCCTAACAAGTGTATCATTAGACACTATAGTCGTATGCTACGCATGAGCAGGTAGAAATTTTTAGAAATAAGAAAATTAAAATACTTAAAATTGCATTGATTTCTCAACCAAATATTGAACAAATAGGCACAATTCATAGAATTAGGGCAAGTTAGCGTTAAAAAAAAAATTGTATTAGAATGATATTGGAAGAAATCTTGAAACCTTACGTTGAATAACAATTTTCGCACATATCATAGTGCATTTCTCTTCGAAGAATTGATACATAAGCTGTTCCAATAGGAATAATATCTCCAGGATAGTAGAATTGTATTTTCGGCTTAGCCTCTGCCGTTTTGTCTACGGGCGGCTTAGCATCTGCCGTTTTGTCTACGGGCGGCTTAGCATCTGCCGTTTTGTCTACGATCGGTTTAGCGTCTGCCGTTTTGCCTACGGTCGGCTCAGCGTCTGATGTTTTGTCTACGGTAGGTTTATCGTCTTCCGTCGGTTTATCATCTGCCGAATTGTCTACAGTCGGTTTATCATCTCCCGTATTGTCTACAGTCGGTTTAGCGTCTCCCATGTTGTTATCTAATGCACACGCTAGCAAATTTACAAAAGAAGCGACGCCGTGCCAATTCAAACGTTACTGGAGAGGTAGCTCTCGACAGCTGGCATTATTTATGGAATTTCTTAGTTGAAGTTGCAGTTAATACTAAAGTACCAAAAAAATGAATGCAGCAGCTCGAACTAGCATTGAATTAATTAGAAAAGAAAACGTCTCTCAGAAAATTATGGAAAATTATATCATGCGTTGCAAAATATCAACAATCTTGATAAGAATAATAATTAATAAATCCACGCTTCATTTTCTCGGAAAAATACCTTTCCTGATCACAAATGCATAATCATTATAGAATTCCTTAAATCAAAAATTAAAGCATTTTATATTAAAAAATGGAATAAGGAAAATAAGAATGAATGTCACTTACAGTTATCATAATTAAGAGGGATTCGTACTCAAGGTCAAGTTCCGGTGCGATGTGTTCCGGTTCCATGAAATGAGGCCCGAAGGGCACGTGACAATGATAGGTGTGAGCGTGGATCCGCGGAGAGCAGAGGTGAGGGAAAGGAGGGTGGGGGCCGCAGAAATCACAGTCCTGGAAAGCATTTCATCGTCAGATATAGCATTTCTTCATCAAATAGCATTTCTTAGTCTTGCAAAAGCTGTGGTAAAATAAGAATAAAATGCAAGATACAAAATATCATAAGCCAATGTAGACATAAACACATGACGTAGGTGACGTCATCCAGAGAAGTAGAGAGTCTAAAATAAGTAATGTTCCTTGAGATTCCTACTCCCTTTTCGTATCGATTTTTAATAACAGATGGCGCTACGAACGTTAACCGATAAATTGTGAAATCTACAAAATACCTACAGCCTGGTTACTATGGCAACAAGCTTTCCTTTTCCTGTAATAGGCTGGCGGGAAAGTGAGTACAACATAAAACACTTAACACGTCCCCTCAGCTGAACAAAAGACCTGCTGTCATTTCTTCCTTTTAAGCGTCTGTGACTCAAAGACTGTAGAGTATATTTTGTCCAGGAATAGAACTTTTGTGTTGAATGAAGGATATCTCTGACACGTATATAGCAGTAGCAGTTCCTTTTCGCAAAATTTATTCAGCACGCTGGATCATCTTTTTAATATTGCGTAAATGTTTTTTAATTTGCAATTATTCCACGGAAGAAAACGCTTTTTAAAAATACCAGATTTTAAGCTTTTTCGGTAATTTCGTCGTACCTAGGGATTTTAGCGCCCGTGGACAACTCAAGATTTCGCGCCCCATCCGGATTCATAAGAATGTAAAATATTTAATTCTATAATTTCGGAATATCAGTTTGGCTCCCCCTGAATGCTGAGCCCAGGGACAGATGTCCCCCCTTGCCCCTCTCTAGCTACGCCCCTGTTTCATCGCTACATAACAATGACATAAATGATTTTATACTTAAGTGTATATGTATATGGTGTACACATAATATTATAAATAAACATAAATATAAAAATAAAGAGCTTTGTATATATACATAAATTTTACTTGTATTATAAAACGGTATATCATTCCTATCTATATTGTTTCATTCAAAAGTGGATAAATCATTATCAAATCTTGCTAGTGTACGGACAAACAGTCTATTGTATCCATATACACAAACGTAGTAAAAAATACCATTCTTTATGGAATATCATTGGCAGCAATATCGAGACGTAACGGAAATTAGAAATCAATTACTAACACGCATTTTATTATTAAAAACTTTACCACGACGTATATTAGTTGCATAAAAAGCTTAGTGTGAAAATAATTTGCTGCACATTATCCGAGTTCCGCTCTGAATGAAAACTATATGACGTGTAAGTTTTGGAATGAAAGATTATAAGTATTCCTCCCGCCTTCTTCGCATGCCTTCGTGGTGTAGTGGTCTGCATGCTCAACGCGTAACCGAGAGGTCCGTGGTTCGATTCCCGGCGAAGGCGTTGCTCATTTTTCATGTCTCCTGCTTCGTAATAACCTAATGTCTCTACAAGATTAGCTTCAAGATTTCACTTGACACTGAAGTGTATAAAATGAAATTATGTTTCTACGCATCAGGTTTACAAAGACATCGCTAATAATTAAAGCCGTGTATATATGTATCAGAACAGTGAATTCAAATAGATTACTGAAATAAAATTAAATTGAAAGCAGAAATGACTTGTGGGTTCATGATAACAGTGTCTTCCTAATTCCGCGATTCCATATTCCGCAGTTGCCAAAAGCTTTCCCGTTTCCTCGAAATCATCAATCTTCATTATATCCAGGACTTAATTTCTAAAATCAGAACTGCCGAAGCCCTATGGAACGCCGTCAAGAAGAAGAGAAAAAATAAAATAACTAATAAAAATAAAATGACTAAATGATTAAAGTAATTAAATTAAAATTCAATGAAATATAAAGATATAAATAAAATTTAATAAATCATTAAATTCATGATAAAGAGTTAAATAAAAAAAATAAAATATCGGTCCTCGTCTTATTTGGAGCTCCGGCTGGACTTAAATTTCATTCAGAAAACTAAGCAATAACTTAGGCGACTTCCGACTGAATTCAAGCTCTGAATATGTGGTATAAAGTGCTATCTCAAGGGATGAGAGAAATAAAACCATTCTTTTCCCAGCATACCAATGGAAAAAAATAAAACCATTAAAGCGGAGAACAGAGAGAATGATAGAAACAATATGGGAGTATGGTAAAGAAATTTTAATGAGAAACAGAGAGTAGAGTCCTAAGCTTTCTGAACGCGATGCCCTGCCCGTATAATTCTATCTGTCAAGCAGAATGTGACTGAGCAAAAAAAATTTCCCCGAATCCTGTCTGATAACAGCACGAGAACAAATGTAAGGTATGCACAAATGAAAATATTTGTGCCTCGTATTTAGTTGAATAGCTCAAGTCTTCAGAAGCTCTGCAGTGAAAGGTCACTAGTACTGGAAGTGCACAACCAAGATAATCATTTTTAGCACTTTTGGGAAACAAAAAATTTTACCCGTCCTCATAAATTCATTGCACTACTTGGAGAATAAGCCTTTGGAGAATTTTCTTTCCTGAAATGTGTTAACACCTCCGTCCGTTTTTTCCCAGAGAAAAGCAGGCATTCTTTCAAAAGTTATACTCGACTTTTAAACTTATATATTAAACGCATATTTTTAACGCGTAATTATTTTTAAAATAAAATTTTCCCAGCTGAAATGTGTTCCATTTACATAAAAAAAAGTGCTGGAGCCCTTTTAATTAGGGCTCCGGTGCGCTTCGGCTAGAATCAGCATTTACATTAGAAACTGAGTACCGGCGCAATTTAAGCTCTGATTATATTCCCTTTCCACAGGGACTGTATAAGAAAAAGGGGAGCCGATAGCCACTTACGAATGTGAGGAAAACCACACATTTTAGATGAACAATGTACCGCTCATATAGTATAGTGGTTAGGGGAACCGACTGCGATATCAAAGGGCCCGGGTTCATATACTAGAGAAGGCACGGTTGTATTTGTCTGTCAGCTCGTAGGAGGCAAAGGTGGGTCACCTATAAGATGCCTCCACAATAAATTCACTCTCCCTTTTAGCCTTAGTACTGACCACCGTCTGTTTACGGTTTGGGCCCGCCTTTGGGGGAAAAAAGAAAAAGATGAACAACAGAATTTCAAAGACAAATAGAGAAGTGTCTAAGACTAAAAATATTCGCATGAATAAAGTTAATAAAGGGGAGAGAGACGTTGAATCGCTGGAATGATTTTGGCAATGGGCAAAAAAAAATTTTCTTTCCCGAACGGCCGACACTAATTTGTCTTTCTTTCGACATTGCCCACTCAAGTCCGCAAGTGGTGACCGTTCTATTGTGGAAGTACCAAATAGGCGACCACCGTTACTTACTATGCAGGAAAAAAGGCGGTTACAACCATGTTTTCTTTGGGATTCGAACCTGCGCCTTGTGTTATCCCAATCTGCTCCCCTAACCACTATACCATCTGGGCGGCGGACGGCAAAGCTGAAAGAGTCAAAAGACCGTTTCCTATTTTATAGAGTAAAAATAATATCGATACAGTACATTGTTCTGAAATTATGTATAAAAGCAAGTTATGAGAAAATCATTCAAAATAAGTATTTGTTAAGGCAGATTAGGGAAAAATACACCTTCCAGTGCTATCTTGGTGTATGACAAAGTTTGCCCCAAACGAAAGATTTTTTTTTAGCTGCAGGCTGTTAAAGGCATGATTGAGAATGTAGCATCTGAATCTTGACTGAATGGACTTGCTTTATTTTCATTCATCGAAATATTCGTATAGATGAAAAGTAATTATTGATAGATTTGTTAATCATCAAACATAATCAAAGATTTAATTCAAGAAGTTACTGTAGAATATGTTTTTTTTGTTTTTTTTTTTTTAATTTGAGGAAATGTAGCATAGAAATTTTTAAAATATGCAGCAGAATCCAGCAATGGATCGCGAGTAATTTTTGGCAAGTTGCGAAAACTTCTGACCTTTTTTATTATAATAATTATAATGATTATATATGTTTGAGATAATAATAAGTATATATAATGAAAAGAAATTATTCATAAACTTGTTAGTTTCAAAGATTTAATTCAAGAAGTTACTATAAAATAATGAATTTTTTTTTTTTTTTTTTTTTTTTATTTTTTTTTTTTTGAACTATGAAGCACAGACATTCCCAAAACTGGCATCCAGTCAATTAACCGGCTATATCAAAATAAGGGCACTTTTGAAGGTCCAAATTTAAATGCAAAATTTATGCCTATGAGATAAAAAGTAAGTAATTTGCTAACAATCTCAAGACATAAATGGAGATTTGTATTCTATCATTCCTTGACTAGACTCTAGAAAATTTATTCATTGGATAAGGTTGCCCAACGTAGCAAGCCTTATCCAATCAAGAAATTACCCATAGTCTGAAGAGGAGCTACTGATCTCTTTTCATGCGTCGGTGCTTGAATTGAAGCCGATGACTTTCAGAGACACTAAAAAACACCTCTTGCCTAGGAAAATAGGAAAAAAGTTACTTTACATCGTTGATGGTGTAAATTGTTGTCTATGATTATGTTCACAGATGATGAGTCAAGTGGGATGACATTCGCAGATGTGAATCTGTGACTGTAATCAGGGCCGTCCCTAAGCCTTAGGCTGCCGGCGTACTTAAAAAAAAAGTGCTCAATGATTAATAAAAATTTTATTTCATATGGCAAATTGTATACAAAGTACTTACATATGAATGAATTTAAAATATTTAGCATGATATCGCGAGATCGGGCATTCCCTGAGTTTGGCTGTCCGCGCACTTTTACGCGCTGCACCCCCGCTAGGAACGGCCCTGACTGTAATGACTGTTCGCAAATGGTAAGTCGAAAATTTTCGTTTTAAAGAATATGTCTGCGCCGGTCCTATCCGACACTTTGGATGTATTTAGACATGTTCGAAGAACATTAGTATTAGTGAAGAGGAGGAGTAGACCTGGATGGATATGAACAATTCTGTTCCCATCTCACTTTCTCAAGATGACGACGAAATAACCGGACATGGACTGGGAAAGGAAAATGATGAGGGAGAGGATGAAGATGAAGAGGACAGGGAAAAAGAGCTACATAGAAGAAAGGTAAGGAAGGATCGCAAACTTCCGTAAGATTTGTCAAGCAAAGTTTATCTATGTCAGTACATGATGTTATAAGTCTATTTTGTACCCATAGTGAACGTTTTCAAGCTTTTCCGACAATGTCACAAGCAGACAAAAATTCAAAGTTAAATATCATCACATTAACAAACTGGTAACTTTCGTGGGATAATATATCACGCAATTTTTTTCATTTTTTTATTCTGAAATATAAAAAACATTTTTGTGTTTTTAATTTATATAATCTGTGCGATTTTCATATTATTTATTTAATACTGGCGGATAGATCGCAAAAAACGATCCATGGACTTTGCATGCTGCATTTTCTACAGATAGCATCACAAAAATTAAAAGATATGATCTAGAGATGTACATTCAATTATCCGGAGTCTATGAAGTCCCGTTGCTGCCGGTTGAGAGAGACTCTACTGTTTGTATTTATTAATTTTGAGATTATTAATTTTATCAACTTATTTAATATTATTTCATTAAACATTGCTTTCTTCTAACTCTTCTCTTCTTCTGGCTTCTTTTTACAGAGAAAGAATACTTTGTGGACCACTGCAATTACAACTGCAAATTCAAATTCTTAACTGAAATTTATATCTGTGGTCGCAATATTAAAATGTGTTGAGAAAGACTAGTTCAACAAATTCTGTGGGCCCTCGGGCCCTATTGGTTCTTTCGCGAACCTTCGAGGGCCAAGATCCAGTTAATTCATCATACCACGGCGACGCAATTGTAATGAACACCATACATGTTTCTAAACCAGGGATTGAGATTTTTGTGAAGGGATCTAAACGCTATGATCTTACGAAAAGCCTTGTTTTTTAGACTTTCATGTAGTTTGACCTAACATAAATTTCTTAAAGCTGTTTTTAAATATTTGCAAAAATATATTTTTGTCCCAGAATATTACAGATTTCTTCAATTTAGTATGTGCTTTACTTTACAATGGTACTTCCTCGTTGTCGCAACTTATCAGCACATTTTATTTACATTTTGATCACGTGCAAACTTTCACTCATAAGCATTGCATATTTTGGGTAGGTTTTGTGCGAAAAAAACACCTCCGAAATTAAGATAAATTACAATATATACAGATCAAAAATTAAGTTTTAAATAAAATCGCTACTGAAAATTTCTATGAACCGACCTAGAATACTACTACGAAAGTAGAAAAGATAACATACGAAACCTTTATTCTTGTAAAAAGTACAATGAAAATTTTTTACTTTCTTGTGCGAAGTAAACACGAAAAATTTAAGATATCGTATTTCAACGAAAATATCCATTTTGACCTTTCTCGAACCCATTTGAACGATTTTTTGCGTGACATCTGTACGTACGCACAGAATACGCACGCACTTTTCCCCAAAACAGATTGTAAAATGGATTCGGGAGAGATTTTTTTTCGTGATGTTTGTATGTACATATGCATGTATCTCGCATAATTCAAAAATGACTAGTCTCAAAACGTTGAAATCTTGTATATGGAACTGCTATAGCATGTAGTTGTACACCTCCCTTTTTGATTGCAATCAGCTGAGTCAAAAGTCTCTCTCTCTGTATATATATATAACAATAAATGGAAGGAAAAGGTGCAGCAGAGTCGATGCATAGTAGCTATATAAGAGAAAGAAACTTGGCAGTCGAGGCGGTTTTAATTCCATTTTTATTTTCCAGTTGACATTCGTGGCCACAATCACTTGGCACCCTAGTCGAGCCTATTCAAGAACATTTACATTTTGGAAAGTATTGGAAAGCGCACACAACGAAATAGCGACCAAGCAGCGCACAGAAAGAAGCAGAAGTACCTAGTTAGCCAATATGAGAAAAGTTTTGGTTTGAATTAAAAGTTTCAGTTCTCAATTATTACGTCATCAGCGCTGCACAGGCCATGCAAAATGGAATGATCTAGAAATGACGCAATCCAGAGAAGTTATTACGATTTTTGAAACAGAGAGAGAGAATTAAAGGGAATTAGGGATTAGTTTAAATTATAATTTTGATTCACATATTTTTTATCTTACATATCGCGAAGCAGAATTTATACTGCGTAGATGCAAAAATGAATTTAAAGCCATGATTGGTCAGTTTTACTTTTAGTTACCATTTTTCAAGCAGCGTTACGTAATTTCGAATGATCTCGAACCGGGGAGAACAGATGAATTTAGGGGGAGATCACGAAATTTAGCATGTTAATTTTGAGATCGCCAATTAGTTTTTAAAGCAGCTATCCTATAATGTTATATCTTACATATATATATATATACATATACCTATTCTGTTACCCGGCTCGGTGAACTCATTTTTTTATTCTTATATGGTTGTAAATTGTGGGCTTTTTGGTTTAAAAGTGACTGAATCATGTTGATCTTATATTCCGGTTAAGGTTTTTATGACTTTAGTTAGTTCGTATGCAATAGTTGTAGAATTATCAGCAATTTAAAAGTTGTTTAAGTGTTACTAAGCCTAACGAATCTGCCATTTCTTCATATTTTAAACCCTTGCTTTGTTTGAAGATGTTTTGAGTTTTTATGCTTTGAAGATGTTTTGAGCTTTTATATATTTTTGCCGTGTTGGTAAATGAGAACTGAACTGGTTGAATGAGAAATATATTTCTAATGAAATTTTGGGGAAATAAATTTAAATGAAGTGCGTCAAAAAATGTGTATAATTAAAGGAAGTATGAGGATGTCATGCGTGTCCACATGAGATTTTTTATATAGAGTGTTGCGTTATTTTACTCATTGTAAATTTAGAAACGGTTGTACAATGTTTATAATATGTTTCATAAAGAAAGGCATGATAGGCAACGCATTTCTAGATTGGATGTTATATGAAATAGTTAATGTGTATGTTATTTATCCCTTTACATTTTATACCATTATTTTAAAGAAATCCCTGGAAGGCCGGATCATTAGTGCTCGTGGGCCAGATTGGGCCCTCAGGCCGTAGTTTGGAGACCCCTGCTCTAAACAGTTTGTCTTAGGATGGGATGATATTTTTAATAAAAAATTTTTAAAGTTCTTATAATAATTTCTTTAAACCCACTCCTCCGCAGCTCAAACGAAGGAATTATTTAACTAAATATATTTCTATTTTCTTTACCTTATAAAGTATTTCTCCCGCCTTCTTAGCATGCCTTCGTGGTGTAATGGTCAGCATACTAAGCGCGTATTCAAGAGATTCGAGTCCCGGCGAGGGCATTCGAGTCCAGAAATATGTATGTTTAAGGTGAATAAGGAATACTGGAAATGAATTTTGCGACATATATATTATTTTATCTGTCTACTATGTTGCAGCCTAAAGGATTCTATATTGTATTTGTTAAACTGAGCTTGAGTTCGAGAGATCCGTAGATCGAGTCCCGCGAGGGCATTGCTTATTATTCCTCTCTCCTTTCAAAAAATACCTAATGTCTCTACAATGGATCCCGAACTAAGAAAATGGTGGATGATGATTCTCTACCACCAGGATTTGGCGCCTGCGTCCGCTAATCCTCAGTCGCCTTTCAAAAGGGGGGTATATAAGACATTTCTCCCGCCTTGTTTGCATGCCTTTGTGGTATTGTAATCAGCAGACTCTGAGCGTATTCGAGAGGTCCGAGGTTCGAGTCCAGGCGAAAGCATTGCTCATTTTTCATGACACCTGCTTCAAAAAAAGTCATAAAGTCTCTACAGCCTTATGTATTTGTGTTTATATATATATATATATATGTTCGTGTGTCTGTCTGTGACGTGTGTCTCTGCATTAGGGTCATTACAATTATTGAATGCACACAGATCCGATGATAGGTTAATAAAATTTATTTTTATCAAATGGATCACTACAAAGTTCTGAAACTTTCCACAGAAATACTCGTACAGGTGTTCACAGTATCACAGAATACAATCAGTAGTTAGACTTCAAACTACTAAGAATGTTAAACACAACTCAATGTAAAGCGCACCTAAAGCGAAAATTAACCCGCAGATATCTCACTTCACGCTAAACTAACAACCCGCAACAACAATAACTTAACAACTGAGAGCGGATTCTGTTCTGTGCAAGTATTGCCGAAATATCGTGCGAAGCGCGATTTGTCCGGCTCTTGAAATAAAGCCCAGAGGGCACGTAACTTTATAAATTCGACAAATGATAAATGGTCTGTGGTGGAAACAGGGGGCGACCAGGTCGCATAATCCAGAGAAGCAAAGTAAATAGATGAGCAAGAACCGGAGCCGTGAGGATAGCTGTACAAACAATTAACGCTGTAAACGCAAGATAAAAGCAGAGACAAATCCAAAGGGCAGTGCGTGGCAGGAGATAACATGTACTGTAAGGCGTTTAAATATCAAACTTGAGTATTTTAAATTAACAATCACAAAATAATGGGTAATAAGTAAACATAAATAAACATTACTGTGGATATTATATTGAAAACATCTAAAAATGTGTTCACATCAAATTTAGGTAGGGAAGTTTAAGTCCCGAGTGAGGTGGGCCGCAAATGGTCTAATCAGTGAGTCCACTTCCAGTACAATATAATTAAGAACATTTAAATCCGACATATGGCTACAGTCCTGTGCATTATTATAAAAATTTCTGTTGATTTTATGCAAGTGACTTTCAACTGTGTCAATTTTCAGATCCTTGTGCAGTGTATGATTTGATACATAGCAGTGAGCATTAGTTATCATACGCAGTAGCTTATTTTGTACAATCTGGAGTTTTTTGATATCCTTCTGTTGGGCTGAAGCCCAGGCAGGTGACGCGTAAGTGAAGATTGGTCTGATGATCGAAATATAAACGTGTTTTTTGCGTTTCAGATCAAGCTTAGAAGAAGATGATAATAGAGGAGTGAGATTTTGGATGATTCCTATTGTTCTGCCTCTTATGTGATTAATATGGTCACTCCATTGAAAATTTGAATTATATTTAAGTCCTAAATAAGTGGCACTTTTCACTAATGGAACCTCTGTCCCGAAGAGCTTAAGTTTTTCTTTGATTGGAGTATTCATTTTCTTCTTTTTGAAGATCAACAATTTTGATTTATCCGCATTTATCTTAATTCTCCATTTTGAGCACCAAAGTTCTAGCTTGGTCATGAAGTTTTGAAGTTTGGAGATAGCAAATTTTGGTGATCTAGATTTGACAACATAAGCTGTGTCGTCAGTGTAAC
This sequence comes from Stegodyphus mimosarum, assembly GCA_000611955.2. Lineage (NCBI taxonomy): Eukaryota > Metazoa > Arthropoda > Arachnida > Araneae > Eresidae > Stegodyphus > Stegodyphus mimosarum. The sequence continues at coordinate 229,199 of KK117171.1, forward strand.
ATCCCATAAAGAAGTTTGGATCTTGATGTTCAGCGGGTATATCAGCTACATAAAATAGATAAAGTACCGGGCCCAGTATAGACCCCTGGGGGACGCCAGCCTTAACCTGTTTAATATTAGAGTTGTCATCACTAATTTGTACGTAGAAAGTTCTGCTGGTTAAAAAGGAGTGAATTATTTGGATCAGCTCAACGTTGAATCCAAGGCTAATTAACTTAAAAATAAGCCCCTCATGCCAGACGCGGTCAAAAGCCTTCGCCACGTCTAGCATGAGGAGAGCTACATATCTTTTACTGTGCATGGCACTGCCTATAAACTCATTCAGCCTAACCAGCTGTTTAATCGTGGATAGAGCTTTTCTAAACCCAAATTGCTCAAGTGAGAGTTTATCCAGATGGGGTTGGATTCTTGCTAAAATGATCTTTTCTAAAATTTTACCCATACTCGGGAGCAAACTAATAGGCCTGTAGCCTTCGGGTTTAGTCAAATCCTTTCCAGGTTTTGGGAGAACTATCATCTTGGCAGATTTTCAGATATCAGGGAAATATTTGTTGTGAAGGCAAGCATTTAAAATACCTGTGTACCTTGTAATGATATTGACAGGAAGCCACTTAAGAGCCACATTATTAATGTTATCACGTCCTGGGGCTTTTCTATTTCGTAACTTCTTAATTATTTTTATAACTTCATGAGGAGTAGTGAGTTCGATACCCTGTTCATCATTTAAAGTATTATACCAATCAGAAACTTTGCGGGTGACTTCAATCCAAAATTCTTGATTGTTTGGGGTATTGTTCGGAGTGAATTCTGTTTCAAAGTGTTCAGCTAGAACGTTACACTTATCAATGTTCGTAAGTGCAATACTTTGATTGTTATAAATTGGTCTATTGATTGTAGGCTTATTTTTTAGTCGTCTGATAAAGGACCAGAAAGCATTGCTGGGCTCTTTGAAACTTTCAATTTTTTCGTCCCATATTTCTTTTCGGTAAGATGAAATCTGTTTTTTAATGTCTCTACTTAGTTTATTCATATTTCTTTTAGTGCTGGGATCACAGGTAATATGGAACCTTTTCCTGAGCCTATTCCTTTCTTTGATAAGATTTTTAATATAAGTAGGCAATTTATCAGTGACATGGTGTCTGGGGATTTTCTTGGTCGAGACATTATACGCGTTTTGAATATCATCAGTAAGCTTTTGAATCGCAAAATCAATGTCCTCAGGAGTTCTGAGTCTTTGGGCAGTGAATTGTCTTACACATAATTGCTCGTGAAACATCTTCCAATTGGTAGCATTTATAAAATCTTCTTTCACTATTTTCTCTGTTCCTACGAGCTCCTGATAAACCTCAATATTAAAGGAAATAGAGATGGTGGAAAGAAAAATATCTAAAATGTCACCTTTACGCGGGTTCTGTGGCAGGTAAGTAAATTCCGTAGGCACATGGAAAAATACTGGGTGATTGTTTATAAATTCTAAAAGCTTAGTTCCATTTTTGTTGGTTCTTCTACAACTCCAATCCTGGCTTTTTGCATTTAAATCACCTGCGAGAATTACTTGTTTATTGGGGTCCAAAATTTTGGCAAGATGGTCGGTATCGAGCACGTTATGTAGAGGATTATAAGTAGCTATGAAGTAAATATTTCCATACTGCGGGAGAAGGACAGAAACAGTAACCAGTTCTAGCCTATTAT
>KK117171.1:238767-360271 GCA_000611955.2 Stegodyphus mimosarum
TGTGATGTGCCATGATGATGTGATGTAGTCGTAGCTCAAAGTAACAAACGATGATAACAAAAAGAATCCATTTATTATTTTTCTTGAAAAACAGCTGTGTTAAAATTTACATCTTCGAAGAACAATTAATAGCTTTTTGAATTGGTGTTTATTCCATCATTACATTAATGAAAAGACCGCCCGATGTTCCTTTGCGAGTTCTTTTATAATTACTGGAAAGGCGGAGCTTGCAAGGAATGACGTCAACCTCGTCAGCCAATCCAGTTCGCTTTAAATATTTCCAGAACATTCAATAACTGTACGTGTAGAAAAAGCGGGACAATCAATTTGACTACGGGGCTGTGAATTTAATTCCACGTACTTTCGAATAAGAGATCGTCGCCATTAAAATGAAAAGAACATGCATTTAGAATTGTGATTGAGGAATAAGCAAAAATAAAAGACGAAATTTAATTTAGGGTTTTATATGTACTTTTGACTATTGAATATTATTATTACATATATATATAGTAATAATAATTTTTGAAGAAGATCCTTTATTTCAGAGGGGAAATATGCTATATTCGATAAGCTATTATGTAATATTAGTTAAACACTAAAATGTAAAGGGAATGTTTCGACAAACCATTTTCGTTGTAGTTTAACTAAAATAAAATCATTAATGGTTAAAGTTGTTTAATTTAAAAAATAAAAGTACAATAATTTCAGGGTTTTTTCATTAATAAAAAAGAAGTCTTACATGAGAAAGGAATAATCATGTGTTTAACTTGTCCTTTTGCCGTGATATGAACATTGTGTGCATTTAATATGAAACTGTTTGCATATAAAAAAATTTTCCTTTATTTTAATTAAAATTTTTTTCTTTATTTTAAACTTTTTATTTAATTATTTGTGTTGTCTTCAGTTTTAACTCTAAAAAATTTGATACGTATATTTAATATTGAGCTAATTTTGATTAGAGATGAATCAGCATTTTTAATTTCATCCTATCAAAAAATAAACTTTTTCTTCTGTGATAAGTTTCTCACAACAGTTTTCATTTCCTGTTTAATACTATTGTACTAATAGTACATTTAAAAAAATTTCTAGATATTAATGCATTTAAAATATAAAGCATAATTGCAGATATTAATTTTATGAAATATACAAGTTCGAAAATTATAAAATGTATCTTTAAAAGAAACGTATAAACGAATCTTTAAAATATTCTACAGCTCAGGAGATTTAAGAAACGCGTAAATCGAAAATTAATTCTAAACAGAATTTTATGAAGTAAGACGGATTTTCAGTGAGCGAATTTCACTTGCACTCTGCGCCGTGTCTTCACTGCTTAGATCAGACTAGGCTGGCTGAGTAGAATGCAAGGATCGAACCGGTTTACATTATGTTTTTATGGAACCTTTCCTTCTTCTGCCTACAAATTCTTTATTTCACGTGACTTTTCAAGTCGCAGTAAGTAATAACACTCCTTTTGGACGAGTCTATGTGTTTTGGCAAAATGCCAGCGAAGGTTGCGTTTGAGACAGTCGATCAACATGAATAGTGTTAATTTCAACATGAATAGTGTTTGAGAAAATATTTTTGAAGTTTTTTTTTTTTTTTTTAAATAAAGCAAGTTCAGACGCTTATTATCAGACGCATTCTTACCCTTATTATAAAAAGCCCAAATTGGGCTATCTTTTGAATAACCAGATAAAAAGAATCTAAAAATATCCATTATTATTACATATAATAAATCTTTCGCAATTTGTAAATCTTCAAAACAAGTAGCTTCTCGAGAATATTCTTCGGTACTTGGCTTAGAACTGTATAGAGCAGTTTTCAGTACTGTGGAATATTAGGTTATAGGGATTTATATTTATTTTAAATAACCAGTTAAATTTAATTTGAAGCTCTTTCCTATAAGCCTTCATTCCCCTAAATTGTCAGTGCCAGAATATTTAAATTTGGTAGCACGCGTGAGAAATGCAAATTCTACCAGTGGGAGAAAAGGTTTAAATATCGAGTTCTAGAAGGGAAAGTTAGGGAAAACTGTGTGCGTATTTGTAACGCAAGCTTCGGCTTAGCATTTATAGCTGGTTAGATGTGGCTTAACAGCTATTACGTTGCTGCCACTAAACTCATTTACGCGCTGTAGGATACAGGATTGTCTGAGCCCTGTAGTTTAATTCTACCGCTTTTTAATATCTTCAGTTTTGGAGTTTGATTCTACCGTTTCAGTTACCGCCCAAGTAGAGGCGTAGTATGTTAACATCGAGTTGACGCGTTGTAAATAAGTTAAAGAGTGTAATAAAGGGTAGTTTTAACCCTTTATTATAGTGTGACTGCACAGAAGTATAATAAAGGGTAGTTTTAACCCTTTATTATACTTCTGTGCAGTCACTATTCTCCAGATTCGACACAAAAGATAGACAATAGAACTCTACAAGGTTAATATGTCAAAGCCTTGACTATATCGTTTCTTTACTTCTTCTTTGTAAATTTAGGAAACTCGAATATTTTCTTCTTTTACTTTTGTTGCAAGCATTTGTTCTTTTTAATGGAGAATTTGATGTATTAGATGTTCACAAGCGAAATTTTTCTTCTAAAATTATTTCATTTTTGGTCTTAAATGCACCAGTTTTTAGTCCTTTATGCATATCCACTAAGCTACATTTGCCTTATTTTTATGTTGAATTCGATATCGATAACCTACGTAAAGGGCTAATGATTTTTTTCCAAATCTCAGCAATGTCTAATCATATTCATTAAGACAAGAAATGAAAATAATTGTTGATGTTGTAACAAAATTACAAATATAGAATGAAACCAAAGATTTCGAGAAGGAGACTGAATTCCCGTCTTCAGCCTAAGAGTATAAAGGGAAAGAATCATTTATTCACAAAGAAACAGCCCAGTTTTTCTTAATGATGTTCGTGACATACCCCTAGGAGAAGGTTGTGTGAGTGAGAGAGTATATTCTCCGATTTCGAGAGAACAGGAAGAATTTCGGAAACTGCTGAAACAGGAATCGCGGAAACAAGACTAATCGATGACAACTATTAAGGGCACAAACTTGAAGAATTGCATTTATTACTTTACAGTTTCTCAGTTTAGTAATGATAAAGCGAAAAATAAATCAAATGTCTTACGGCGTCACAGAAAGCATAACATCTTTAATTGAAACGTTCAGCAATACCTCGCAAGGTCCGGCTTCGATCATTTCGGCTTTACTATAGTTCGACTTGAAAATCTGAATGTGAACTAAATTTTAATTGAATAAAATGAAAATGAATAAAAAATATTAATACTCAAAATTATTTTTAAAGCATAAATGATAAGTTTTTTTAATACAGTCAAGTCTCTTTTTGGGAGTATATTTTTATGCGGTTTCAAAGTCATGCGATTCATATTTCATATTTTAATTCTATTACATATTTCAATTTTTTTTTCTGTGGTTCCATGTGAAAAATACGCCTGCTTTAGAGGAATTTTGGAAGAGTCCATTTGGAAGCCGGCCATTTTCATAGTGTGTACGAGCAGTGAATATCTCCATTAAACATTCAAGTTAAAATGTCAGTTAGATTAGTGCATCCATTTTACCCCAGACATTAAATGCTTCAGCCATTTACGAAGTAAATTTTCAGACGAGTTTCGACAAGGGCATTGCTCATTCTTCTTAACTTCTGCTTCAAAAAAAAAAAAAAAAAAAAAAAAAAAAAAAAAAAAAAAAAGCCTAATGTCCTTACAGTGACGTCCGAGCTAAAAGATAGTGGACGATAATTCGTAACAACTAGGATTTGGCAATTGGGTACCGTAATCTCCAGTCGCCCTTTAAAAGGGGGGATGTATCTCCCTCTTTCCAGCATGCCTTCGTGGTGTAACGGTTGCACACTCGGCTTGTATTCGATAGGTCCAGAGGAATTGCAAATTTTTCATGATTTCTGCTTCAAATAACCTAATTACTTTACAAGTCTTTTAACTTATAACGTAATTTCCGATTTTTTTAAGAAGTTTAAGAAAACGCTCGGTTTCTGCTACAGATTTGTTGCCTAACAGAATTGTTGAAAGTAAAAGAGTGATTGTTTAGCTAAATAATGTAGCTGACAACGTGTCATTGACAAGAATAAGATGAAAATAAAATAAAGTGAAAAAGTTTTTATTTAAAACGAATAATATAATTAAGGAAACGGAAGAAAAATATATCATATCATATAATTTCCTGGGAACGAGAGATTAAATTGTTCTGTTTACAAAATCTATCTACAATTTTATATCACGAATAATAAAAGCCTGGGTACCCAAATAACGATATCTGTTAATCGAATTGCATTGTCATAAGCCATTATCTTTATAAATTTATCAAGGATGCTCCACGCTTTTATTATTATTGATAAAAAATTGCAGTTGAATCTTGTAGAGAAAATAACTTAATCTCTTAGCCTCATGAAATTATATGACGAATTCTTCTTCTTTTACTTCCTTCATTATTTTATGAGTTCTTTTATTTCATTATTTTATGAATTTTAGATAAAAGCTTATTTTATATAAAAAAATAAAAACCTTTTTTTTTAACTTAATTTATTTGGAATTAGTTTATTTCTGCTGAGGATGACTGTAGAGCTTTAGATTTATCAACCTGTTATCTTGTTATTTTTGCCTTTACTTTTTTTTCTGCTTTCGCCGGCTTACACCAAGTTGGTGCTGATAAATACTAAAGTTTAGGCGTCTAGAATGTTAAGTTCTAGAATTTATTTGCCCGCTTTTGGAAAGGACTGCTGATCGTCTCATTACTTCCCCCCTCGCAGTTTCTGAATTTTCTTGAATTCGGTTTTAGCCTTTACTAGCCGTCTTTGCTCGCGCCAAAAACCAGCCTGAACCAAAACTTGTAGGCGCACTTTGTCTTATGAATCGCATTATTTAATATTTAATCCTTAAATTTTAATTTCACTTATGTTTCTATTAATCCCGTAGACAGCGGAGACTGTTAGGACTGTTATTCAGAGAGAGGTTTGAATAATTAGGTTCTCATTCATAAACACAATTTTGAATTCATATTAATCTTGTTCCTTCTAACAATCAACTACAGCCGCCACTATTGCAACCCAACAAAGCTCAGTTTGAAAAATACAATATAAAATCCTTTAGGCTGCAACATAGCAGACAGATAAGATAATATATATGTCGCAAAATTCATTTCCAGTATTACTTAGTTCACTTTAAACATACACATCTGCTGCATTAAATTGTTTAGAAAGGTATACAATCATAATAAAGGATATTCAGGTAATAAAATTACCCTAAACTAGGAATAAATACTCATTATAAACATTGACATATTAATAATTAATTTACATAATCATCAAACATCTCTAAGGAAGAGAGTAGGTCAAAATAATGTCTTTCTAACATATGTTTCCCCCTAATTCTCTCAATGCAGCTCATTTATAATCATCGCCATTTTTAAAACTGATTTGCATAGTCATCTCTAAAAGCTAAGAAGATGTGGGGAGTATTTACGAGAGCAGACATCAACATTCATTTTTCTGAGTTTATATTACTTCATTGAACATTAAGAAAGGGCAAGAAGTTGCCTGATTGTCACCGAGCCAAAGTTAACATTTAGGACAACTAAGTTTCGTATATAGATACTATTAGATGGAATATTAAAATTTTTAGAATTTCTGCTTTTAAAATACTTTTATTATAGCATTTCATAGTTATATATTCAGTAACTTTGGACTAAAAGAGCGATTTAAAAATACTGCATGCATTTTGCTGCAGAGTTTTTTTTTATTCTGTATCTGTAAACTATAAGCATACGCATTTTTTTAGATTTTCAGACTAAGATCAGTAGCAGCTCATTAAAATCCAAACTTCGACAGCGATAAAAACCACTTCTGCAAAAGGATGTGTACTGTATCATTGAACTGTCAAAGCTGGTAAACAGTTTTCAGTAATTTTTTTCTTAAAATAATGTGCATACCAGTGGCCGATTGGATAGACATCTGATGCTGGTAGCCCGACCCAAGTTCGAATCTCTGTAAAAGGTGAAGCTGTAGTGATGTTTCGGTTGTTTTCCTCGTGTATGATATAAATGCAAACAAATTAGCCCTAGAAAGTTCTCCATGAAGGCACTCTTCTTTGGGAAGATAGCCATCGTCTACTTTACCATATTCAGTCAAGGAAGCAGCAAATAAAAAACTTGAAGTAATGATTACTATCTGTGCGAATTCTTCCTTGAGGTTATCCATGAGCGAATGATACTGACAGTTATGCTCTAAGATCTATCATTTAGTCATCAGTAAATTCAAATCTCAATTCATATAAATCTAGGGAAAATTTTTTAGATCACTTAAGTAATAAATAAATAAATAGTTTATAAGGTATTTCTCCCTTCTTCGCATGCCTTATCTACACTGGCGCCCGAACTAAAAAGGTGGTGGATGATGATTCTCCACCAGCGGGATTTAGCGATTGGGTCCCCCAAACCCGTCTTCCTTTAAAAGGAGAAGTATATAAGGTATTTCTCCCGCCTTCTTCGTATGCCTTCGTGGTGTCGTTACGCACACTCGAAGCGTAACCGAGAGGTCCGTGGTTCGATCCCCGGCGAAGGCGTTGCTCATTTTTCATTCTCTTGCTTCGAAGTTGTAGCAATAGATTTTCCTCTAACTTCTATTTATATTGTTCATATAATGTAACCTTAAAAACTACTCCGATTCTTTCCTCTAGCTTCAGTCAAGTGCATTATTCAGAAAAAAAAATAATAATAATAATATATGAAAAAATGACAAATGAGTTCCTTTTTCTTTTCTTTTCTTTTTTTCCTAATCCCACTTTATTCCAAGCTAAACTGTCTATAAATTAACCATAGAATATAAAAAGGCCCTTTTTATTTTAAGACATTTAAAATCTCTAAAACTTTAACTGTGAAATTTGATGATTAATATATAAATCATAAAATTTCTTTGTTCACATTTCTTTCTTTTCCTCTATCAAAAAGGTAAAGTGTTCTTTACCGTTTTTGATAGACGATTGTAATATTTAGAAGTAATTGAAAATGTTGCTACGCAAGCACCGTGATGACTCACGTTCATCTGTGCAAACACAGGGAATTGCATAGTGGATTCGAAAACCTGTCCGCTAATGCATTGGATGACGAAAGCATTCATTGTGTTTTCAGCTTCGAGTTTTACGAATGCGATTTAAAGGAAACAGGCTGTGATTGAAGCTAATGCTTAAAACAAATAATCGTGTTCTGATGAAAATATTGGTGCAGGAGATTCATAAAATGGCCTCTCGTGAACTACTTTCGGCATTCTGCCCACATTTAATATACAATTTAAAAAGCAAGTAAAAGTTAAACAAAAAAGATATAAGAATATGAGGCAAAATTTATATTATACAAATATATATGCATATGCATATGCTGTTTACTAGACTGAGAACGAAATGCTTGAGGTTTTATTTATTTACATGCCATTGCTTTCATGTTGACATACCTGTCATATATGTGTGTGTGTGTAATGAAACAAATTTAGATGTAATGATGTATGTAGAAACAACAATGGCGTAGATGTTGAAATATTGGATTTCGTCGAGGTTGATCCGTAACGAACTGAAACTTAGCAGCCGAGGTAGATTAAATTTTCGTTTTTATTTCGGTAACCATTTTGCGTCCACAAACAAAGGTACACTACTCGTGCTTTTTCAGGAACATTTACATTTTGGATAGCTTTGCGGTATAAAGAGAAGCAAGTCTATCTAAGCCGAAGAGTAGAAAGCAACTGACTTGCATTCAGGTGAATTCTTAATTTCGAATGTGTTCGTTAGTTTCGATGTTCGATGCATTTGATTAGATAATTAATAACTCTGTAAAATTATTATTGGATGTTTGAATTTTAGTTCCATTTACGCCACCAGTTTTATGCAAGAGTCATATGACATGGATTAATCTCGAAATGATGCAGTGCAGGAAAAGGTAGTACTATTTTTAGACTAAAGAGAGGAAAAATCCAAATTAAAATAAGAATTAAGGGGCTATTGCTAATATAAATTATAGTTTATATTTGAATCTTTTTTTAATCTTTCCCACATATTGAGACCGTCAAGTGTCATTTACTTCGCACGTGGTGAACTCCAGGAAATGGTTTTCATGCATTTCTGATTCCTACATTTTAATATACGGCCTTATAGATGTTTATCCATAATTATTTTTTTTTTCTGTCAAAGTGTATTAAATTACTTTTTTTTTTTTACTGAAACAAAGCTGATGCTGGTTTGTTGGGCTTTAAATTTAGCATGAAGGAATTTTAATTGAAATTTTTGCATGAAATTTTGTTTTGAGAAAACATAAAACATAGAGTTCAAAGAATGAAAACTCGAGTATTCTAATATTTTCATTTAATGATTTCGCATTAATTAATTTTGTTGGTGCATTTTATTGTATATTTTTGCTATAAGAGAATGCTTAAAATTTCTCATAACTATGAATTAAACGATTTATTTATTTATTCATGTTATTTTGAAATTCAAACACGCAATACTCCTTTTTCCTATACTGAATTGAAAGCACAGCATTTTTTATGAAAATGAAATTAAAAATTTCATGGTATTAGAAATATAACTTTAAATAATCGTTTTGGGATTAATTAAGTAAAGAATTTTAATGTTTTTTCACGATAGATTATTAGACTATAATATCATTAATCATTATATGTTTGAATTATTTTTTAAATGTTTGAATTTATGTTAAGAATTTTATAATTGTTCTGAGAGTGAAGTGAATATAAAAATAGAAATAACTTTGAATATTAGTGCAGAAAAAGGTATTACTATTTTTAAGATAGAAAGAGGAAATATCCAAATTAAAACTATATATTAAGTTGGGTTGCTTCTAATTTAAAGTATAATTTATGTTTACATATTTAAAAAAAATTTTTTTTTTGCATATTTAAATGTAATAAGTTATAAATGTTAATAGATGCGAAGTCGGAAGAAGAGAAACTTACAGACGGTGGTCGAATACGATTATTTTCTTTTTATTCATGGTTGGCACACATTGTGCATTAATCCAACGTAAATTATAACGGCAAAATAGTTTGACTTTTATGTGACGTCCTATTGTGATGCTAATTGAAGTCACACCGTGACTTTTAATTGAAGTCACACTATGACATTGTTGTGAAGTTACCTGCAACGTTGTTGTGAATTCACCTGCAACGTTGTGTGAGGTCACACTGCAACATTCATGTAACGTCACATTGCGACTTTGATATAATGTCATAGAGTGACATGAATGTAGTGTATAAAATGGCATGAATGTCATAAGGCATATTTTAATTTTATAACAGTTATTGTAATTTAAGTAGCCTTTCCTATCTTGCCTCGTTTCAACTTACAACTCCCTACCAGAATGAGTTTTTAGAATCGCTTTGAATGCAAATGAGGAAGAAATAGTAGTAAAGGAAAGTGCAACTTACTTCGAGAGAGAGAGCTAGCAGTCTTGAGTAGCGCACGTTTGCCTTTGGGCTAAGTCTCTCTAATTGCTGTTACGCTCGGCCTTATACTACGTGCCTTTTGATAGTTCGCCGGCTACTTTAAAACTAAGGGCCAACTCCGTTAGATTTGAGTTAGCTTCGGCTAAATCTCTTAGTTAGTTCTTATTTCTTATTTTTGAGTTCAAGCCCGAGTGGAGGCTTTGTTGTAAGCTCGAAGAAAGGGGCCGACTGTTCATTTTAATTTTGAGTGAATAAACTGTAATTAAACCTTATTAAATTTACAATTCCTATTATTTCGAACTCAGCGATAATTCACTTAACAGTTCAGTAGATTCCTCGACATTTAAATTAGCAGAATGGAAGTGAGGAACTCCACAATGTAATGCACTAAAGATGTGAATGGATGTAACGCGGCACTATATTACTTTTAAAATGACAAGAGAAGAGGTCTCCAAACTACGGCCCAAGATCCGAATCTGGCCAGCGAGCACTAATTATCCGGCCCGCCAGTGGTTTCTTTAAAATAATTTTATAAAATTTAAAGTAACAATACATTAACTATTTGATATAACAGCCAATATAGAAATGTGTTGCCTATCATGCACGTTTTTTAAAAACATATTATAAACATTATACAACTGTTTTTAAATTTGCAATGATTGAAATACAGTGACACTCTATATGACAAATCTCATGTAAGCATACAAGACTTCCTCATATGTTCTATTAAATTACATGAATTTTTTTGCCGCACTTCGTTTAAACCTATTTCCTCCAATTTTATTAGAGATGTATTTCTCATTCAATCAATTAAGTTCTCACTTCGCGGCAAGGCAAAAATACATAAAAACTCAAAACATCTTCAAACAAAACAAGGTTAGGTTAGGTTATTCAGTTATGGCAAAGCACACGAGGGCTATCTGCCTAAAGAGAGGGATGCCTTCGTGGAGGACTTTCTAAGGGAAACTGGCTCGTATACACGTTACACATGGGGAAAACCACTAAAACGCCCATGCAGCCAGCCCGTTCGCGGGATTCGAACCTCAGACCGAACTACCAGGGTTCAGCGTCTTTACCGCTCGGCCGCTGGTGGGCTCAAACAAAACAAGAATTTAAAATGTAAACAAATGGTGGTTTCATTAGGCTTAGTAGCACTTAAACATCTTTTAAATTCTTGACAATTCTACAACTATTGTGTGTATATTAAAGTAATTTAAACCTTAACCGGAACGTAAGAACAACATAATTCAATTATTGGTAAAGCAAAAAATGCACAATTCACCAACATATAAGAATAAAAAAACTGAGCTCACCAAGCTTTATATATATATATATATACTTTTGACGCAGCCGAGTGCAACGAAAAAGAAAGGTGCACAACTACATGTTATAGCAGTTTCATATACAAAATTTCAACGTTTTGAGACTACTCATTTTTTAGTTATGCCAGATATACATATGTGCAGAAAAAAAAAGTGCAAATGGATTCGAAAGCGGTCAAAAGGGACATTTTCGTTGAAATATGATTTCCGACATTTTTCGCGATTACAATATTTTCTTTACATCGTACATGAAATTAAAAAATTCTCATTGTACTTTTACAAGAATAAAGGTTTCATGTGTTACCTTTCCTACTTTTATAATAGTATTCTAGGTTGTTTCATAGAAATTTTCAGTAGTGATTTTATTTAAACCGTAATTTTTGTTCTGTATATGTTGTAATTTATTTCAATTTTGAAGATGTTTTTTGCTCACAAAACTTGCCCAAAATATGAAATACTTATGAATGACAGTTCCCATCTGATCAAAATATAAACAAAATTATTCTAATAAATTCTGACAACGGGGAGGCAAATCCATTGAAAAGTAAAGTACATACTGATAAGGTATTTCTCCCGCCTCCTTCCCATGCTTTCGTAGTGTAGTGGTCAGCACACCTGCCGCATCACTAAGAGGTCCGTGGTTCGATTTTCAGAGAGGGCATCGCTCATTTTTCACATCTACTGCTTCCAAAATTCCTAATGTCTCTGCATACTAAACCGAAGAAATCTCTAATATTCTGGGACAAAAATATGGTTTTGCAAATGTTTAAAAACAGCTTTATGACATCTATGTTAGGTAAAACTGAATAAAAAACAAGGTTCTGCGTAAGATCATAACGTATAAATCCAATCACAAGATTCTCACTGCCTCGTTTAAAAACGTGTATGTTGTTCATTAAAATTGTATTGTCGTGATATGATGAAGTAACTGGATTTTGGCCCTCGAAGCTTCGTGAAAGAGTCAATATAGCCCGCGGGCAAAAATGTTTCGAGACCCCTGAACTAGATAAAAAGTTTTGTAAATCAACGATATCTTTTACTACACTTTTAGTCTTCAAATTAGCGATTTGTTGCTTAATCTGTAATACTGAAAGAATAATTAAGAGTACAAAAATTAGTGGATAGAAAACGAGGCTCTGGAAATTAAATTACAATAAATATATATTTAATGCATTATTAATTTATATTTCACCATTATTTCTCCTTGAAAAATTACAATTTAGTGCTATCTTTAAGCGATAACTTTAAAATAACTTTCTTACACTGCAGAGGTTCAATATATGCCATATAATTTGCTTCATTAGCTGATTAATGTGAATCAATTATTTTAAATATTTCTGCATTTCCTAAAAGCCTTTTTCCACTCTCTTAGCAGATAAGGTTTAAATTTAATACAGTTTTGTACAGTTTATTATGCAAAAGTATGATAAATTTGCATGAATTAGTAATTCCAGTACATAGAACAATTATTGTTACCAAAGCTGAATTATGAAAAATCTGTATTTCTCGTTTCTTAGAATATACGCTGCACTATAACTTTCATATCAATCCTTAAGTACTATTAATAGCTCATACGGTAAACTGAATGAAACTTAGCTGTTTAGGTGACATATACGGAAAATAAACACTTATTGTATACTAACGTGAATGATAGCAGTAATAATTAATCGACAATAATTAAAGCGAAATTAAAAATATGTTATTAAGAGTGCATTAAGAATGAAACGATTATCGCCAAGAAAAATGCCAGAGATCCATGAACTTTTTTGAAGTGCGAGAAACTCAAGGACGATTCTTCGTTATCCACAAATTTCTGCAAATATGGAATGCTATCAGAAACATTTTTTAACTTGGCTCTTTGGAATAATTTTAACATGATTTTATGGAGCAAAGATGAGGATTCGGAAAATATGTTTTAAGGTAAAGAAGAGGTAGCATGAAATTATAAGCTTCCTTGTTAATTCTTCTCGTATGTAGATAGAATTACGTGGATTATTTATTATTTCTATATTATACGAAAATAATTTTGTTTTTATATCATTCCAGTTTTTTGCTTTGATTTAAATAATATGAAAATATGATATTTTACAATGCATACTTTAAAAAATTTTTTAATTTAATCTAAATAAATCTGTGCAACGCAGAGAAGTATCTTTTTTGAGCGAAAGTCAAAAAAGGTACTTTTTGAAATCCTTATGAAGTATTTGATCCCTGTAATGGGGATCAAATACTTCATAAGGATTTGAAAGGTAGAAAAAATAATTAGGAGAAGCAATTATGAGATTAGTTTCAGATGTTAAAATCTAATACATGGCTTTGATGCTGTGCAGGTGGACTTCCTTTAAGGTATTCATCTGATATTCTGTAAGGTTTACATTATGTTAATTAACAGTTATTTTAAGTTTTGTATCTTTCCTATCTTATTCTAATTTCAGCTTACAATTTCCTGCCAGAATGTAATTTCAGAAAGGCAGATAGTGCAAATGAGAATGTGTACTATTTAAGTCGTGACTTAACCGACTTCAGGAGAGAGAGTCTGATTCCCTGACTAGCGCGCGTTTGCCTTCGGGCTACAACTGTCTTAGTTATTATTATGATCGGCCATATTTTAGGCCCTTGCTAGGCTTCGCCGATTTAATTAATACTTAGGGGCCAACTAGTTAGATCTTGATAACTTCGGCTATATTCTTTAAGAGCTTTAGTTCAAATTATTAGTATTTAAGTTCAAGCCCGGGTGGCGGCTTTATGTAAAGTTCCAAGTCGGAACTGATTGTAAATATACTGAATAATAAAAGGTTTTAAACCCTTCTCAAGTCTCACGTGTTCTGTTCACACTTAAGCGATTATTCGCTTATTAAGTGTTCGTGGGGTTCGGAGTTAGAACTTTAGATTTAAATAGTTGAACCTCACAATTCTTTATTAAAATCAGAAATGTTTTCAAACTGCAAAGTGCCAAAAAGGCAATAAGATATATTTTAGTACTGATTTTATTATTAGACGTTAATTAAAAAACATTTTCTTAGTAAACTTTTAATTGAAGCGAAATGGATTATAGGATTTCTTTAACATAAAAATTTGTTTTGTGTTTACTTTTAGCACAGTAAATATAAAAACATGTTTATGTCTTTCATTTTAGAATCTACGCAATTACAACATAATTTCATTTATTTATTTTAGTTCAAATGGAAATGGGCATTTCTTTTAGTTCAAATGGAAAATTTATGAAAATAAAAGTAATTCCATTACTTAATTTTTTCAGAAAAAAGACTTATTTTATACTGCATTGTTGGCGAAAAGTGATTTGATTTTTCAAGGACATAAATTGACAACTTTCGTTAAAATTACAGAATAACAGAAATACAAAACTCCTATTATATTAAAAGAAATATTTGTTTGACCTACGATAAAAGGCAGCGCAATTATCCGGAGTTTTCAAATACTACGAGCGGCTCTTCAAGTATTGGCTTTTTGCTTTAAGCAAATTTCTGATATAAATTTATTTGTTTGTTTGAAAGCTAACAAGAACATGAGGTCTCCACAAATGAAAAGAATACAATGACGTTATATTTTCCCTTAAAATCAGTGTTTTCCTCCACTGGATGGTCACTTTACTGAAACAATGTTTTATAATATTTAAATTTCCAAATTATCTCTGCGAAAATTTAAAATTCTTTTGCGAAAGATACCTTTCTTAATGTTCCTAAACTTTTTAAACACGATTGCAGAAATCAATTTCTTTTCATTGTTCATTTCTGCAAATGATATATCAAAGCAAAAACTATCTGTGATTAGGTTAGATAATTAAACTAGACGCAGTTAGAGGGTTAGATGTAATTTTTAAATTTCTAACGACGAAATAAAATATTTTGGTTAGAGAAGTAAAATACACCCATTTAAAATAAAAATATTATTTCGGACAAAGTTTGTCGGTGTGGCTTAAATATATATTTCGATTTATAGGAATTTTCTTGCATTCCTAAAATTTTCTACAATGGGTTAAATTTTGTTAAAATGTAGTTTTAAATTCAATTTTTTTTATATAAAGTGAAGTAACTTGCACGTTTAGACACGAAATAATATTAATTTACGCTCTTTTGTCACAAGTGAGATTTTAACTTCTTTCATATATAAATACAGGTGAAATGTAATTTCCTTATTTTCGTATTGTTATTGCTTGAATACATAATTAATGTGTCTATTAAGAATTTAATACTATGATTACATTTCCTTAATCTCTCAAGTAAGAGTACTTGTTCATGGTTGTCTTTTCATATTTTTTTAATATACAACGTGAATACGAGCCAGTTTTTCTTAAATAGTCCTCCACAAAGGCACCCCTCCTCTTAGATAGGCAACCCTTGTGTGTTTTACCATATTCAAATAACCTAACCTAAACTAAGACATATTTTCTCTCTAACTAAATCTTTTGATAAGAAAATTGGCTTACTTTAGTAATACAATTTAAATACAATATATGTAAAAACTTTCATAATTTACTGGAAGAAAAGATCTAATGTAATAAATTTTGGAAATAGTCTCAGAAATTTAGTTCATTCAAATTTAGTTAACATGTGAAAAAGTTCAGCGTTGTAAAGTAATATGCCATTTGTAAAATTATAATAATTAAAAATCTTGTTATATATAACTAGAACCTGGCCAGGGAAGTATGACATCATTTGTAATGTTATACAAATATGGTATCATTTGTAATGTGAAGCAAATTACCATGCATGGAAATAATTAATTTATTTGTGAAAAATAATAGAGCATTACACAAAGTACTGCAATAAAATGCATGAAATAAATTCCTTTTTCACATTATGTTTTAATATTAAAAGCATCAGAAATTGAATTACATCTGCTAAATAAAACTAGCTCCGTAAATTACAATTTCTAAGCAGTGAGACAAAAATGAGAGTAAACTTTTGCTGATGCCCTTGCTTCCGCATTCTTGGTAATACAAATAAAAGTGAATCGATTGTCAGTCACTGTAACATCACAGCAAACGTCACAGTAACGTCACAGCAACTAAGTGTGTTATATGGATCTCCTTCCATGTTATAACAAGAACATAGTGAGATGTTCCTTGGAGCTTTACCTCCAAAGCACTCTTCTCCTTTGAATCATATAGTTTTATTTGGCAAAATTCGATAAAATAACCCTGTTTCATCTGCACTGTAGAGGTTTTTAGCCTCTTAGCCTTCACAAATTTCATTTAGTTTTTTTTCCCAATCTGCTACATGTTGCACATCTATTGACTTTTCTTCTCCACAAAGAACCTTAAAAGTAATGTTATGTCTTGTTTAACTTCAGCTTAAATTTGTCTAATCAATCATTTGATGCTTTGAAATTCTATAATCTCAGACTTTCCGCAACTTCTTTTGCTCTTTCTTGCAGTAATAATCCACGCACAGGAATATTGTTTGCTCTTACAAAACAAAAACAGTTGAACACTAATGTATCAATTTCGCATGCTTCAGTAATTCTAAATTTTACAGACTTGGAATGTTCATTTGAATTAGAAATCCATAGCAATTTTATTTCTTCTCCATCCTTTAGCACATGACTTACTTGGTTTTCACGTATTCCAACTTTATACCGTAAATCTTTGAATTAAGCTTTTTACTTTCTGCTACATGAATTAAATCAGCGTTTTGTTTTAATGTTAATCGTTTGCTCTTTGAAGATGCTTACAAATACATAACTGCACTTCGCTGGTTGTCCAGTACCAGTAAGAACTAAGAATGATCCAACCACATTCTGAGATTTCTGTTCCTTGGCAGGTGGTCTAATCATTTTACCAGATTTTCTTTCCCACTGATCCTATCTTTTTTCCCCCTGCTGAAAACTGTAGCAAGAATAACTGGATTTTGGATTCTATGAATGAGAAATATCCTTCTGATTGCACCACAACTTGCTTTTTCCCAATATATCGTTCCTCTTTTCCGAAAATCAGTTTTCAAAAGAGAGAAATTAATTTTCCTTTTACGGTTCCCTTGTCACAAAACTATCTTTCACTGAGCAGAAATTTGCCTTTGAAACCTTAAAAAATTACCAACAAGGAGTATTTCTGTTTTTATTTATTTCTTTACTTCTATCTTATTTTTGAAACTGATTTTCAGCGTCCTTTAAATAGAATCCCCTTTCTTAAAAGATAAATACATTAAGTCTATTCAAAGGGACCGGAACTAAGAAAATTTTCCCTTACAGATGGTACTATTGTATATACATACGCGTTTGAAAAGTGCTTAAAACAGTCTACGTCTCTCTGTGTGCGAGAAACTTCTTGTAAATGTTTTTAAGGACCGATGTGAGGTGCGAAATATTTAAAACCTTTATTGCTACTTGTTTTTAGTCCATTATACTTGCTTTCAAAAAAAAAATGGCCAGCAATAAGTTTTCTTAGGTTAAAATAACATGCCGAACAACGATTTTTTTAGAAGTCAAACAACAAAAATCAGCCTTATATTTGCATATTTTCCAGAGACCATAGAAACTAGTAATTGAAAATTTGCAAATATAACGCTTATTTTTGTTGTCTGACTTCTAAAATAAGTTTTCTGATACGCAGTTAAATGCATTATTATTGAAAAAAGAACATATATTCATATAAAAATGTTATCAAAACACACAGAAATTATTTTGAGCTGAAAAAATATTAAATAGAAATATTCTTTTTTCATGTCATTTGTACTGAGTATTACATTCAAAGTTTTCGCTTGTTCTCTTAACATTTACTTAAGCATTTTTGTTATTTAAAGTGATCTAAGAAAAACCTTTTTATTATAGTAATAATTACTTGTAAAGTAACCGAACAGAGCTTTAATTTTTCATTGGGCTGACCATATTTCCATGAGATCAAAATGGAGCATGGGGATGGCGTAAATGTGACAAGGGTCAGTTATAACTAGGGTTAGTGGACAATAACAACAAAGGAAATAAAAATAAAAAATACTTGAAGACGAAAACACGTTCAACTTGTCATTCATTTTTAGTAATAGAATTGATATAAAAACTTAAGTATGTTCAAAAGTTAGCTATATTTCTCCATGATTGTACTCTGCATACACTTGATGAAGTTTGCTCTTTCTATACCCTATCAAAGTTTCTCACTGGTTTAACTCTGACAAAGATCTGTAGCAAAATTTTGCATAGTTTTTCTTATGTCAATGCTTCATATAAATTTCTCTTTTGACTACATACTGTCCATAACAGAAACTATTCCCTCAACAAGTTAAATATTTCCTAGATTTCTGGAGAGAATGAATTCTAAAACATTGTAAAAAGTGTTGTAAATCAGAGCAATTTTCTTTCATTTCTGGAAAATGCTGTGCTCATCTATCGGATGTAGGAATGTTATCTCTATTCCAGGGCATTCAGTTGCTTCATAAATTTTATAATTAATTGAATACTGCTGATATCAGTACTAATCGAACAGTCAAACTCCAAGTTAATTTACTTCCCTTCTAATAGTTACTCTAGCATTTATGATATTGACATAAAACTAAAAGTTCTAAACCATAATAATTTATTAAAATGAGACAAAGCTCTTATTTTGTCAAAATGTCTTGGTGGTTGTTAAATGTGAAAACGCTGTGTACACGTCATGTGATTTGCACTGCCTAGCCTCACTCCCTCTTACTTAGATCTCACTTCACCTCTGGACGCCATGCATATAGCATGCACATCAATTGCTATATATAATTGTTCATCAATTAAAAAATTATTAATTAATGAGTATAACTCAATTCATGATCTCGCCTGTGTGCGTGGTGTTAAACACCTTTCATTTAAACTTAGACTGTTAATGGCCATTGGTATAATATTTATGTACTGGTTATAACTCTTTAGCAGCTGACTGCCAGCAGCAAAATCAAGATCCAGGGAAAAACTGTAGTGTCCCGTTCAAAACGTATTTAAGAACAATATCATGCATATTTCTAATAGGTTGTCTTTAGGCTTCAAAAGTCTGTAAATTTTTATTGCAAGATGGGCAAATTTAGTTGCCTCTTACTTCAGGATGTACATCACGCACATTTTGCAAATGACTAAATAAATTAGAAAGGGATGAAACTGTTTCTAGCAGAAAGAGCACATCTCATTTCCTGTAGAATACATAGCAGATAATGACATAAATAGATAAAAGCATTTTGCATACAACGCAACAGGGAAGAAACAATTATGGCAGTTGTTGACACTAAAATTTTGCGTCTACACAAAATCGCCGGGTTTTCGCCAATTCCTGTGACAACACAAGAAGATTTGGGTTAAAACTGTACCTCCTTGCCTACGTCCTGACAGATCTTTACCGTGCTATTATGGTTAAAGCAAAGTGAAGCGTTGAAAAAAAAGCAGTATTTCAGCTGAACTGGTGCTTCGCCAGCACCTCCGAATAGAAGACACCTTGCTAATACCTCTTCCTTCTGTTAAGAGGTATTGATTTCGAGCGATAGATAAATCAGCGATAATTAAATATCGGTGATGGTATTGGTTAAAATTGAGATGCTCCTACGTGAATGGTCAGCTTGAAATTCATTTTCAGAAATAGCGCAATTTTCGATATGAGGAAAATATTTCCCTAAAGAATAGGGAAAAAGAAGGGAATCCACTTACTTTTTTCCCTATCCGCTATACCGTCAAGCCTTGCTTGTAATTTGCGCCATAGTGAATGAAATCTGTTTCGAAGAAGTGGAGTAGGCTTAATATTTTGATCTTTTTCCATCTGTTGACCAAGAAGGTCATATCAAGATGGAAAACGCATATGGTATAGGAGTGAAAAATCGGTACGAACTATTTTATGATGAAGATGTAGATCCTTTGGAAATAATTAGGCAGCAAGAAGAAGAAAAGGAAAAACGCAAAACTGATAAGCACTGCAAAGACAAGACCAAAGTTTCGAAATCTGGGAAATCGGTTTCTTCGGCAGGATTGCCAAAAAAAGCTAAAGAGAATACGGCTGTAAATACTCCAAAACACTCTGAAACGACAGGTCAGTTCTATACTTACTGTAGGTGTAACACCCGGCGTGCGGTGTATATGAGTAACATACTTGCTTTCTGGAGAAACGCAGTATTGTTTTCTGTATTTCCATTCCACATCGGGTAGAAATCACCAAAAGAATGTGAAAGTTATGCAAATTTCCCTAAAAAAAAATCATGTCAGAATTTACGTATTTTTTTTTTCAACATAATATATGCGTGAATGAATGCACGTGGATCTGTCTTGTTTGTATTATGATTACGCTATGCCTTGAGGGTACCGCGTCCTGTTCTTTCATGAATCCCGATTAGATATAAGCTTATTGGTCAGTTGTTTGTTTTTTTTATTTTGCTGTGTTCTTTTGAAACTGTTATCTTGTCAAGAGTTGTTTATATTGTTCTGTTGAATAATTTTAAGAGATCTCTTTTTCTTACAGCAAAGGAAGTTTATATTTTCACGTGTTCAAATTATACCAGAATAATTTGCTAGAAGTCCACTGCGACATTTTATTATTAATTTAAAAAGGACTCTTGAAAGTGCGATGAATTTTGGTATTTCACGTGAAATAATTAAATGCATCCTGAAGCTGTAGTAGTTTAATGTACTTTCCGTGTTACTTGCATCTAAAAAATATTTCAAAATTACAAGAGTTGATGAAATTAACATATATTTGTTTTAAAGAAAGTGAACGGTATGGGTTGCAAGGATAAACAATTAATTTTTCTTTATAAACAATGTACTGTGTAAATAAAACAATTTTTTTTTTCAAATTAAACTTAATTTTCGTTAACAAATCAATGGTTTTAGAAGCTGTTGTGTGCATTAAAGTGCATGAAATTTTTTTTTCTTACCCAATTAAATTCCTTTGGTTGATTCTTGAAGTGTGTTTTCCCATAGTAGCAAAATTTGTAATTATTATAAAATCAATCAATTTATAGATAACTATCTCTGCATATATTTGTTGTGGAAAATGTATGCATTTGTTTTTATACTGCTGTCTATTAATGATGAGTACTACTTTCTATTTACACTTTTTGAAAGTTTGCTGTTTAGAGTTTTGATGACATTCTCCTTGAGATTTGTGTTTTAAAAATTCAAGTAGATACTGATATATAATGATGGGAATGTTTATGTATTTTTAATGAATGATCTGTATCCCAGAGGTTTGGCATATTTAAAATACTGTTATTTCAAATCTTTTAGGCGAACTGCAACTGAGTATTTCTTTGTTAGTTCTGCAGATTAATGACTAAAACATTCTGAATCATTTAAGTTTTAAGAATCGAATATCAGTTCTTTTTATTTTTAAATCCCTGTGTGTTATATAAAGACAAACTTTTATGTTAAGAACTGGGAATGTGTATATCCCTTCCCTGCTGCATATATAAAATATTAATGTTATTTTTCCTAATTTTTGAGTATATCAGTAATTTATAATTGTAGATGCTTAAAGAAAAAAATTAAGAGGTAGAGCATATATTTTGAAAAAAGTTTATTTAGAATTTATTTTCGTATGATTTTACATGCGTAAGTAATTAAAAGAAATAAATTTTATTATTGAAAGAATTCGATAAATACATAATTTTTTTTTCCTTTTGGTCTTCAGTTATTTGTGCAATTAATTACTCAGTTGTTTTACATATATGAAAATATAAAATATAATTGTTTATAGAAAATATGTGTTCAGGGTTGAGTGTCAGGGTTTGTATTTATTATCAGTATAACAATTAATTACCTGAATGAGGGGTGTTTGACGCTCTTTAGAAGTAAAACGTTTTCGTTTTTTCTAAACTATCATTTACAAATTTTAAGTTTTGAACTTTAGTTGTATCTTTTAATTCACGTATTTAGCTATGCCATAGTTCTTTCAATTTAAATTTAAAAAAAAAATCTTTTTCATGTTTTGATACTTTGACTGTATTGGAGTTAATGTCACTTGCATCTTTATATGTGAATTAAATAATTTACAATCAGTTTCCATATTAGCTTCTTCATTGACTTTTTTCATTTAATTTATGAAATTGTGTAAATCATTTATGCTTGCAGGCAAAAGATTCATTACTACTTTCATGTTGTTGAATATCATTTATTATTAGCAAGTGTATGAGATTTGGATGATGAGTTTCTTCTTCAGTTCTTAAACAAAGTTGTATCATAATAGTGAGCGTAATTCATCTGGGAAGGTTTAGAGTTACATAGTGTTTAAAAGTAGATCTGCATATCATTCCAAATAATGTAGTCTTGAAAACAGGTACACATGTCTAGTAATTTTTAAGCATCATCCATTACATTGATACATTTTTACATTAATAAATTTCTTCTTTATGCATTTTAAGATTTTTGCATTTAATTTAAAATGCTAATTAATTAGAAGTATTTGCATTTCTGGCAATTTTCATTGAAAACTTTAAATGTCCGTTTCACTTTTCAAATTGTTGCCATCAAATATTATCACCCGGTGTTATATTTAAAGAAATTAAATAATGAAGAATCTGTATAAATATATGTATGTTTCTCTCATTGTGATAAAACAATGGTACCTAGAGCCATCAAATTTTGAGTAACGTGATCGTCCACCGAATATGGACATCTAGAAGCCCTAATTTGGAATTTGTTTTATTATCCATTTCATATTTTGTAACACGTTAACGAATTTTTGATTAACAAACTCAACAATTTCAAAGTGAGCAATGGCAACACTAGACGAAAAAAACATTTTTATCTCCAGCGCACAAGACTGTATCGGAAATTCTAAAGATATGCTCATTTAAAAATTATTTCATGATATTGCTGTTGAATTGAATTCTATGGTTTAAGTGTGATATTTAATAAATAAAGGGAACACACAAAACTTTCAAAGAATGCGCGTAATGCAAAATCTGAACGCTTTTAAATTTTTGTTTTATTTAATTATTTGTAAATTAGCTTAGAAATCAACAAGGCTGAACTTGGCCTTATCGATTAACATAGGCCAGTAGAAGAAGCTAGCTGACTTTTTTAATGCAAGAGGCTTTTACTAGCCTTGGATTTCAGAATTGCTGCATTGGTCCCAAAATATACATTTTAAGGCCATTCCCAGTTATGAACTCTTTACAATCTCTTTAGTGCAATCCTTACTTGGTTATAAAACAGCCGTGATGAACGAAAACCATGTCTTAGTTTTATTTATATGCTGTTCTTTATTTAATTCTAATTCATTATATGGTACAAAGTCCAAGATCCAGAATCGTCAGAACTTCATTCGTTCCAGGTTAATAGGTTGTTAGGGAACAGCTTATGTATAGAGGATCCCATTGGCGACTTTTGGGCTTGGTGATCGAAAAATGTCGCTAAGCTGCAGAAAAGCAAGTTAAAATGCATGTTTTAGCCAGAAAAATTTTAAATATATGTTTCAACAATGGAATTGGAAATATGTAAGTACATAGAGGCATATTTTAAGCAGTTATATTTGAAAATATACATTTAGGATACACGTTTTAAGCTGTAAAATTGAAGATAGAATTTCAGAATACATATTTAAATTAAAAATAAAGAAAAGAGATGCTGGAAATTAAGAAAAGTTTACAAAATCAGGGTAAGTTTACAAAGAAGTTTTATATTCTCTCATAATTTCTAGAAACTAGTTGAATGCATCAATATTTTGCTCGGGTTTTCTTCTGCAACGAATCTGTTGGTTCTTTGGCAAAGGACCCATTGGCAGCGTTACATTTTTACTTGCCAAGTTCACCAATGGCTGATTGATGATGAGCGGCATACAGTTATCAGATAATAAGAACATGGATGTAAGCCACTTAAACGTGTATTTAGTGCATATAATTAAAATAAGTTAAATAATAAATGACATAAATTCAAGTTAGCAGAGAAAATAGTATATTAAAGCATATGGAAATAAAAATTCAGATATATTAAGCATATGGATATAAAATTAACCAGTTAAATGTGATATACAAAAATAAATCTCTATTAAATTCAAGTTCGTGTATGGAAGTAAAAATTCACATAACCAGCATATGGACACACATAATTAACATAAAAATTATCACGTTATATTCTACTCTGACTTCTTGTATATATATATATATATGTTCATATATTGCACACACACACAAAAAGTTCACTTTAAATTTGGCATATTAATTTTTTTATTAAGACTTGCTTTCTTGCTTCTCAGAACTGAACTTTCTTGCTTGTAACTCATACAAAGAAGCAAGAAACATATTATTATTCAATACTTTGTAACTGATATGCAGCTCAGCAGCCAAAGAGTAAAGGAACTGAACTCTGCTAGTTTGATAAACCAGGCAAATGGGTTATTCGCATGAGTATTTTCATGGTCTTCCCAATATATAACGTGGATGCAAACCAATTCTTAGGCCCATGTCACACGTACATTTGTTTGATACGAACAACTGTTTCAGACAATTTTTCTGCCTGGTTTATTATTGAAAGAAAGAGGCACGATTTTTTTTTCCTTTTGAAAAAATTGCAAGTTGTTCGTTTCCAACCAATCAGCTATTATCTTGTTTGTAGTAGAGAACCAGTTTCTGCTTTACATGTTAACCTCAAAGTTATCTGTGGTGGCTCTTGCACACTGGGGGTGGTGCGACACGCTGACCACTTGTCCAGGGTATATGCTGATGTAATCCGGGGCTTAAAGGTCAAGAAAGTGGAAAAAAGGGCACTGCAGGCCATGGCCCACTAGGGCTGTTGTGCCATGAAGTTTTTAAATTTTTTTTTGAATCCCTAAATGATGAACTTTTAAGAAAATTTAATCCTAAACCTTATGTAAAAAATTCTTGAAAATTCATCGTTTGACATAGATCAGACATGGCCAAACTGTGGGTCTCCAGCACATTAACTGCAGCTCGCAAGCTACTTGTGATCCTTTCCCATCTGAAATGCAACTTGTTTTGGATAAATTTAGTTTAATTTTTTAAATACAAATGGAATTTGAAATAGAAATCATGCAGCACCATGTTTCTTTATTAATCACTAAATTAGTTTCTGATATTATGTAGGTAAAAATTAGATTTCAAACTGTCCACTTCTGGCTTATCATCAGAGGAACAAATACGTAAAATTACAAATAATTCCATTTCTGGTAATAACTATTCTGGTTATGTTACTTTTTGAACAGGTAATGGTCATCGGAATATACTGTTACAAAGAGATTAAAACACGATATATATTTAATTATTCTCCGTAATAATTTTTCTCTCAACTTAATTTTACTTCTGGCAGTATCAGCTTAGATTACTGTGTGATCCCATTGTTCACAACAGTTGTGACCCACATGAAAAATTTGCTATTCGTTGTAGGGTACTACTTTTATTCAGTACTTGAATGACGTAAGTAACTGCTTAAGAAACCTGTTTCACTCTGCAATCCATACAGGACTAATTTAATATGTGGAAGAATTTTACGAGAATTTTATTTTTGGTGGAGTGAATTTTCAACCTCTTACTTGGTTAGGAGACTTGTCTCAATTTTCTGCAGAACTCTTTCAAAATTAATTTCCTGTTTCTAAGCAAGTCAAAGCATTTTTGTACAGTTGCTTTACAGATTTTGCAAAGAATATCCAGATGTGATAACTGATTCTTGCAAGTTGCCAGCCTTTGGTAAACTGCTTGGGAGAAAAATGATATTCCCAGTAGGCTGTTATTATTTTTGTGCACAAAGCAAGAAATTTTGCTTGAATTGTTAAAGGAGACTGAATTTATCCAGAGCAGTATGCTGTGTTCGAAATGCAAATGTTTAATGGTTCTGAAAAATTATCACAAACTCTCAGATTGTGTAACATTGTACTGTGAAAAAAAAGTCTAATGATAACAGTGTTTGCTAGGCACATGACGTATTTGAAAAAATTACTACATCAAAGGTAATGAAAGACTATGATTTTGGATAAAACATAATAACCTCCTAATAAGAGAGACAATTATACAACATATTGAAATGCTCACCCAGGTGAATGATGTTCCTGTTAAAATGGTTGAAACTGCTGAAAGCAAATTTGGTAGAAGAAAATATCACCAGGCCAGCATGTGGGAAGGCAGTGGATGTTCGAAGAAGTAGTTGAATGCAGGAGTGCAGTCTTTTTCTCTCTCTCTCTCATTTTTTTTTATTATTATTATTTCTGTGCATGATTACACAGCACAAATACCTACCAGTGTTATTCAAGAGTGGATTTGCTCAGACAGAATAATCATTTCAGATTACTGGAGGGCTTCTCAAAGCTCATCCTGAGCTGTGACCATTTGACTGTAAATTGTAGCATTACATTTGTGGATGAAATAACAGCACATGCCAGTGCATTTGAAAGTAGGCTTTTGTCAAGATAATGTGCAAAAAGCAATTGCCATTATTTTCAAGAAATTTTTATGTAATTTTTTTCACTGTTTTCTTTCATGTTCATCGTGATTTCGCTTAAAAAACAGATAATTGCACAAATTTGGTATCATGCACAAACTTGGCACTCGCTGCACTTGTTGGTGTTTTTCCCATATGCACAGTGGTTTTCACTTTAAAAAAAAAAAAAGACAATTGACGAAATTCAGTATTGTGCATAAATTTTGATTAAAAAATTTTGATCATTTAAGGCTGCTATCACACATCCGTTTGTTTCGGAAGAACAACTGTTTGGAACAATTTTTCTGCTTTGTCACAACAGCCACCACATCGCTTTGGGGGGAACATGTAAAGGGGAAACTGGTTCTTCATTACAAGCAAGCTGGTACCATTCAAAGCTGATAGCTGATAACAAACAGCTTGCAATTTTTTTCGAAAGGAAGGAAAAATCATTTTTTCTGTTGATAGTAAACCAGGCAGAAAAATTCTCCAACACAGTTTTTCATATGAAACAAATGAGGGCTGCCACGCTACCTGGAAAACTGCAAAAAGTCGGGGAATTCGAAAATTGGCCAAAAAATTCAGGGAAAAGTCAGACAATTTAAATATTAGAGTTAAAACTTGGGAAAGTCAGAGAATTTAAATATTATAGTCAAAACCTGGAAAAGTCTGGGAATTTTATATAGCGATCCCCCCAAAAAAGCGAGTTTTGTGCTGATGTTGGAAGCAATGACTTTCATGGCTCGCGTGAGCGTCATTCAGGCAGCTGCCATAGAGCCAATTTTGTCTTTTAGAAAGGCAAAGCAAGTTTCCAGCAACTTGGTTTTCAGTAACCTTGTGAATCGAGAGACTCGCATGTGCAGTGCATGTTGAACTAGAGAAAATACGTATTTTTGTATAAAACAAAATAGGTTTAATCCTAGTATACAGTACCATGGAGGTTAGAATAGCCTCAATGTATTCCATTCTAACCGCCATGTACTTTACACCGGGGATTTGGCGACATTATGATAAGCAATAAACTGGTCGTTTTGGTGTTGGCGGCAGTTTTCAAAATCATACCAAGGCCGTATCATATACTAGGATTTTACCGCAAAATCTTTTAAACATTTTTTTTTTCTTTTTAGTAAATGCCTTATTTGTCATTTTGCAGTAAAATAAAAAAATAAGTAATCAGTCATCTAAGCTAACTGTTTAGTATTATACTATAACTATATTCGCCAAGATATCGTTGATTATTATAATTCAGTTTTTAATTATTTTAATGTTTTTCATGTCATTTATGCTTCTTCCCTCAGACTTTATTTATTATTAGTAAATAATACGTTCAAATTTCAGGAAATTTTCTCTGGCATAATCCTAAAACTAATTCCAGCATGACATAACATCACGAAATTTAACGCACATATTTTTTGCTTATGTACGCTGCTAAATAAATATAAAGTATCTGAATTTATTTAAAAATAGCATTAAATAGATTTCTTTCTTTCGTTTAGCTACAAAAAGTCTGCAAAAAAAAAAAAAATCATTTGTTAATCCACATTTTGCAGATTCTAATCTCAATCTTCAGTGGAGAAAACAACTCCTGTTATAGTTATAATAGTAATGCTTTGGGGATTATATGTTATATTAAGTCATCATTTACATGGCTAGACTGGGATTTTCTTAAAACACGCCTGGAAAAGTCGTGGAATTTCGTTGTCTTGTTTGAGTGGCAACCCTGACAAATGCATGTGTGATATGGGCCAAAGAAGTTACAGCTTCATGGAATGGAAATTTTTGCTTTCCATACTGCAAATGTCATATTTTAGAAGATATAGTGATTTCTCTTTTCATCAGCTGGAAATCTCCACAGACCCATTATGGTTCATTAGAAGGAGGAAAGAATTTACTCAATGCAAAAACAAACACATCATAAAAATAACCCTCGGATTTGGAAGAGGGAAATCTACATATATTGAAACGGACCTCTGATGTGTGCATGCCTGGATTGCTACATAATTTATTTATTTATTTTTTTTTTGGGTAATGTAGTGCATTAATTCATGAATAGGTTTTAAGGGGGGGCAGATAATTGGAAACAACCATTCCTTCATTCCATTTTCATTATAATTCCTTGAATTAAAAAAAATTTTCTAGAACTATCTTATGAAGTTTACAAGTGCCAAACGATTAAAAATAGTTGCAATTTTATTTACAGTAAGTTGCTTGATGACATTTTCATTATGGAAAAACATTTTGCTATTCAGGAAGTGAAATTTATTACAGCAGGTGTGAGTTGCATAAAACTGAACATAAAATTATGTTCAAGCTTTTTAGGTAGTCGATTTTTTTCAATAAAAATAAACTGATATTTGTTTTAAAATTATTTGCCACAAGTTACGTTAGCATCTTCGCTATTGTGGTTGAAAGCATTTGCATCTTAAACATTGTAGGTGCTATATGTAGGAGTGATTTTGCTCAATAATTTATAATATCGAGTTATCTTAAAAACTATTAAATGAAACATTCCTAGGGTTAGGATAACCTAGTTAAGCATCTTCAAATATTCATAAAATAAAATTACATCAATTTAATATATATCTCAGGATATCCTTTTTGATACAAATGGGATAAATATTGGATACTGTTCTGTTATCAGGATCGGATTCAGAAATGTATTTACGTATGTATTGATGTATAAATGTATCTGTACATATACATGTATATGCACATACATCCACGTGCTCATACATTTCTTAATCCGGTCTTGATAACAGAACAGTACCAAATATTGATTTATTGGTATTTGCTGATTATCAAGATTACCACCCAAAAGTTGTGAACTTATACTCCCCACATCTGAGACATATGTTTGTTTGGGTATCTGTATGTCTCATGCTGCCTGTATTTTTACATTCATTAAAAAATGAAACATTTAACTTTAGATTATGTAATCAAACAGTCTGTGCCAATTTTCATGGTTGATGGAATTTTGTGATTGAATATGATACTTTACTTAGTTGTTTATGTCTGAAATTACATTCTCCCCCTTTTTTTTCCTTTTCAAATCTCTTATAATTTACATGTAGGTGTCTGATATTCAAATTGATAACAAATAAAATGACTAATTTTCAATCTAAAATTTTTTCTTGTATTCATTTGGCTTTTCTAGCATGAGTTATTTTTTATGCGCTCAGTTATCCAGAATTTAGCATTTGTTTGACCCAGTTCGGGACATTGCACAAAACTTATGTTGTAATTAATGTTCCGAATAATTGCTGCATTTGATGTATTGACACATTGTTTTTAATATTTGACATACAATTTCATAACTTGATTCTTAAAGCACCTCTGTACAAAATATCCAACCTGTTTTTTTCTTTCCATATTACATTATGGACTTGTCTGAAGCCTGCTTCCACTAAGCAAGAAGAGGAAAAAGTCAATAATGTTGATTTGGTAACAAATTTTATTTGGGGATATTTCTCTTAGACATCTTAAAACTTAGCATAACCACACATTTTGAATGTAACTTTGATATAGCTTTATGTCAACAAAAACAATTATCAATATTATTTATAAATGTTTTTGTAATCAACAGTGTTATTTTGATTTTATCAATCAATTGCTGGAGCATATTCAGCTATTGATTGCATGATCACCTTTGACCCCATTTAAACTTTCATCAACCTCTCTCAGTCAGTACCGACCCAGTTGGGGACACTTGTTTTATACTAAAGACATGCTTAGATGTCCCAGATCACACATAATCTGTATGTTCCAGCCTGTAAACTACACCCCCCCAATTTCCTAGAGCAGTATTTTATATATTTATGATAAGTATTCATCTTTAAATGATATATAGTTACATCTTGTGTTTAAATGTATCTGTTCTATTTGAGACTGCCATTGTAATGTAAGTTTTCAAATAGTTCAAAATCTTACCTTTATACAACATAGAGTAGGTGGTTCATCAAAAGTGTCTTCATCTGTAAGGAATTAAATGGACAACATGTTTATTCACTCATTTCATAATAATTCTGGAAAAATCAACAGCACATTTTGGAAAATTAACAATAACCCTTCTGAATATGACATTTTGCATATGGCAAAATTGCATTCTGTGAAGCTAATTTTCGATAGAAAAAACTGTTTAGGTATAGTTGATATTAAGATATTAATTACAGTTTATACAAACCTGGATATTATTTTAATTAAAAGGAAAATATGAAATAAATACCAATTGAAAGGATTCCTATTACTTCGTAATAAGTAGATAACGTGAAACATACTTGATTTTTGCTTGGGACAATGTTTGGTGCAACTCATTAAATGTTTCGCTGTAAGAAAGCAAAGTACCCTGTTATTTATTCATTGGGGTCAATCTCCATTCTTTTTTTTTTTTTAACTATTTATTTAAAATCATGAAAGTTAAATGCTCTTTATCTCCTTCACTATTGCTGCTTTCACCCTTGGCTAGTGTTACAAGATCATCAATTCTTCGTTCATCATTTCACATTCTTTATTTTTGACTAATACTCTGATTTTTCTTCTTTCATATCAAAAAAATCTTTCCTGTCTGTTGCTTTTACAGTTTGTTTCCTTGGTTTCATTTTTAAGCGATGGAAATCCTTTAAGATTATTGACAACTTCTGGCCAGTACTGATGCCAGCAAGCATTCATTGTTGAGATTCACTTGCTTCATGCAACTTAATCAGTTATATGCAGTGTCATATGTTGCATTGCTTCCAAAATGCCATTAGTGGGGCATACTTCCCTTTTTCTAGTGTTTTATTTGCAGAGTTTTAAACATGCATGGCATAATAGACTTTGAATGTTTTTATGATTCCTTGATCCGTTGGATGGATTAAGGAACTGGTGTTCAATGGAAGAAATAAAACACCTGCATTTGAGTGTAGTGTTGTGAGGGTTTCAGTATCATATCCTGGAATTAAGAGAACTTTGTTGCTTTGGAGCATACCGTGTATAATTGAAATTCTTGCTTACAATAAGTCAAATGAAGATAAGAATTTTCAAACCAGTCATTAAAAAAGACAAATGCAGCTGTTGCTCTGTAACATACCGTGTCTAATTGCAATTCTTGCTTTTAACAAATTAAATGAAGACAATTAAGATAACGTGTGTACACAACACCTCTTTCTGCAAGTCTGCGTTCGGCAAGGGTTTACTGTATACAGTAGAAAGCCTGAGATCCAGAATCTTTGGAACTTCAGTGATCCCAGACTTTAGACTTAGACATTTTTTAAACGTAATAAGATGACAGTTAGACATGACAACATTGGGACTTCAGTATTTTTTTAGGTCAGATAGAAAAATTATAACGTCTTCCTTACAGGGCCAGAGCAGGTGCAAATAATACCATGGCAGCGGCTGTCAGAATGTAGGAATGACAAAAAATTGTAGAATTTGGAAGAGCACCAAGCTACAAAACTAGAAATGACTGAAGTTTTACAATTTAGGAGAGGCAGTAGGCAATAGAATTTATAACAAAATTTAGGACCCAGAGATTGCACTGGGCCGCAAAATGGATAGTGGCAGCCCTGCTCTTCTCCTCGCAATTAGAAAGTGTCATCTTGGCCAGTATCAATAAACATCAATAAATATATTGTTATTGGTCACAGTGCGACGAAAGAATTTGAATTGGAAGAAGTAAAGTTTGAATAACACAGGAGTGCCACGTAGAAAAATTGAGTTGAAGATGTGCAAGTCGTTGACTATTGTTATTTGTCACAGTGCAACGAAAGAATTTGAATTGGAAGAATTAAAGTTTGAGTAACACAGCAGTGCCACGGAGAAAAATTGAGTTTAAAATGTGCAAGTTGTCGACAAACATTACATGTATTGGGTTGGAGGGAAAGTTCTGTCGTATTTTAAATAGGCAGGTGATTTTTCTTGTAAATTAAAAAAAAAATCTGTCTAGTGAGTCAATCGGATTTTTTTTTTGTTTTTTTAGCTGCTGTTTAATATAAAAGTTGCCCTTTTTTACCGTTCATCATTTACTTGTGATATTTAAAGTGAAAAACATGTCAGTAGATAAAGTGCATTTATGACACTGCATTTTATATGAGTTCCAAAAAGGAAGCAACGCATCGGTTGCATGTGAAAATTTGTGCGCGGTATTTGGAAAAGATATTGTAAATGTTCGTACTTGTCAAAGATAGTTTAGCAAATTTCGTTCCGGGAATCTGAGCCTCAAAGAAAGTGATCGATCTGGACGACCATCCAAGATCAATAATTATGTTTTGCGATCCATGTTTGAAAATAATCCACATTTAACAAGTCGAGAAATTGCAGAAGAGTTTGGCATTCATCATACAACTGTTCGAGATCACATTAAATCTCTTGGGTTTGTGTTAAAGCAAAGTATTTGGGTTCCACATGAATTAACAGAAAAGAATTTGTCTGATGGTGTAAGAATGTGTTCATCACATCTGATTAGACACAATGTGGAGCCTTTTTTGGACAAGCTGGTTACTGGAGATGAAAAGTGGATTCTTTACGAGAATATTAAGAGAAAACAATCTTACTGCAAACCAGAAACATCATCAGCAACAGTTCCAAAACCAAGTGTCCATCAACAAAAAGTAGTGCTTTGTTTGTGGTGGGACAAGAAAGGTCCAGTGTACTACGACTTGCTGAAACAGGAACAAACCATCAACGCGGATCTGTACTGCAATCAGCTGGATCATTTGAATGCAGCTATTAAAGAAAAAAGGCCGGTATTAGCGTCCAGAAAAGGAATAGTGTTCCACCACGATAACGCTCGCCCGCATACTGCAATGGTGACACAACAAAAACTGAATGCGTTAGGATGGGAAGTCCTTAGTCACCCACAGTATTCACCTGACATTGCACCATCTGATTATTACCTGTTCAAGTCTCTGCAAAATTATCTAATAGGAAAAAAATTCAGGTCTTTTGAAAGTGTTTCTAAGGCAGTTGCTGACTATTTTAATTCCAAGGATGAGAACTTCTACAGAACAGGATTTCACAGGTTACCTGAAAGATGGCAACAGGTTGTAACAAATAACGGAGCATATATAATCGATTAATATTAAACACATATTTTTATAAATGAATTCAAATGTTTTCTTTAAAATACGACAGAACTTTCCCTCCAACCCAATATAAAGACAGTCCTTGAAATTCATCTACGAATGTGATCCCAAACTGCTAGCAACATCTGAGAATCTGTCAGAGTGCTATATAGAATGATTTAAAAACAAATTCTTTACAAAAAACTTTTAATTCTTATTTCTTTCATGCTAGATATATCTTTAAGGTCCCAGCATTACATTAAAAATCCATTTCATGACATTAAAAGGTAATAAAAGATGACATGTAATGAATAATTGAATGGAAACTCTCACTGGAACATTTTAAAATTGTAATCCAGATTATTAAAGAAATCACGCCTTTAAAAGTATCCCAATATGAAGTTTTCTTATGTAATGCAGATTTTCTGCCTTACTTCTAAGAATTGATGGTTACCCAAAATATCAAAACACCAAATTTCATCAAATCCATTAATTTTCATCGTAATAATAATGCTACCACAAAATGGACTATCCTAGAAGCCCTCTTCCTGACAAGTACAAAATAACATCTTCTGTCTGAAGCAATTTGAAATTTAGTATCCTAAAACCTAAATCTTATTCCGAAACAGTTAATAACACCGACTCCAATAAAAATTTTATCAGATTTATTTGTGCTGTGAGGGAGGAGCTCAGAAGCATCTTTGGAAGCACTAATTTATCTTAATTAACATTTCTTATTAATAAGAACTTGCAACAGCAAAGAAATGCTGCAATTCCAATATAATGCTTTGTAATCTTTGAAGAAATGAGTACATTCCAAAATATTATTTAAACCTTTGGCCTTATTTTTTAATTTTTATTCTGACACTTTGCCAGCCAGTCAAGTATCGTATTCTTTGCCATTCACCTCAAGCATGCTGTCAAGTATTTAGGAGGTGTCTAGTGTGAAGGCTTTGTGCAGCTTCACTTCTCGCTACTCTTCATTCTGTTTTCTATTTTTTAAATAATAATCATTGTTGCATTTATGAATTTATTTATGGAAGTATAATAGCACAGGCCCATAAAATTAAAGCATGATTTAATACAGTATTACATTAGAAATATTGACATAATAGTAACCATTTATCGAATATTTAAGTATGAAAATGATTGTGAGATGAAAAAATTTTCTGTAAAATTATATGAGAAAAAGGTGCAAAGCATACTGCAGAATAAAAATATCAATATGTAACTAATTCTCAAACTGCAAACTAATAGAGCAGATTTGCGCTTTGTAGTTCACTAGTGGTCGCGGACACTTAACCGACACCAGTTAGCCGACAAGACATTTAGCCCACATGGACACTTAGCCGACACGGACAGTTAGCCGACAGGACATTTAGCCGACACGGACAGTTAGCTGACAGGACATTTGTCCAAGACAGAGAGTTACCCGTCCGAACATTTAGCTACGGAACATTTAACTGTCAAGACATTTAGTCAACAGGACACTAAGCCGGCAGTGACGTTTTAGCTCACGCGTACGAACTAATTATTTAATTTTACTATGAATTACGAAATTTCTCGACTTATCCGTAAATTCAGTATTTAAGTAATATTTTCACTATCAGTAAAATTCATTTTTCGATTCTTAAAGATCTCATATGTGGTTATAATTATTGTGTTAACTTAGCATTGTGTGATATTTATCGTGCTTTTTGGTGTATATTGGCCAAATTAAAAAAGCGTTAAAATTTCTCGTCAAGGAATATGAATTAAATTTCGAAAGGAAAAAAGAATTTTTGTCACTTAACTACATTTTAATATGGGATCTTCAAAAATTATCCGTAAAGCTTCTTCATTTAATCAACTGGGTCCTTTTGAACACTTTCACATCATTAATAATTTTTCTTGTTTACTTAATATTAATTTTCCAATCTGGCTGTTCTTAATGCTTTCAAATTTGTATGAAATTAAAAGCGCGATTCTGTAACATTTTATTGACCACGCCTCTCACTTAAAATACTTACTTACATTAATGTTTATAAAACTAAACTGTTGCATAATGTTTAATTTAGAATTCAAATGGGGCACCGATAATGGGAAGAATGTAGTAAAGATATTAGAAATTTGAAAGCATTTTGGAGTAGCGAGAATGGAAAATTAATATCATTAAGTAAACAAGAAATGATTAATGATGTGATTAATCATATTAAATCATATTCCCTGACGAGAAATTTCAACACTTTTTCAATTTGGCTTCGTGCCAGCTAAACGTCACTGTCGGCTTAGTGTCCTGTTGACTAAATAGCTTGACAGTTCAGTGTCTCGTACCTAAATGTCCTGTCGGCTAACTTTCCGTGTCGGCTAAATGTCCTGTCGGCTAACTGTCCGTGTCGGCTAACTGGTGTCGGTTAAGTGTCCCGTCGGCTAAGTGTCACGGACCCGTTCACTAGCATATGAAATAGGATTGATGCTCTGCGAATGAATTTCGCCAGCACCCTGCATGTTTGCTTCACAGCATGCTAGCTTCGCCTAAGCAAACAAAGTTGGTTTACATTGTGTGTTACACAGGTGCATCAAAGCGGCATGCAGAAATTTCAGTCCAGGGGAAAATCGTGTTTATGGCACACCTACCTCCATCTGTTATTTATTATATTCTCCATTCCTAGACTTTGAAGGGGGATTGTTATTTTATTTTTTGGTTGGTGGTCTGGATATTGGACTTGGTGTAGCATTATTGTTCCTGCATATTTTGGACTTTGTACTGTATCATTTTTCCTACCTTATAGTGTGATTCATTGACTATAAAGGGTGATTCAGAACACTTGGGTAAAACTACAAGGGTGATAGGATGTATTTAAACAAGTACTTTTTTTCGTAAAATGCATGGACGAAACTCGGATGGTATGTGTTAATAGGCGTACGAGTGACAAAGGAGCAATCAAAAGGTTGAATGAGTTTTGTGGAATTACAAAAGCTGCTCAAAGAAGTAACCAACAAGAGAAATATAGGCCTTGCACGTTCGGTGTAGTAATCAATGTACATTTGTGAAAACATCTGACTTTTCCTTAGTATGAAGTAGTAATAGGAATCCTGACAACAAGACCCTCATTAGAATTATGGAATTGAAGACTTTTCATTTGTCTCTAATAAAAGAAAGTCCAAACGTAAGAAGATATCAGTGATGATTGCAGCCAAATGAAGTTCAGCATTCTGGAAAGGCTGCATCAAAGACATTTTGCACATCCGTGCTGAAATGGGATGGAACTCTGAGATGCTGTAACCACATACATTTTTTAACATTTACTAACACAAGGCTCAAGAATTCTGGCAAAACCTTTACCAAAAGTATTAGATGCATTCTCCTATCCAGTTCACCTTGAAAGCAATACTATTGAACCACGCTAAAAGAAACTTCAAGGGACCTAAAGTTTGGTTTGCTGTATCTGATCCAGTGAGAAAAAGACTTATCTCATCAAAACGTTCAAAATTTGAATAAAGAGAACATTGCAACAGATTAATATTGTCACTACCAAAAGAAGTGAATAATTAATTAATAAAATTGTGTTGAGATTTAATTACAGTTGTTATTCACAGTTATTAAATTTGTTGTTTGTTCTTTCTAGTCGGTCTGAAATATCTGGCAAATTCATTGCCCTTTTATTCAGATATTGGTAGATTATGACTTTTCTTAATGGCAGACCATTTCGACAATTTTTCAACTTACCAATGTCCTACCTTTCTCAACTTTTTCCCCATAGTCAAATTTTTTTATAAGCAGAAATTATCAATTTTTTGAATGTTATCAACTGTAGATTTGGATAAACCATATTTCTGGCAGATATAAATTTGGTTGCATCCATTTTGAATTTTTTAAATCATGTTCACTGTATTTTCAGTGCAGAAGCTTCACTTGTGCAGCTTGCTATGCAAATAAATTTTTGCAGAGTGGTTAAAGAGTGTGCGAGTCTTTTGCTGTTCTTGAGATGAAAATGGAAGAAATTTTTTTTGCCTATGTATATCGAGATTATAGGATTTGTAATGCAAAGATTCCATAACTTTTATTAGGGAATATGCTGTCTTGGTAAAGACCTAAAAAATGCAAAACCCATATTCGGAGAGCATTTATATTCAAACAAAACGAACCAATAAGGATAAAAATTTTTCATTCTTTAAAAGATGAGTCAACTGTAAAGTCGCAAGCTAATAAGATTCACTGTTTCCTTTTTCTCTGAATAGTGAAAATTTTTGTCATAACATCAGCTCTAATAGAGCTCTGACTGGAAGCTCAATCAAAAAATTTGAATGGAATTGAAGCGTTTTTTCATTCATTGGTCATGTACATGATATGGTGTCCTAAGATATGATTATTGTATCCTCATTCTCTTAGAATTGGCTATCACAGTTTTTTCGCATGGTACAGAGAAAAGTGGAGATGATAATAATAGTAGCATAAAAGTGTTGTCTTTTACAGATAGAATCTGGAATCTTATATCCTAAATGTGGATGTCTAACATTTAGTATTTTTTTCATTAAAGTGCCAGAAATTCTGTAAAAAATAGGAAAAATATGAAAATGTTTCAGTTGAAGAAATCCATATGGTTTGTATATTTTATTTTCATACCATACTGTTGTAGTTTTGCTATAGCAATATAAAATAACAAAGTGTATAGGTAACTGGAGGATCAAAAGTTTCTTTTTTCATATCTGGAATTCATCAAAAACCAGTTTTGTTATAGCAAGATTTAACTGTACTATTATTATTATTTTGTTTTTTAAAAGAGGAAGGGTAATAGAAATTGCATGGTATTATTTCTAATTGCCCTGCCTTTTTTTTAATCCTATTATATCTTTTATTCATAATTTCTGTGTTTTGTGATACCATTTTGTTCTTATGTAATTTGTTTTAAGTTTGAAGATTTCAGAATTTTCCACTTTACTTCCAGAACCTTCAAACAAGACAAAAGCAAAGCCATTTACTGATCGAACTTCAAAAAATACTCGAAACTTCGAAGATGTCAAGGATGTTGAAGATCGAAAAAATTTTCGAAATAGAGATGAGCATCCGCCTCTTAGTTCTGATGTGAGGTAAATTTAGTCTTGTTAATTGCAATTTTTCATTATATTTAAGAAGTGAAAAAAATTAGTTAAATTTTAATTATGATCACAATAAATTGAATACACGAGAATTAGCAAAATATCTTGCTTGAACATTATCACAAAACTGATGATAAGTTGAATTTATATTTGTAATATACATGGATGTAAATTAATATCATGTAGGTTTCTGTTCATTTAAGTATTCATTTTGTTATATCCAAACTTGTATCATGTATTTCACTGTATTTTCTGTTTGGCTTTTTAAACTGTCACATTCTGAAATATAAATCTTATTTCAGTCAGTATTCAATCATTGCAAGAAGTGTGAATTTAATGTAAGTGTGCTGGAGCATCTTATTTACAAATTTTTTAATTTACTTGCATTTTGAATATCAAGATTCTTTCCACTTCTTTTCCCATGATTCAGTCAACAAAATATTGAAGGAACTAAAATAATATATTCCATGGGATTGAATCTGTGATGTAGAAATTACTTCAGTGGTTGTTAGCAGTCATAAAGAGGAAAATGAAAATAAATATATATTTTGACCAAATAAAATTGTATTTCACTGGTTTCTACCTTAATTCTTAATTTATCATTTAGTGGATCGCTGCATTTTATTTTATAATCATTGTACAAAATACCTCACAAGCAAAATCCTATATGAGATGAAGTTTTAAAAGAAGGGAAATTAGCATTTTGTTCTGAGAAAATGTATCAGAGCTACTTTGTGTTTAACCCTGAAACTATTTCGTGCATGCATTTAAGATAAAAAATGTAAATCAAAACAAAATTTTAATATGCAGTAGTCTTTATCTCTATTTCCATCTTAAGAATAGTAACTGCTTATAATAAATCTCTCTAAACTGCATCATTTTAAAATGTGACCTAAACCATATGATTCTTGCATATTTGCTAATGATGCATATACTTAACTTCAACCAATAATCATTACTTAACACTTCAGGCAGTAATCATTTCAAAATCGGAAACTGAAACTTAACCAAAATAAAGCTTATTCAAAGCTAAATCATTCGAAATCAAGTTTTTACCTTAGGCATGTTGTCTGTCTTGCCTCTGGCTGTCAATAAGCTCACTGCTAGCTACTCTTTCCTCCATTGAAATCAATTGTTTTAAAAATTTTGAAAAGATAGAAATGTCATCAAGAGTGAAAAAAAAAAGTGTTAAATCAGCTATGAGTACAGCTAATTCTCTACGCATCAAAACTATTTCATATATATGTAATATTGTGATGGATTTTGGGAAATTACAGAGGAAAATTTTTTCACTTGAAATATTATCAGTACTTTGTCAGTATTGCACCCCCTGAAGAGTATTAAAGAGGTATCACTCTGTGTCACTAAAATAAGCAATCCATGATATCCCAGAATATGAGAGGCATTCAAATGAAAGTGATTCAAGGTATGTATCCATGAGATGTGTAGCGAC
Organism: Stegodyphus mimosarum; assembly: GCA_000611955.2. NCBI lineage: Eukaryota > Metazoa > Arthropoda > Arachnida > Araneae > Eresidae > Stegodyphus > Stegodyphus mimosarum. Next base: position 278,465 of record KK117171.1, read on the forward strand.
AGAAATAAGACAGATACATAGATAGGAACAGCAATATTTAGTGATTGAAATGTATACAATATTTGTTAAAAAAAATCACCCATTGCATTAAGGCAGGCGTTCCATTGTTTAGGAAAGTTGCGAATTCCATCCGCGAAGAACAATGTCGCTTGATCATGGAAGCAGTTCATAACTGCAGCATTTGTATCCTCATTGGATTGAAAGCCGTGATCCTTTATGTTTTTCTTCAGTGGTCCAAAGATGTGATAGTCACAAGGTGACAGGTCGACATGCGGCCTTGGATTGTTGTGCATAAGGATGGCACCTGATGGCAGCATACCTGGACGTTTATTTTTGATAGCCTTATGCAGCTTATCAAGCATTTTGTTGTACCTTTGGGCATTGATGGAGACGTGTGGCTCCTTAAACTCCAGTAATAGGGGACCCTGAATGTCGAAAAATGCCGTCAACATGACCTGATTATTCCTGACAATATTGTGAACAGTACCAATGGAAAAGTTCAACTCATTTGCAACGTCACGAATGTTTCGATGTTGATTTGCCTTGATTGTCGTGTCAATGTCCGTAATCAGTTTATCTGTCACAACCTTGTGTGCCTGACCGAACCATGGCAAATCCATTGTTTCCTGGTGACCTTCACTAAACATTCTTGCCCACCTCGTCACCGTGGGCTTCAACATGCATGTCTTCGTACACAGCTACCATTCTTTGATGAATGGCCACCGTCTTACACCCTTCCAGTGTTAAAAACTTAATTACAGCTCGCTGATCCATTTTTGTGCAATCGCACCCATACCAGCCATTTTTGAGTGAATGCCATGTCCTTACGACTGAAGTTAGCACACATCTTCTTTCGTACAGTCGTGCGTGGTATATACAGCTTCACTATTACGTTTATTTCATGAAATTCCAGTGCAAACTTTTTACATCTGGCACTTCGAATTTAATTTCATTGGAACACGTCTTATATATGCAGCGAAACAAGTATACATGTGCATGCAGCAAGCAAATGGTCCTGTTGTTTTTGATGCATTTGCGATGGTGATTAATGTTTGTTTTTGCTGCAATGAGTGCATTTTTTTCTTGCAATGAGTCGTAGTAAAAAAACTGCCAGCTGATGAAAAGTCTTGCATTTCTTCAAAAAAATGTTACGTTTTGCCTTTCAGTAGAAAATGCGGAAAATTACATGCCATGAAATTATACTTTGTAAGTAATCGAATTTTATGGTTAAAAAAATCGAGTTTGTGCAGTTCTCTGATGTTTTTAAGCCAAAACAGATAACTGTGTATATGGGAAAACAACAGCATGTGCGATGTCAGATTTGTGCATTTTGTGATTTTTTAAAATTAAAAACAGATATCTGTACATGGAAAGTACAGTTAGAAAAAGGTGTTTTGTTATGTATGTTTCTTGTGTTTTTAACAAATTGCTCACTGTTTTTTATAATCCTTATATTGTGCAGCAATTTTTGGGAAGCGCTATCATCGTGTCTTAGCTTGGCGAAAATTTAGTCACCAGTAGTTAGCAACGTTTTGGGAGGGGGGTTGTAGGTAATATATTTATTTTGGGTAGAAATAATATTTCAGGGTGCCCCTTGGTGAAAATTGGCGATTTTTTGACAACGCCCTCCCCAGTAAAATGGCATTCAAAACATAATGCAATAAAACATAATTAAAACAAAAGGTAAAAGTTACAATTGGGTTCCCCTTGTTTTTTGGGCGATTCTTTTTTAACGTCAAGATTGGTGCCAGCGAGGCACAATTTTTCAAGATGGCCACTACACAAAACCAAAATAACAAGTCAAAGAATTGCACAAACTCGGTGGCATTACACAGCAATGTATTTTCACTTAAAAAAGTCAGAATTGCACAAACTCGGCATTGCATACTGCCTTGATTTGTCCGTGTACGCATGGATCTGTTTTGAGTTTAAAAAAGTCAGGAAAATGATGACATCATATAAGGTTAAAACAAAGTTACTCTTTGCCAAAATTGAACAAAATTTGTAGCTAATTAAAGCTGAATAAACTGCATTTTAAATCACGCAGTGAAATATAGCATAAAAAAGGAAATATATGTTATCTCATATATGCACTACGAAAAGGAAATTTCGTATTACCTTATTTAGAAATTTCTGTATCTTCAGTCTGTGGTACACAAAATTCCATAACAACATCCATAGACTTTCTAAAATTATCTGAACTAGAAAATGCATACTGCCATTGTCACATAAATTCACAAAAATAAGAGTAGAAAATATCCTCCGTAGTGCCAGACTGTCGGTGATATTTTTTAGAAAAATCCTTTTTTATTACATTCCACATACCGTTGATAGTGTTGATATGAGCTCTAGGTTCCGGATCCTTAAATGTCACTGCATGATCTCCTGAGTAGTGAATGAAGCCATTATCAAAAAGATCATACGACTTTTATGATTGTTTTTCAGGTAAAATATTCTGTTGAATTACATCCAACAAAGTTTCTTTCTTTCTGTCCTCAAGCACTTTAAAAAAAAGGCCTTCCACTCAGCCATTTTAAGATTGTAAAGCACAAAATATGCAACATCTTCCGAACTGACATCCAATGCAGAAATAAGTCCTCGCAAATATTTTCCCATCAGTCAGATTCACCGCAGTCATGCAACCAATCACGTCATGATAGGGTTTCCATAACTTTCAACTGCTCAGGTTATCATAAATGATAAACTATTTAGCAATAAAGGAAACAACTTGGCGATAATCCAAGGGGCTCCTTAAAATATAGACTAACTGCAACCAAATTTGTGTTCAAATAAGCACATAACACTTTCTAAATATTGGAAAATTCAATAGCATGCTCGAAGGATAATAAAAACAGTTTTGTTTTAGTTGCAAAGTTTGTCAAACCTCATTATCCACACTGTAATGTTGCTCCATTCTTAGGGAACGTGATGGAGAGAGTCGGCGGGGTCGAGGTGGTTTTCGTGGTCGTGGAAGATCCCGTGGTAGAGGAAATTTCTTTGGTAATTTTGAAGGCAGACCTCGACGAGAGTTTGATCGTCATAGTGGAAGCGATAAGAGGTATAAACAAAAATTACTATATTTCTTTCATGTTATTTTCCTTAATTATTGTTTTGTGCTTTTTTAAAACAAATGCCTCATTTTAGTTTTCTTTTAAGCAGGTATTTAAAAACTGTAAATGAATGCTTTAATATTGGAGGTATGCAATGGTTGTAAATTTTTGCATATTCATTTTGCTGTTAATTCTAACTATTCAGCTAAGAATAGGACTATTTTTGTACAAGAAATAATGTTTAGCCAGCCATTTTTTTCATGCTCTCAGCTTTTATCTGTTGCATAAAGGGGATATTATGCATTACTAAAAATAATCCTTTGAGTTTTATGTTGCATGACTGTTCAGTGAAAGTGCATATTATCTCAGGAAGAGTTGTAGGAACACTCAGGGGCTCTGCAGATGATTGGCTCTGATGCAAGTGATTAAAAGTTTAGCTGTATGTGCAAATGGATGCACATGCAGTGTTATTTGGAAGAGCTTTAAAAAAGCAAATTCCAAACAGTACATCAGTGGACTAGGTTGTATTATTATGTGAATATGCAAAAGCCTTTTTGCAAAATGAGATGTGCATGGATAAATGAACTTTAAAAAAGTTGATGAAAGTTAATCACATTGAAAGTAGTTTCTCAAACTGGGAGTTTTCTCCTCATGTTGGGTAAAGCTTTTGTTGAGTTATGCATTCATAAAGTTAATGGATAATAGATTTAACTCATTATCAAGAGATAACTGAAGCAGAGTTGCATCAGATTGTGAAAACAGATGCTTGGAATGCATTAAATGGATGAAGCTGCGATATCTACATTTTTATATGAATAGAGGACTGTGACAGATTGCATAGTATCTGACAAGATTATTTGTCAGTGATTCTAGCAGTGAGGATTCACATCTTTTGATCATCTACCACAGATATCAGTGACTTCAATTTTGCAAAGGCACTTGTGTGTTGAATGGCCACAAATCATTTTTACCTCAACTCTTGTTTCAATCTCAGACTTTGAAATGCTACTGTGGTCTGTATTGTAGTAGGCTCAGTGTGAGCATTATGGTTTCAGGTAGTACTGTATATCATTCATGCTCTTGCCCTTTGGGAACTGTAAGTTATATCTATCCAGTGTACCTATCTAAAGGGACTTCTGTGCCTTACAGATTACATTAACACTAATTCAAAGGATTATTTTCTGTAATTATGCATTACAGAAAATAATCCTTTGAATTAGTAATATTGCTGTTCAGTGATAATACATACCTAGGGAAGAGTTACATAGACCAGAGGTTTGGCAGATTGATTGTTATGTAAAATGCTAATGATTATAAGTTTAACTGTGTATGTGATACATTAGTGAGATTTTGGAGCTGCCTTTCAACAGGATAGTGTTACTCCCCAAGTTGCACGTAATGTAATTGATCAATTTGTGCCAACTCATTTGATCAATATGTACTGAACATAATTCGATAAATAGGTACTAATTCATTTATGTTCCATCTGCGCACATATAAGACATGATTACTTGGAGATTAGGTTTTTGTCAGCACCTGCAGCTTTTGCTTACGGATTATGAATGCATATTGAATCTGCATAAATCGACATGTCACAATCAAGGATCTGTTAGTCAGTGTCGTACTGTGTATAATGTATTATAACTACTAGAGATAGGCTCATAGAGCAGTGAATCTAGTATGTTCTGTTTGCCATATACTCTTCTTGCCTCAAATGCACATATGCCATGCTTGCCAGTTGTTGAAGCAAGTCTGGAAGTCTAGTTTTGTTAATTTAGTTGAGCTATTATGTCTTCTTGGTGCATTTAATCAATTAAAAGATCTGCCTTTTGTGGTCATTTTAACTTGGGAGAAGAGCTTAAGTAATAAAGTGGCTCATCTGGTGAATAATGTAAATGACTTTTTTATGACACATTGCTATATTGTGGCATAACATTGTTATGTTGGTTGAATTCTGATATGTGCTGATAGGAATTTCTGCTCCTTACATGAGGCATAACAGAACCGTTACACAACCAACATTGAAATGCAATTCTCAGATGAGAAACCTGTTATGCAGTCTTCCCATCTATACATAACATTGATGGCATTAATCATGACTGCTGTGTGCATGTATGCCAGAATGCTAATCATTTGCGTATTCCAGCATATAGTGCGTTTTAATCAAATTTGATGTTTGTTGCATGCTGCCATTATGATGTGGAAATTTTAATGACCAGCAGTGTGTTTTAAATTCATATCGTAGCCCAGTAAGACTATTATTTGTCTTTCTTATTTAATTAAAATAATATTTTCTTCCTCGAGATATCATTTGCCGTATAGTATAATGGTGACTATTTGGAATTGAGCATCAGAAATTAATTTATTTTTTATGTTTTGTAAACTGCATGAGCTTTATGGTCAATATATTGACCATTCTATAGCATACATGGATTCTAATTGATAAATTAACACTGTTTAAGGTTGCCATTATAAGTTTAATTTTTTTTTACTTGCTATTGTATTTTACTTGCTATTGTATTTTTTTTTTCCTTGAGTTCCGATGAAAGCCCATCAAAGAAAAATGTGTGTCTAAATAATACTAACAGATAAGTTAACAGAACTTGGATTCTTGTGGTTAATTATAGGTTCTGGCTGTAATTATATGCTGTTATTATCATTCATTAATCCTTGTAAAATTGTGTGTAATGCTTCCATGATTAATGCTGATTTAGTAAAATACTATTTTTTCTGAGCACTAAAAATGTGCTGATATCATTAAATTATTGTTATAATGCATTTGTACTGACAGTATACTAAAAAGTAGTAAATTGCACTAATACCAATCTAAAATATTATTGTGTGTCTGGAATTTAAACTTAATGGTTGCCCATGACACTAGATAACTTTGTTATTTAAAAATCTAGATGTAAGTTAAGACCTTCAACTGTCAAAAAGTTAATATGTATTCATACAAATGTGTGCACTTATACCAAATCAGAATAATTAGAGCAAACCTTGTTTATTCTTTAATGTATTTTCTTAGATCCTTAGTTATTGTGTTAAAATGACCCAATTTAATTGTATTTTTATTCAGTGCTTTTATAGAAATGCATTCTGAGCATTAATCAGGGTAGTAGTGTATTTCATGTCCATGAATATTGTAGCTGCACTAAAGAAGTACATGAAAACTTTTTTTTTGGCTGCAGTTGACTGCTGTTTCTGTTGCTATGCTGTGACTTGTTGTTGTCTACATAGGTTGCCCTCAGGGCTTAAATTCAACATGAGATCGGTCTCAATACTTAAAAAAAAATATGATTCCATCCAGAACCCAAAATCAGATGAGCTCCAGTATTTTATTATTTATTATTTTACATTTTGTTTAATTATAATAATTAATTAAATTATTTATTTTGTTTTCCTTTGCCTAATGCCATTCCACAAGTCTCTGGTGCTTCTAATTAGAAACTAAACCCTGGCTATTCCCGAAATAGGAAAGGGAACTGTTTTAGTGTTGTGAACTAAATTTTACAGTATGTGTATTATTTTCTTATCCCCCTTTTTTTTATTTATGTTTTTTAAAGTGGTTTGCGTCCTGTGGAAAAGAGAGACGGTGCTGGTCCTGGAAATTGGGGTGATCTTAAAAATGAATTCAAGTAAGTATGTGTATAACTTTTATAGCATATATTTTATAAAATTAATACAAATTGCACTTGCAAGACCATTAATCCATTAATATAGTATTATTGGTTGTACAGTTCTCGAAGAAGAGAAGCTGAGTCCACTTGGATGGATGAAGAATTTGAGTAAGCAGAATTATTTATTTAGTATGAGCTATTTGAGAAAAAGTAATAGTAATATAGTTAAACCATGGCAAATGCATTGTGGCATTTTACGAGAATGTTTGGCTGCCGTTCTGTTAGAATTCTTAGAATTGTCCAGAAGGGATGTTAATTACATGCCACAGGTGAGGGGATAACATGGCATATGTTCTTTTCCACAAAAAGAGACTTCAGAGGCAGGAAGGCTCTCATGTTATCTGTTATCTCTCACACCTCTTTTCCGTATTTACAAAAATAAACTAGAAGATTCTCATTCATTTGCAACCTTAGAAACCAAAAATGTTAAAACATTGTACACTAAGTGAATGTATATGAACATTGCATTGCATATTTCATTGCTTTTAAAAATAAGATCATTAAAAATAATGAAACTATATTTTTTAACGGTAGTATTCTTTTCTGTAGTTAAAAAAATAGATCAACAAGTTTCCACTCTATTTGAGCAGGATCTCCCGACCGTAATTGATTTAATGCGACTTTTGCGAGTATTATAATCTTTAATACAAGAATTTTTTTGTTATTCTTTTATGAAATAAATTTCGTTTTTCCTTCTTCGAAATATGTATATAGATTATGCATGTAGATTTTAGCATAAAAACAGGAAAAATATAATAATTATAATTTGTTATAAAAATTATTATATTAAAATTTATTATAATGGTAATGTAATACACTTTATCATAAAATTACACTTTATCATAAAATTAGGTGCATAAAGGAAAATTAAGTTTTGAAAACACATTTTTACCAATATATAAATAAATTAATTAATCCTCAAAGTTTAACACAATGTAATCAAACAGTTAATTAGAAGTGATGAAAGTGTTATCTTAGATTAGTTAAAAGTAATTTTCTGCCTCCTTAAGTCCTCTTTGGATGCAGCAAAAATAAATGGAAAATATGAATGAAGAAAAATCCCTACTACACGAATTGTGGCCATTCCATTTATTATGTCAATAAATCAGTCTGAATGGCACACATATGTTTGTGCTCATGGTTACAGGCTGTCACAGTTAAATTATACCAGTCATCCATTTGATACACGTCAGGAAATTTTCTACGGAAAGGTATACCTCCCAATATTGGCCATTGTCAGGTATGGGATATTCTCATCTCTTACACTGGCATTCTTATATTCAAAGCATTGTCAGTGAAATATTTTTAAAATGTGTCTTTCTACTGCATTCTTTGTTTATTGCAGTAAGTAAGATATTTATTTATTAAAAAATTTGACTGTCATCGAAATGAGCTGATGATCAAAGTATTTCCTCACTCTAATATCAAGGTAGGAGATGCACCTTTCTGTTGAAAATTGGTGATTGTTGTCCTGTACGCTGACCCCTCCACACAAAAAATGGCATATTTCCATAAAATATATTAAGTAAAGTATCATTATATATTGTAGAATAAAACTCCTAAATTGTAAATTATTTTAATTTATTGAAGCAACTGAAGACGTTTTATGTAAAATTATATATTTTGTTTTCTGAATCATTTTAATGGTCTGCTGTAAAGTTTGGTGAATCATAATGCGACATGAAAACTTTAGTCACTAGAGTAATTTTATCATTAAATGTTTTAAAAAAAATCATGCAAATATTTTACTTTTTTTTAAATAGAAGTAACTGATTGCCAAGTTATAAAGCTGAACCTCGAATGAACCTACTGTTGAATGAAAGTAAACTAAAAAAATAAAATAATAGTAAATGTATAATAAATCAATTTTAGAAACTACAATATTGTTTCTACAATTCTCTCTTTTTTTTAAGTGCTTTAAACACAAATAATGTCAAAATATTGTAAAGTTTATATAAATATATGCAAATTCAAAATATTGTAAATAAAAAGGGGGGACTCCAATTTGTACATTATTTCAAAATTTGATCATCACTCTGAATTTCGGAGAGGGGTTACAGAAGAAGTATCAAATACCAAAAATCAGCCGACCTGAAGTCTGCCAACTCCTGAAATCCGCACTGCCTCTCAAAATATAAACATTGAATTTATAGGTTCCAGAAACTACAGAATGGAGAATGAAATACTGAAGAAAAAATATTTATCCAATAATGATGTCATAATTACCGAATAATAATGATTCTGTCTTAGTTCAGAAAAAAGATCTTAGCCCAGAAGAGGTTTTCAGTATGGATGATGTGTTCAGATGAGCCAAAACTGGCATATCAGATAACCGATGATGAAGTCATTGGCTCTGTTTTGAACAAGCAAGAAAACGATTCCAACACCGACACAGATAATGAATTTGATAGGAGTGAGAAAATATCTTTTAATGAGAGTTTGGAACATGGTGAAAAATACCTAAAATATTTAGAACAGCAGAGCTGTGTCACAGAGCAAGGGATTATGACCCTGTAGAATTAAAAAAAAAAAACTTACTCTGGAGTACCTAACGTTTTAAAACAAACCTTTATCAGAAAAATGTTTGAAACAAGTTAAAAATAATGGAATATTTTATGCTTTATTAGTATCCTTTATTTTTACATGTGTCTATTGTATATGTCCTTAATTTAATGCTTTAAAATATTCCTGTAATCAGTAATATAAATGAATAATATAATATAAATGTAATAAAATAAATAATTTAAGTAAATGTATCTAATATGCCTTATTTATTTTGCACTTTTAGTCTGAATATTATAATTTGGCTTTTCTGTCCTGAAATCCGCAAAATCCGCACAACCTCTGGTCCCAAGCATTGCGGATTTCTGGACTTCTACTGTACTTAGAAATTTTTCAAATGATTAAGGATGTATTGGAAGCATTTTTATTTGTCACACTTTTGGTGCAAGATTTTATTAAGAATCACTAATAAAATATCTTTTTAAGTGATCAACTTAAGCTTGTGAGTAGTGCACTTTTATATTGAAGCTAAAAAATTACCCTATGCTTTACGGTATGACAACAGCATTCTGTCAAGTTTCTCGTTTTGCAACAGACGTAATTGTATTCCTCTAACTTAAACGAATAACATTTCTTTGAGGTGTTAAGAAAAATGTAGTTGTGGCCTGGTGAGTAAAACTGCTAAAAACTAGTTCTTGACTCAGTTCTTTGCAGTATAAAAGAAATTGCCATTTTTTCATTTGAAATGTAATGTAAATTTCCTTTAGAAAATATGTTTTCATGGTTTTCAAAGGATACTAGTACAACAAGATCATGCTGTAATTAAAAATTGTCATTTTGAATTTATCTATTAATTTCCGTGATTCTTCTTACTATATTTATTTTGACTTTTCTTTTAACAATATAGTGCATCGGGTGATAAGCAAAATGACTCTTGTTGGAAGGAGATCTTACCAGCAGAGACTGAGTAAGTTTATAACAACATTTTTTACTGTTCTGTCATATTCGAGTGTTAAAAGTGGGATAAGAATCAGGGCTGGCCTTCTGTTGGCAGAAAATAATTTTGCTATGTTGATGGCAGAAACTAACAACATTTAAAATACTTTGGTAATTAATAATATTTATTTTAATGCACAAAAGTATATATTTAATTAATGCATTTAAATAACAAAAATAATTGTTGCATTAATGAGTATATAATTCTGGGTTGCTGTGATTTGTCTTACCTATCTGGTAGTAACATCAGATCAAGTCTGCAAATGTTGTCATGGCCAAGAGAAAATGGTTGTACCTGTCGCTGTCTTAGGCCTTGAATACTTTATAAGTGACAGCATGAATTTGTCTTTCACCAACCTGTCAAGAACTACTTTGGCTTGAGAGTATTTTAAATAACCCCCTTGCCATAGAAACAGTATACTTTTGCAAACATTTCTGCCTTTGCCATGATTTGAACATGGACCTAGGGCTATGACAGCTGGCTCCTTTTCCACCAAGCTGTTAGTGTGGCATATAATTATAATAGTGTCAAACAGTAAAAAAAATTTTAATTTATTAATTTACTTCTGTATTTTGGAAAAACTATTAATTTCTTAGAATAGAAAACAAAATGCATTCCTCCTTTTTAAGTAGAGAAATGTTGCATGCTTTGCTGACATAGCAAAACTGATTAAATAAATCTACAAAATGTAAATTATTCTCATTTACCTCTCGTAAGTGCATCGCTCATAAGTAGAGTTATTGACACCAATGAGCCACAAAAGATACATCAATTATGTATTTGGTTTACAGATTAGATTTGAGATTTATGAAGAGAAAAAGGAGTTAGTAAGGAGGTTATGGTACAATGGTTAATGCGAAATTATCTTATTGCCAAACCTTGCAAAATAAAAAAGCACCATAAAAAGTAGTGGTGACATCAGTAGTACAAATAAGTATTAAGTAAGCTTACTTTCTCCTATGGAAATTATGGATGTACCTAATAATTTACTTAATAATACAGCTCCTTTGCGAAGAAATGAAAATGGAATGAGATGAAAAATCTTTGAGAAAGATAAACCATACATCAGCTTTGTGTGAAAGATTTTACTATTAAAACACCTCCAAAATACAAAGTGAATTTTAATGTGCCAATAGCAGAGTTCTTCTAACAGTGTTGTCATTTACATGCATGGATCAATATAATAAGACATGTTAGACATTTCCTAAGAGCCAAATAACTGAATGCTCATATGCAATAAATAACAAATAGCTCATACTGTGTTGAATTATTATATATATTAACTGGTTTTAACTATTGATTTTTACATATTTGGCAAAATCTTACAAACCCTGAAGCAAAGTAGCAACAATTATAGAATTCACTGTGGAGAGGGATTTGATATATGTTCAAGTTAAAAAGAAAAAAAAAATATGTAACGGGCACTCTGAACTATACATTAAAAAGTATTTAAAGCATTGCGGTAAAAGAAACATCATGACCATGCCGTGGCATGATATAAAGGTTCATTTTTTAAATTTGTGGAGAGGATTGTATCTGGTCCAAATCTGGAAAGGTACTTTTTTTTGTAATGAAATGGGTTTAATGACCGCAAAATAATGCAATGGCAAATCTTGGCTAGAACAGACCCCCCCAAACCCCGGGGGTCAATTGTAGACAAGATTTCAAATGTTTTTTATGTTTTAACATCAATAAAATGGGTTTAGAATGACTGTAGTATGTGTAAAAAGTATTTATTTGCTGGATTTGAGAATGCCTGTATTTCAAGTCATTAGGCAAGGAAATGGAAATTTATAAATGTGGTAAGATTTCATTCATATTAAACTAGTAGGTTAAGTTTTTTGTGGTATAACTATTGAATTTTCAGTATTTAATATTAGAAAAAAAGGGCATGTAAAGGTTATTTTCTTTCATCCGCTGCTTATATTTTAAATTTCTTTTGGTAATTTTGTATTCTGTGTCAAAGATATAAAAGTTCTACCTCTCGAATTAGAAATGTAAGAAATTAGTCAATTTAAGTTGGCATTACCATGTAATTCCAATAAATTTTCTTAGTTGCTTTAATGTAGCATTAAAATTTGAAATTTTCTGATGTACCTGTATTTTGTGTGTTTTAATTTTTAAACTTATTAATTGTTTGAGTAGTTCAAATGTTTTTAAAAATTATATAACCAATCAATAAGAGAAATTTCTAAGTATGCAATTTATATCTTTCAGAATGCCAGCTGTTAGCCATAATGAATTGACTGCTGAAAAATGTGGAGATACTACAGTTCCTGAAAGTATGGACTCAAAGTATGTTTAGAAATTTCCATACTTTTAATACCTGATACCGAATTAAACCAAATACCGAACTCAACATTAGGGCTACTTACTGTACAGTGTTATAAATATATTGCATTTTAGTTGCTAGAACTTTTTAATTGACCACTATTATTCGTTTGGGAATTTTAGCTAAATTGCAAGGTCTTATGTGGTGTATAGATTTCAATATAAATCGTTTAGTAAGGAGGTGAAATGTTCAGCTGGGGAATTCTTTTACAAACTTGTTGCACTAGAAGAACAGTTGGTTTTCCTCTCTTCTGTGTCCTTATGGTGATATTTAATGGAGATATACAGTATTCATTATCCTCAGGTGCACTTGGAGGGGTGAGAGACATGTATGTGAGGAACATTGCATGGCACATGAGGAGTTTCCAGATTCATTTGTATTATTATTCAGTGGAATTTAAACCCTTTTAAAAACATGAAGTGTGTGGTAGATCAAACACTTTGACATCCGAAATATGATTGGCATATTTATAAAATGATTGCCATATTTATATTTCAAAATAGCACAAAATATCTTTTCACTCTGTTAAAGTGTTTGTTTTATTTCAATTTAAGATTATTATTGTATAGCGGGAGTGTTTACTTTCACATTTACTCTTTTAAGTATTAAAACATTTTTATATTCATCTGGTAAAATCGAGTATAAATTACATTTGAGATAATCGTGAGTTACGTAGCATAAAAATATTGAGCTGTACGAGACAGCTTGGCCACACATAGTTGTTTTGGAAATAATCATCTAAAACATAGTTTACTAGTTTTTCTGCCTCACTCCCCCATTTCAAATATTATTTTATTCAGTTTACCCTCTTTGAGTTTGTTTTGCCCCTTATCTGTATAACAATGTATTGGCTATCTTTGAATGCATTGTATAGGCATTGGCTAAAAAGTATGACATTTTTTAGGTACTTGCATTGTATGACATTATTAGTTAAAATTTATCATGCATTGTGAAAGTGGAATGATAATGATTAAAATTTTCTGAAAACTTTTATAATAATGAACCTACAAAGAAAAATAGCCTATAGCACTTTGCTACAACACATACATACATATATTGGAAGAACATGCTGCGTGGGCATCACTGCCATGTACAAAATTTTTATCATGTTTGTAGGATATTAGATGATATTAGCTCTGAAAAAATGAAACTAGATGTAGATTAGGCCAATTTGTGTGAAGGGACGACTGATATGATCTAGTATGAATCTTTTGAAGATGCTTGAGTGTAGTAATAGAGTAATCAACTGACTAGTTTAGTGTTTGTTTTTAAAGTGTTTAAGGAACCAGATTTTCTTGTTTTACTGTCCACTAGCTTCTTAGTACCTCCTTACTGCCTCTTGAACAGGTATATATTACTCCTTCTAGATCTCATTGCCCACCAGTGAGCAATAATACACATAATAGGAAACTAATCTAAGATTATTACTAGGAAAGATAGAAATTTTATATTATGCATTTTGTTTGCTTTTTTATCCTTGTTACTTTTCTGTGATGCTGATTAAGTAGTAATATATATTGATTTGATTACATTATCTTTATTACTTTTCTGTGTTGTTAATATATCTATGTCTATTAACTTACCAGTGTGGCAGTTATTGGCACATTTATTTCAAATTGTAGAATTAGTTTAACTTGTGACTTTTTTGAGTTAGAAGTATATTCTTGATGCGCTTGCATTCTTTTATTTGTGTGTGTATGTGCCTTTTATTTTATTATTTTTTTTTAGAATAAATTGAAGAAAATAAAGCACAAATTTTCCACATTTTGAACAGACTAGTAATTTTGTCTAATGATGTGAAAAGTCTTAAGGTGCAAAGTAATAGTCATTTAGGAAACTAGCAGTTCAAAGAAAGGTTATACTACCAAACAGTTTGTCAAAATATGGCGTTTTCTCTTTAAAGCTGTACCACTTGGTGCCTTTTTGTTTTAGCATATTTCCTTGATGTCAAGTGCCATCTATTTGGTTTAGATTCTTTTCTAGTTAAATTTGGCTTTATAAACATCGCTCAGGTAATCAGATTTTTATTTAGTCTTTTTTTGGGGGGCAGGGGTACACTGTAATGGGTTTTACAACTTGGAACTGGCAAAGAGATATACTTCACACACACACAAAAAAAGATGTGTTTGAATAACCATCTCATGGGTAATTAATATGCGACTTGAAGTTGAAATTGCCAGTGGAACTAAATTTCTGATGGGAAGGAAAAAAATCATTTGAGCTCAAGTGTGGTTTGTTGGCTTCTGCTTTACTCTCAGTACTGGCAACTAATTGATAGTGTCAGGAGTGATCTGATGGGCTTTGTGTAGTATTAAGAGAGATTTGATAGGTTCAAATGAATCACAGCATTACGATTGATCAGAATAAATTTGCTAATGCCTTATCTTGTCCTAATAATGAAATTAATGAACTACAAAAACTGAAAAATTGCAGAAATTAATGAAAGCTTATTCACACACACACACACAAAAAAAAAAAAAGAAAAAGGATGCAGTTTTTGGAAGGTTTTTGTGAAATTAGGAAATGTTTCTTCATAGCAGTTTCTGATTGTTCTGTTTCTGTTTCATTTAGTGTTGAGCCAAAGGCAATGAGAAGGAAAAATGTCAAGATATAGCAATATGCTGTCAAAAATATGTGGTATGACTTTATGAAGAAGTGCCCAAACATAATCAGCGCACTTTTTAAAGTTTCGGTTTTTTTTAGTGGTTTAAGTATTTATTCACTAAAAAATACATTAATTATTCAAAAACTCAGAATCAAAATTGCTTCTCGCTCTATCTAGCCTAGAGGGTGAAATGAGGCATTATATTCAGAGCAAACATTTCGAGTATGTTCAGGATACACAAATGTGTTGCAGCAAATGCACATGAAGATTTCCAATAGTTTTCCCTATGTGTAATTGAACTACTGCCGCTTTTTATGTCTATACATTGCATCATGTTTTTACGTGATACGATGTTTGAATTTTTGGGAGGAATGCATATTTTAGAATTAAAAATAAATTTACTACATATACACACTATATAGAAGATGATGAGACCAAATAAGCCTTGTGGAATAAGATTCCTTGCATGGAGGAGAGTAAAATAAATGTGCAGTTTGCCCATCATTATGCTTTCAGATGGAGAAATTTTGCATAGTTATTGAGCAATATCTACATATCTTCCACAAATGAACAACCATTGTCTTGTTTGTATAAAAAGGTGCTTTCTGAAAAGCTATCAGATAGGTTCTTTGCATGGTTATATTGGATTCTGTGAGCATTGTAATTTATTCTTTACCTGTAGGCTTTGCGAGGGTGATGGTTTACAAACTTCATGGGAAGCCCATCACTAACTTCATGCCATTGTCCATTGCCTGGATGACAAATTGATAAATACTATACCTCATGACAGTCTAACCCGAGAACACATACAATGCTAGAATGACCTTTTCACCCTGACCTTCAAGTTACCTATCTGCACCAGTCCGCTGCATATTTGACACAGTTGTTAGATTCCTGCAGTTCGCTGCATATTTGACGACTTGTTGCCATCCCCAGCATGCTGAACCCCTTGACAGAAATAAAGTACACATCCGAAGAATACATTTAATTTGGACATTCATGTGCAAGCTTAGAAACAGACCGTTTTATTTTAAAATTTACATTGCTATATAACAATAATAATATACTGCGCAATGTTCGCCGAAGGCAGTTCTTGGTGTCTCGAAGACATCAAAGTCATTCGGAGACATCAAATGGCACATGAAATCAATGACATCTCCTGGGTGTCATTGTATGTGAAGGGTTAATTAAAAATTTTCTTATGCGATGAAGCTGTAGTTGAATCTATATATGCAATTAATATGTTGGTATAAATTAACAACCAAGTTTAGTATGTTTAATTTATGTCAATTGGATTCACTGTTAAAGTAAAAATGAAAATTTAAATTATTAAGAAGTTTGTTTATTGTTTTATAAATCATTCAACATAATAGTCGCTTTCTTCTCCCAGTTAGTAAATGAATGAGTGCCTAAATGCTTTTCTCACTGGAAAAGGAGTGAGGTCAGGATTGTTGGTGTTTGCAGTTTTACCAAAAATGCCAAAAAAGGAGATGCCTTTCTATTGGTCATCGAATGATTGACGGGATATTAATATGTTTTAAAATAAAGAGCTGGATACAACATAATCTGTCATTTCATGTATTCTTTCTTTCTGTTCCCTTTGTTCAACAATATTGACAGTTCATATTGTTAATTTTTATGATATGACTTCTCAAAATAGTATTCTGTGGTTCAAAATGGTATTGTCTCAAACTGTACTCTGTGGCTGACACATGCACTTTCTACTGTATCCAGTGTTCTCAACTTATGTTGACTGCTAGTACAGAAGCATTCTCCTGTTAGATCTTCACAAGTGACTGAACTTAAGGCAGGGAAATATTGGTAGTGATGGGTTGAAGCAAATCTGTCTGGCACTTGTGTATTAGGTAGGCAGTTTATTGCAAGTTGAAAGTATACTGCACAGGATATTGTGGGCAATGTGACTATTTGTACAAGGTCTGCATCCAAATGATTTTCAGCGATGCATCAACTTTTATGAATGGGTGTTGCTACAACTTGAAGCTGGCGATACTCTTTGCACGTTCCCCCCCATTTGTGGGCAGGTGAAACATTTCACCCGACTGTTCAACAATCACATCATCCATGTCATCATACTCCTCATTAATGCACTCCACCTGCAGTGACATAGGATCAGCTGGTTTGTAAATATGTGGGTTTATATGCTGTATCATTTACATTTTTGGACCATATGTGCTGTCTAAGTGGCTCATCAGATATTCATGCTAAGTATTTCTCTCTGATGTGCTAAGTTATTTGCTTGATCACATAATCTTATCAATACTATGTGGCTTATTATTCCAACATAATGGAGCAACTGCAGTTTTAGTTCTTGTGGGGGGGAGGGGGCAGCAGTATGTTATGTAGTTGCCATAATTATTTAATTTTCTTCTGTGGAGCCATTTAAGGAAAACATATCGAATCTTGCTGTAAAAGGACATGTATTTGTAGCTCATTTTCATGCTGTGTTTCACGCTTCTTTCTAGTAAACATTTTATGCCATACCCATTTCTGATTGAAACTGCATCTTTCAAAATGATAATAGCCTGGTTTGAAGAATATGAAGTTACATACCTACAAAATCACCAAGCTTAAGTGTCACTGAACCAGTGGTCTGTGATGGAAAATAAAGTGCTATCCCACTTTTTTCTACCTGTTGTATTCCCTCAAGCATTGGGGCAGTTTTTTAGAAGAAGGGTACGACATATATATTAACTACAATTTAGAATTCGTATGCCTCCCCTTCAAGAATTTAAGCACCTTAGAATGCCAAAGGTACACTATACCATATTAGGAACAGAAACCTTTTTTAAACGTGTTTCATAACTTTTAGAACATCTGTCTCCTGCAGAAAATTGTCAAGCATTCTACCTTTGCATATTTCTTCTTTGTATGTAACTTCAGAATTAAAAATTTCCTTTGTAAAATATTGTGATGGTAAATTGTCATGTTTGTTTATCTACCATTTGTGTTTTTTTAAAGACTGGTACAATATTTTTCTTTTTGTAATTCCTTACATTTTTTCATTTCTTTTGGGTTTTTTTTAATACTGTTTCATATGGCAGTGTACCTTTCTTATAAAATCATCTTAAAGCAAACAAGTTCAGTTTTTAAATAGGCTTTCACATTTACATTGTGATAAGCAATTCAGTATCAGGAAGCACTATGTCAAAAGTATTTTTCTTTGCTGGTACTTGCTGCTTAAGCTATACTACGATCTGATATAGATGCTATATTTAGGGAAAACGAACCAGTTACAGAAGAACGACCAGAGGAGGGTTTGCGAGAAATGACACTTGATGAATGGAAGCGCCAGCAAGAAGCGAAGCGAGCTGTTCCAAAGTACAATCTACGTAAGCCTGGTGAAGGAGAAGATGGAAATCAGTGGAAAAAATTGTATATGCTGAAGAAAAAAGCCAAAGAAGATGATGATGAGGAGGACGAAGATGACGATGAAGATGTTGATGTGAGTTTTCATGACTGTCAAATCTTTCATTATTTTAAATTTTTAACTGTCAAATCTGTCGTTATTAATTTAAAAAATATGTTCAGAACATGAGGCCTCAAGAAAACAGGCATTCTCTTTAACAGCACTCTTGGTGAGAGTAAGAATAGTGTATGTAATAAACCTGAATCTCTCATAGAGTGTTTTTTTCTCTTGAGGACCATTCCTTGCTGTTTTAAAATTATATGCATTTATTAAGGAGGTGCATGAAGCCAGGAAAATTCTATTATTACTTACTTATTCACTGGAATTCTAATCTAGCATAGTGTACCTACTTTGCTACTACATACCATCTTACAAAAATTTTCTAAAGATATTTACAAATTGTTTTTAAAATTTAAAAATCATTTTGAACATTGTCCTTTGAAGACAGAATATGAAAATGGGCTTGTCTTTTTTAATATCAAGTGTTAAAGCTCTGTCTCGGATTTTGGTCATTGTTTGTAGAGTTGATAAAAATAATGTAAAGTTCTTGACAGTTTCCCATGTTATTTTTTGTTATATATTGTACAACTAGTAAATGTTCTTTCATATTGAATGCAAGAGGGATCTGTTAATTACTTAGGGTCATAAAAATTTGTATAATCTATTAAGTCATGTTTAGTATTATTGTTATTGGATTTTTTTTTATTTTCTTCATCCTCTTGAATTATTTGTTATTGACACAGGAGCTAAAGTTTTCATGTTTTTATAGTTGTATAATTGATACTTCTTAAGTATTTGAAAATTATCTTTAGATTGTTAAAGTTACAGTATGTACTAAGTTATACAAGTTCTGCATTCTTGATGAAAGCATAGTATATGGGGTTTTAGTAAACTCATTACTCTCCAAAATAACTTTAAAAGTAGGAAGCTGGGATTGATGGTTATGTCTGCTGTACAAGGATTAAAATGTATCGTATGAGCCACACTGCAGCACTTCTAGAGGTGAATTTTGGGAGTTATTGTGAAAACTGTAAGATAGTGTAAAAAAATCGGTGACAACCATGGTAACATCACCAATTTAGCATGATTTCCTACATACAGCGATAACTTGAATCAAAGCCCTAAAATGCAAATCCATCAGTGTCCAGTCAAGAGTAAAAATGCATCACTAATGGCATAATGCACAAAATCTTTAAATGAAATTTTCCTCAGAAATAGTGATGAATGGATGATAATATACGAATGAAAACGTTATGTTTTATGTAATCAGGAAGCACAAGCTGGCAATCAGGAAATGTTTGCAAGGCAGTGCATGAACTGGGTCCTTAAATCTGAGCACGACGAGTTATTCTGATGAAGAGTATTGTGAGATGTGTCTCTTGTATGGGAAATGCAATCACTTGGTAAGAGAGGCCACATAGCAATATGCATCATTCTTATCTTATTGTAGCTTCTGTTACTAGTATACATTTGCTAGTTTACAAGGTATCCATTTTCTGATAGACTGACACAAGTGTGCGTGTACAGCTGAAGGACATGCAGCCTTTGTGCTAGGCCATGTACATTGTTTTAGGAGAGGCATCAGAATGGCATGTGGCCTTACATTTGATTGTTTATAGTGGATTTTCCATGAATTGCCATCTCCCATCAGATTTTCCTCCTGCAAATGTGAGGCAGTTTCCTTTAAAAAGCCTCCACAAAAGCATCCATTCCCTTAAGTATTCCTCTCCTTCATGTGCTTTGCCGTAATCCAAGTAATTTGATTCCATTCAATTCAGTCCAAACCCTTTTAAGAGATTTTTGAAGATGGTGCAACTTTGTGATGAACACACTTGATGCACAACTGAATTTCTTGGCTAACAGATAAGGCAGAATTTAATCATGGCAGAACTATTTGTAATTTGAACACCCATTGAAGTTTGTCATGAGGTTTAGTGGTCTGTCCATGTCTGGTGCAGGATTGAAACATTCAGCTCGTAGAACTTGTGTTCTGCATTGGAATTATGTTTGAGCCAATTTCCATCACTTTTGTTTTCTATCTTTTAAAGGTTTTGGTGTTTCAGGATTTTGCTGTACACCTTTTATATGCAGGATGTCATTGACTCCAGTGTTTCATTTTTCATGATGTTGCTTAATAAAACCCTTTAAAGGCTCATTTGTGATGTGTCAGCAAAAATCGAAACTCATTTTAAAAATTTGGCTCTAAGCTTTTGCATTTTGTATAAATTTTTGTTACATTCCGATTTAATATTGATATAATTAAGGTTCTACAATCGTACATATTAATGAAATAAAAAATAGGGATTATTAAGTAAGCATCTGACTAGTGAGTATTCAAACTAAAGGTTTGGTTTATGTGATTACAGCAAAGCCTCGAGGGGTTTCTGCCTACGGGGAGGTATGCTTTTGTGGAGGACTCTCTAAGGGAAACTGGCTCTTATAGACATTACACATGGGGAAAACGGTGAAAATGCCCATGCCGCCAACCCGTTTGTAGGATTTGAACCTCAGACCGAACTACCAGTGTTCAGCGACTTTACCGCTTGGTCGCTGGTGCTCCTCAAACTGAAGGTGGTAGTTAAGTAATATTACATATGGTGTGAGAAAGGTACTGAATTTATGCTTAAAGCATATGAGTTTGCAGGCAGATAACTACTGACTTTGGGTTTGGCACTGTCATAATATTTGTGAATTGTATGTTTAATAATCTCTGGGGGACCTATTTATTTGATTGAATTAAATATTGGAAGTTTGTATCATGTGTTTTATTGGAGCTTAAACTTTGTGTAAACGACTTCGTGTGCCTATGCTAATAGATTTTACCCATCTGTTTGAAAGAAATTCTTTTTTGTTCATCTGTTACTTCGAGTCAGGATTTTTTTGATGTGGCAAAGTAATATTATGATCACGGATATAAAAAAGCATGCTTTTTTTAATGAATTTTTACTGAATATTTATTGATTTATTTCTGATATTTTTGAAATTATTTTTTAACATTAGATTAAAAAAATAATATACCTTGAATATTTATAACTAGCCAAAGAATGTAAAATTAAAAGTATTTAATATTAATATAAACTGATGGCCATCCAGAATGCAACACCATGAAAGAAGCATCCAAACAACATGAAACTTGCGTCTTGTATATCGTGATGGAATATGCAAATGATTTCAATTTCAGTACATGCTCACATCATGGGTGACTGCAAGTCTCCTTAATATCTGTACAAGAAGAGAGGAATGATTGCTGTTTTGAATAACGTGCATTGTTCTCTCATGAGATTTTTTATGCGTGCAGCTTCAGTATGCCTCTAAGAAACACACTAGTTGAGCATGTTTCTGAGTTTGACCGAGGCAGAATTGTTGCATGCAGAAATTGTGAGTTCTCCTTCCAAAAAATTAGTCATTGTGTCAGACATAGCCAAGCAAGTCATGCGATCTGGAATTGGTGGATGCTGGAGGAAATGACTGATGGGCAGGAGCATTTGCAACTGTCTCATCACACTACTCCCTGGGAAGATAGGCATGTTGTGCACATGGCTCTGATGGAGCACACTCCCACGTCTACAAGTCTATATTACAATGAATGCAGTCTGTAACACAACAAATGGTATCTGCATGAAGATTTCAACATCGTTTACCATACAATGGACTGTCTGCTATGTGTCCATTGCTTTGCTTACTTTTAAATCACAGCCATTTGCATATTCAGTGGTGTACTGAACTGCAGAGATGGACACTCAAATGGTATGCTGTTGTGTTTTTAGAGGAATCACACTTCTGCCTCTAGTATCGTGATGGTCAGATTAGAGTTTGGAAACACTGTAGAGAGTCTGCTCAACTACTGTGTTATGCATCGTCTTACTATTCCTACACCCAGTGTTATGGTGGTATTTGATTCCACTCCTGCACCACCTAATACACATTACCAATACACTTACGAGCGACGTTTTGCAGTGTGTTCTCCTTCCTTACCTTCAGAGCTTGCCTGCAACACATTTTAACAGGACAGCATGCAACTCAAACTTTCTTAGCCCACCATATTACATTGCTGTCCTAGCCTGCCCACTCTTCAGATTACCCACTAGAAGCTGAGTGGTAAAATCACTGAACACGGGTAGTTTTGACCTATATTCACTTCCAGGCATGGGCCTTTTTCATGGCTTTCCCACTGTGCAACATGTATACGAACCAGTTTTCAGTAGAAATCCTCCAAAGTATCCCTCTCCTTAGGCAGATAGCCCTATTATGCTTTGCCATAATCAACTAAAGCAAACTGTGCCCATCAAATGGGTCTGATTAAAGGCTGGAGAATGCATAGTCTGTCATGCCGCACCATATGAAGTGGTGTGGTAAGGAAGTGTGGACTGCCATTCACCGACAACACATTTGAAGCATCTTTCACTCAGTGCCACGGTGTATAGCAGTGGTTATTGACAAACAGAGAGTAAGCACTAATTACTGATTATCTCATCTGCCTCACCTCAAAGAAGGCTGTACTTCAAATTGATTAACATTCATACTATGTTTAATCTCTGAAATAAGTTTGGCTTTGATATCTGTTGTCCTTCATGTTGCATTTTGGGTGGCTAATGGTGTATTTACACTTGAATCATATTATAAATAGTTTAGTAACCTTAATCATGCATTGTTAAATGAATTCAAGTGAATTTGAACTTCTTTTGGAAAGTTATCAGTGCATACTGTAAAAAGTTTTTGAAAAACTGCGCTTTTTCATATTTCAAGGTTGGCAGCTAAATACATGCAATGACGTATGAAACACCTGTCATTGCTTTTCTAATATATATATTCAAGGGTATAGTTATAATATTTTTCTGGTATAAATCTTTTATAGTTGTTTTAGTTATACTGTTATACATATCCTTAGTTAAATGCCGATTTACCAAATAAATTCGTATTTGCTGAGTGTCTATTTTAATGTTTTTAAGTCGAGATGAATAAAATCACTTTTATGTATCTTTATAATGTGATTTTCCTCTTATCTTTAGGATGAAGAATTTGCACGTAGAGGTAGGCATAGGCAGCTTGTGGATATACAAATAAATTTCAATGATTCTCGTCGTGGAAGAGGAAGAGGCCGTGGTGTGAGAGGCGTTGGTCCAAGAAGTGGAGGAGGTTCAATGGGTAATAAGGATAGTTCACGAGAAGAACGTCGAGAAATGGGTTCCAGTGTTGGCAACAGAAGCTTTGGTCGAGGAAGTGCAAAAGTAAAATCAGGCCAACAGTCAGCTCCTAGGGTTGATGACTGGAATGATTTTCCGTCTTTGGTTACAGCTTAACTCCAGCCAAAAATTTGTAGATTATTCTCCTAACTTGCGACTGTGGTGTTCAAGTGGCAAACCTTTATTTGATTACTGTTCTGTGAAAGGGCTTCAGTAATTGAGGACTACTGCAGATCCTGGCAATCTCTTCCTCGTAGGCTATAAAATATACATACCTTATATACTCTTGAGAGAACTATATCAGCATGGCATTTTATGTGCAAGGAGTGCAACACCATAAACTTTGAACTTAATCTGTACTCTAACCTTTCCACTGGTCATGTTAGTTCCAGCTAATAGAATGTTCTGTAAAGTTCTGGTTTAACAACTTTATCGGATTGAAGAGATATAAAGGGTGTTAAGTTTTGCATATGTCTTACTCGATTCTGTAGTATTGGCATGGTAAGCCAAAGATCACCCAGTAACACAAAATGTGGAAAAATAAATAAATATCTTGCTACTTATGAAGTTAATCTTTATTGTTTTGTTTTGGAAAATTTAATTTCTCATGATAAAAAATGAAAATGTTTTATGCATATTATCATTATTTTTGTGTTGCTTCCATGTATGGAAGTTCATGATACTCTTATTATACCTTTATAATTACAATTTTTGTTGATATTTCTATGTTATATGCAGATTGACTTGAATAATTTAAGGCAGAACATTAGAGTTTTATTCTCAATATATTGACTCTGAACATCCTGATGGGGTAGATGCAGGAATAAGAAAGCTTTTCCAGATTAAACCCATTTGCTCTGAAAGCCAAAATATCGTCTCTTTGGAGCATCTTAAAAAGTTGGCAATGAACTTCTTTAAAAACTTTATTCTGATTCATTTTATCGTTAAAATCTGTTTAATAATGTGTTTGCAAATGAACATAAAAAGTTGGGGGCAGTTTGGTAGTACTCTAGCATACATACCAGTACAGTAACCATGCTCCATACAAATTTTATTGTTCAGAATTTACTTATAGGCTAAATTTAATTCAAATCAATTTTTTGTTTTGGTTCTTTTGAATGTTTAATGTGTTCATTTGCAAACACATTACTAAACAGATTTTAACGATAAAATGAATCAGAATAAAGTTTTTAAAGAAGTTCATTGACAACTTTAAAAGATGCTCCAAAGAGACAATATTTTGGCTTTCATGCAAATGGGTTTAATCTGGAACAGCTTTCTTATTCCTGCGTCTACTTCATCGGGATCAGTGCTGAAGTTAATATAAGTTTAGTCTGTTACTCATCTAAGAGGTAAATGTATCCAGGGTTCTTCTACTCTTTCTGGAAAGCCACAAGTTATGCTGTATTCCTTTTAACATGCAAAAACATCTGAAGATAAGATTGTTTTAGCCCCATGCAGAGTCTGACCTTTTCCCTTTGTCCAAACTGTTATATACTGTATGGACAAATTATTACACTTCCCTAGTTAGTAATACGTTGATCCATCGCCTGAGTAACAGTAGTTGATTTGACAGTGATTCAGCAAGATGTCTGGATTTAGATCATGAATTCTCCCAGCATTCTGTAAGTGCCTGTTTCAATGTGGTGGTGAATCAAGAGCTTGATGGGAGCATTATAGCCCATCTCACAAATCTTACAGCATTACTGAAATGCTGTTGCAGTGATTTGTATGCCAATTATGAGTGACGGGGATGGGGTTAGGAAGAATGTATTGATAATTATGTTAGCATATCCTAAGCCCATTAGTTGCCTCAAGGATTGTGAGATGTTCTAATGAACATCCACCTCTGTGCTTTGCAAATTGTTATACTGCTGTAGGTTGCCTGTAAAATATCACACTGACAGGAAAGTCCATATCTTCATAAGTCACACATGTACTTCAGTTTTTTGCTGGCAGAAATCTGACAAGAGGAATTCTTTTCAGTCTTCTGTGGTCTAGCAGCAATGAAATTTTGTAATTGCTGCCTCAAAATTTATTGTTTTGCAGTTGTTAGCAGAAAGTGATGCAAGCTTTCTTCATGCTTCAACAAACAGTTTTTATGCATAAGCTTGTTGAAGCAGCTACATTAAAATTTGCAAAGATTCTGTCTGTTTTCAAGTGTTGCTTTTGAAAGTATTATGTGAAATGCCTAAAAGTGGGGCAGTAGCTAAAATTGAAAGAATGCAAAAATTTTTGCTAGAATTTTTCTGTGTTCATAGACTTTAAACTAGTATGTTTATGATGGGAACAACTATGGCCAAAACATAGAAACAACCGTTTACTTTTTGCAGATTTGAGAACAACATTTCAAAGTTTTAAATTTATGACTAATTTGTATTATTTGAACCTTAGTGATGTATTTTACTGACTATAATTATCATTACCAATTATTGGGGTGTTTTTGTGTCATGTTTTGCTCTGAACTATACCCAAAATACATTGGACAAAAGAAGAAACAATTTTTTCACTCAGTGATGGCTTTCTTACGTAAGATATTAGAAAGAAAGGGGCTTAAATACTATTTTGCAAATGAACTGCTGTGGATTCTTTTAGAAAATTTGCAAGATTGGTTGGGTGTTCTTTAGAGAAAAATTTTACATGCAAAAAAAGGGGGGGTCTGAACTTAGGTGTAAGCTTTCTAAAAAACTTTAAAAGAAAAAATATGGTATTCCAAAAACAAGAAATTATTTTTGTGTGCGAAAGAAGTTTAGCATCAAACTGGTGTTAGTATAAATGACAGGAGCAATTTGACTTAACCGGTGAATGAAGAGCTATATCGTAGATGTCCAAGGAAGGTTCTGTTTTTGAAGGAAATACATACTGAAAATTACTATGCATATTGCAAGTTGTGCGCCATTGAAAACGTTGCAACAGTTTGTTCATGACTTCAAGGTCAGGCATATAATCAAAAAATACGTAAAGAAAGCTGTTGGAAATGGCAATCTTATGTTGTGAACTTTTTTTTTCATAGTATGGTGGGTCCAGTTTTTTTTGTTGACATAATTATCATGATTTTAGAGGTGTATGCATATTTCAAATAACAGTTCTACCATGGGCAAAATAGAACATTCCCGTAGAATGGTGCTGTCAACAAGGTAATGACTAGAAGCATTCAGTAAATTTAACAATAAGCTGGTTCAAAAGAACAGGATTTATATACTGCCATGAGCTCTCTGCCTTTGGAACTAGAACTAAGAACCATCATCTATCAAATTTGAAGAAACTTGAGAATCATGCAAATGCATGATATTCTGTTCCTGTTAAAGAGTATAAAAGAATTAATGTAGTCTGAAAAATAGGTTTTGAAATTAAATGGTGCTAGAAGTTTAAATTATTGCAGTAAATAAAACTATCTATTCTCAGTAACCAAGTGTTTGTACAGTTTTGGGATAGTTCTAAGAAAAACATTATATCGTAAGAACCCTATAATTTAAAGGAATCAGTAAATTATATGACTAAGGTCGAAACAATAAACGTTAAATATGGATTAAATAAGTTATAGATGTTATTCTTAAATTTGAAGAAATGAAAAATGTATTTATTTTTGGGCCATTTCTGTAGCTCTTCTATTATTGGAAACAGTGATATATATGTTACTCATAAAAGACATTTTAAGCTTATTCTCCTGCACTAGGTTAGTGTACTTACCCTGAGCTAATATGGAATTCCATAGCGTTCTGACTCCACCTCCTTCACTCCTTCTCACCTAAGTACAGTGAAGGATGTCACAAATTACAGCTCGCATCACTGACACTCACTTTACCATGGCAAATTTCGCCTACAGCCATAGCTTTCACGATGTTGATCATTCAAATTCATCATGCTATTATATTACACGTGGCCATCTAATTTTGCACATTTAAAAAAAATTGAATTCTTTAAAGATTTTTGTCAATAATGAGAAAATTTGCTTGCGGGTCAACTATTTTTGGTTCATTCTTTTCATGTTTTTTTTCCCCCTCACTGTTGTCAGCAGTAGCGTTCATGGCCATTATAAGGATAGTGGTGGGGCATGAAGGTATTACAGACACATATAACTTCCTACAATATCGGACTTATCGGAATCGTAATCACTATTGTATTGTTCCAAGGAAGAGGTCAAAACAGTTTGTCCTGCATTGTGTTTTGCTGATTTATTTGTTTATATTTAAATATTTCATCGTTATAAATTAATAAACGTGAGAGGGAAATGGAGAAACTGCAGTGTTGACAAGAACAAAAAGAAATTAAGGTCTTGTAAACTTCATACAGTTGAGACAAAGATGGGAATAATTAAACATTTTGAAAATGATGAATCTTTTGCTTCATTCAGACATTTGTATGATGTAAACAGATGTTATATGTTCAATTTTGAAAAATAAGATTAAAATTAAGGAATACAGAGGATGTTCACACATTTTTTGTAACAGTTTTGCAAGGCTTTATATATAAACAAGCCTTAGAATTTTATTTTCTTATAGGCCTTTTGGTAAATTATCATATTACATCTTGATTTCCAAGATAAAAATCCTTTTCTTAAAACATCAAGGTTATTTTTATTCCACTTCTTCACAATCTTCCAGAGTCTGTCCAATGTTTTGAGATAATGCTTATAAAGAGCTTATTTTAAAAGTCCAAATGCACAGTAATCCGCAGGGTACTTGAGTGGGGTGCATTTAAAATGAATAGCTTCAATTCCGGTTTCATTTCTCATTTTTCAAAAAATAGAGGAGTAGATTTAGAGGTATGTTTTGGAGCCTTATCCTAATGGAACTTAACACAGGGAAGATTGTTTGGATAAAGAAATGGAATGTTTTCTTTAAAAATAGTTGTTAAAACATATTTCTGATAGTAATCCGAATTACTTTTGACATTTTTTTCTACTTTCATTATATTAAGTTTTCAGGTATAAGAGAATCCAGTAATAATCATAAAACCTTTAGAAAAACTTTCCTTGTTTTCTCTGAATCAATGTATTAAGTCTTTTTCAATAGTAAATCGATCTCTTTCTATTGCAATCAGATAAGTATATCTAGACCTTATCAATTGTAACAATATATTTCCATTTTTCACCTGCCAAATAATTTTCATAGAGCAATCTCCACACTGAGAAACATGTTTCGACATTAGGCGATGAACATCATACTTTTATTATAATTTTGTTCACAGTTCCTACAGAGATATTTAAAGATTTTGCAATAGTTCTTTGGGGGGCTGGATTTTCCTTTAAAACATGAGATGCAACTTTAGATTTAATTAGAGCTGTATGTACCTTTATTAGGGTATTCATTTTTTGCTTTTTTCCCAGTCAGATGTGAACATAAATGTTTCTTTGTTTTCATATTAATTATGTCACATTTTTACATGTTAAAACCATGCTTTTCACAATTTTTTTTAAATAATTGAATAAGAGTATTTCTCTTCAGACAGCGCAAAAGTACAGTCTTCGATCCATTGTTTATTTTTCAGCGACATTTTAGAGAAAAGAATATTTTTAATGCAGCAGACGATAACTAAACCTTATTGCAATTTGATGCCAGTTACGTTTTGTATTTTAAATTAATATTTAAATTTATGGAGAATATCAAAATCATTACAACAATGTGTAAAAACCCTATGTATGTTCAAAATTGTGGAAATGGAAAGATTTTTGTCATTATGGATTTATGATCAACATCGAAATAATGTCCCTCTCAATTTTTCAATTATTCAAACTAAGGCTCTTAGTTTTGCCTAAAAATTGGAAGACTAGATTAAATACAGATTCAAACGTGTTTCGAGCTAGTAATGGCTGGCTCGACAAATTTAAAATGAGATAATCTTTACATGATACTAAATTCAGTGGAGAACTGCCTGATGCAGATAAAAATACTGCAAACAAATTTATTTGCTCAATGTCCAGAAATATTGTAGATGGATAATAGTCACTTAGTCAAATATTCAATATATAATAGATGAGGTAGGTTTATTTTGAGGAAAAAAAAATTGATGGTTCATTTTTATTGAAGGAAGAATAAGTTGCCCATGAACATAAAACTTCCAAAAATTGGTTGACATTGCTTCTTTGTGAATACTTAGCCGGTGATTTAAAATTAGAGCCATTGCTAATTTATCGTAGGAAAGATTAAAAAGATTGATTCACTTTTTATTTTATGCTGCCACTTAAGCTGTACTATAAAAATAATAATTTATAATTTAAAGCATTTTTAATCTTGGACAGTGCTCCAGGACACCCAAATTCTCTGCACAATTTCTACACGGAAATCAATGTTGTGTTTCTTCCTTGCACCTGCTTCATGCAGCCCATGGGCCAAACAGTAATAGTTACATTTAAATGGTAGGACGGTAATGACTTTTCAGGGAAGATGGGCCAGCGTTAACAGTTTTTTGGAAGAACTATAATGTATGGAACATAATAAATAATATTGGAAACTTGTGGGGTGAAGTAAGAGTTGGCAATGAAAGTCTCTTGGAAACAATTATGCCTACAAATGAAAAGTGATTTTATAAATTTTGAAGCAACACCGGAAGTTATAACAGGTAAAATAGTTAACCTAATGGATGAACTAAACTTGGACATCAACAATAGGGATGTTATTTAGTTGATTGAATCTCACTCAGTACCTCTGCATATTAATACTTAATTTAGCTACAATGAAAGTGATGAAGAAGAAGCTGATCAAAAGTTCATGCTTTGACAATTAAAAATATGAATAAAGCCTTCATGCAACTTGACAAATTTTTGACTATCATGGAAGAATGTGTTCCTGAGGGAGAACATATATCTCAAGTACGTAGGCAATTGAGAAAAACACGCTATGTTATAGAAATCTTGTCAAGAAAAGAAAAGAAAAAAAAAAAAAAAAAGAAAAGGTGGTACTCAACTAACTCTAGAAAAGTTTATAATGAAAATAGCTCAAAGTACTTAAACATGCCTCTCCAACTTCATTATGTATATGTATTGATAAACAAATATTTTAAAACACAGTTTTTGTTGCATATTTCTTTACAGCCCTCTACTTCCGAACAATTCATCATTCACACACACTTTCAGGAGCCAGTTATTTGCAAAAGTCAAGGACTGCTTGTAAATTCTTCACAAAGTGGTTTCATGAACTAGATAGGGATAAGGCAAGTTAGCTCAGGCTCAGGAACCCTTGGACCAGAAGTTGATACTTCATGGATGGCCTTGGATATATCATAGCTATCGAATCTTCTGTTTTTCCGGGGATATTTTCAGTTATTCATCACATCTCCTGAATGAATGAATTTTAATGTTTACCCTTTACTACAAAAAATATTTTCTAGTAATTAGTAAACTTTATTGAATTAATGAAACTTAAATTGTGCAAAGTCCATTTCCCACCCATAGGGATTTTGAGGGTAATTTTTCTTATTAAATTTTATTTGATTTGAAGTGTCTTAAGTCTACTGTAAACATTTGTAAAATTTCTTATGAAAATTCAGGGGTTATTTAAGGAGTTAATATTTGTATTTAATTTTATTTTTCATCAATACATGGAATGTTACTAAGTTTAAGTATGCAAAAATGAATGAATGAAATCAATAATTAATGTACACACAAACATTAATTATTAATTTTGTTTTTATCGCATTTAAAAGTGCTTTCATTATGTTAGATAAGTCATTATGTTATTTTGAAGCAAGAGGCGTGAAAGATGTGCAATGCCATCGCCGGCACTCGAATCTGGACCTCTTGAATACGCACCGAGTGGGCTACTGTTACACCATGAAGGCATGCAGAATGGAGGAAGAAATTTCTTCGCTGCTGGCGATCTTTGTATAAACGTGTAAGGAAATATCTAATTGATATATTTTATATCAGAATAATTATGAGTAGTTTAGTATCCTCAATCATTCAGTATAAGGTGAATTTTAAGTCAGTTAGGAGTTCCTTGAAATGGCACTGCTGTGTAGTATGAGAACCTACCGGAAACTCTGGTTTTTTATATTTCATGGTTGGTAGTTATGATATATGAAGTTGTCTGACACAATTATTCCCCAGATGTGGATCGTGAGCCAATACGAGGAATCTAAAAAGTTATAGTTTCGTTTTGTGTTGTACTGTTGTTTACTTTTAAAGGATGATTGTTCAGACACTGATTAAAATTCCACCGAGTGTAGTTATTTGTGCTAATTACAGCTATGGCTTTGAAAGTACCTTTTACTTTTTTGAAGATTTAAGAATAACGTTTGTTTTCTTAATTTATGGCTAATGTTATGTGGACCCTTGGGATGTAATTTATGTATTCTGTAAGTTTGTCACCGATTATTGGAGTGTCGTGGTGTCATAATGGTTTGCTCTGAATATCGTTACCTTTAATAAAAAATGAATGAATTATAAAATATCATTCTTTTATGTTTGTGGAACCAGCGGTTGTTTGAAGTTCCACGTATTTTTATAATTGGATCGGTTGATTGATGTTCTTGTGTATAGAAGAAAAGATGCTAGCACCATAAAGCACCGTTGTCTCTAATACTATTTAAAACGGCTTCGATGGTGTTGTCCAGATGCATCGACCAACAGGGACAATTTCTGGCCAAGTGCATGGAAGCCGAGAGTTGTGGCTTGCGCGTGATCATCTTTGCATTTTTGAAACAGTGCGGAAGTCTCCTCACTCAGTCCAAGGGACTGGACGCTTGTCATAAGGGTCCTTGAGAAACTCATGTAAGGCAGCCCGAGTGTCTGCAGCTTTCTTAAGAAATATATAAAAGTTTAACATTGGAAGAAAGTGTCGAAGTTGTGCTATAGTCTTCTGGATTGGGGAAATCAGCAATAACTAGATTTTTCGGTGAGGACTGAACTCCAGAGGGTTTTATTAGGGAACTCAAGAATGAGACAGTGGTCTGTGCAAGAACGCATTTTGTAGGTTTAGCTTGAAGCCATGGTCAGGTAAGCGGGAGAGGTTAGGTTAGGTTAGGTTATTCAGTTATGGCAAAGCACACGAGGGCTATCTGCCTAAAGGGAGGGATGCCTTCGTGGAGGTCTTTCTAAGGGAAACTGGCTCGTATACACGTACACATGGGGAAAACCACGAAAACGCCTATGCAGCCAGCCCGTTCGCGGGATTCGAACTTCAGACCGAACTACCAGTGTTCAGCGTCTTTACCGCTCGGCCGCTGGTGGGCCCAGTAAGCGGGAGAAAACATAATGCAAGTGCCTAGTGTTTTCGTTCTCATCCTTGGAGGCAACTATTATATCGTCTAAGTAGGCTACACAACAGTCTAAACTGGACAAGACTTGGTGACTGTAACGCTGGTAGACACACTAAGCAATGAAAAGGTGTATTCTTGAAGTCTAAGGAATGTTTCATTTGCAAAGAAAATACGTACTGAAAAGCATACATTTAGACAAATTGTATCATGTCCAAAATGACCCTGAAAAAGAAAAATAGTGGCGAAAATTATTCTGGAGCAACTAAAGTAGAAAAAATTTGGAATGGATGGGAAACAATTTGCTTGACAATCTGAAGGACAGGCATATAATCCAAAATACAGGAGGAAGACTGTTAAAGGTCGGGATGGTAGTCATGGTGTAGGGTTGTTTTTTATACAGATGGTATCTTGATTAAAGAAGTGTATATCTTAGTGGATGGCTTAGAGAATGTACCGAAACGAACAATTATTTATGCTACAGTACTGCAACTAAACAAATCATATTTCCTTCTGGCAGCAGGAACCTTGAGGATCAGCAGAGTAGTGCAGCCACACTAGGCGGCAGAATTCAGGAACTATTCAAAGATTGCACCAGGCGTAAAAAGGCCTAGAGCCTACCCTGGTGATCATTCAAGATCTGGTAGGTCATGAACTGTAAATTCTTACATTATAGGCTTGACTATCCGACAGATCAAATAACTAGCACTTGCAGATTATCAGATGAGCTGGGTATATCTCTAGAGAGCCGTGACATATCATCTTCATAACTCAACAAGGTCAATAAGAGTTGCTACGGTATACCCCACATTCTGACACCAAATGAATGAAACTATTGAATGGAAATGGGCAAGAAACCTGTATGATGTATGTTTCATTTAGAAAATTGCCATGAAAGTTATTGATCTTTAAAGAAAAAAATTTGACTCCATAGCATCTCTAACCAGCCAAGCTCGGGAACACGGAATCTTTGTATGGTTGCATAAGAAAAGAATTTGTACCCATAATCCTAACAAATAAAACATTGTTTGAACCAGGGTTAGCTTCCTGAACGATTTGCCAAATATAAGTGCTTTGAACATAAGGTGTTACTTAATGTCTGGGAGAATTTTGTCGTTATAATCCAATAAGAGGTGGGCGCCAGTCGCTTGACCCGCCTCAGCGTAAAGTAATTACTTCAGGCAGAGCGAAATGAATATGCACGTTCTTAAGGCATTACAGAAAGATGCTTAGGTACTCAAGGAAAGGAACAAAAATTTCTCATTGCCAGATTTACTATGGAATGGTGCAGCTAAATCAAGATAGAGAGAGGAGAAATAGAGGAAAACAGGCGTAATTGTATATGGAGGCGAGAGAAATCTCTTTAAGTCTCGATATGGCTCCGTTGTCAGAGTAAAAGTTACGTTTTTAAAATCAATTAATAATTTCAGCTTGTAATCGGCAAATAGACCCGAGAATACAAATTTTATTGCATAGTGGTGCCATCTGGTGGCTTCAGTATAAACTATTTCTGCATTTTAAATATTGATTTAAATATAATTTTAAAAATTTGATACGGGAAACTTTTATTAATATTATTGAGTTAACGGAATTCCAAAAATCCGGGTTCAACCTACTTGGAAATCTTAGGTATATGGCTTCAAGATATCCTCAGCTCCAATCATCCGAATCTGTAGTTACTCTGCCGTAAAAGTAAACTTATTGATTCATTTACATGTCTTCATTTTTATATAATATGAAAATAAATCAGAAACAATACGTATTATCTCTGCGCAGATAATAAATTGATTTAGATGAATGTGTGCGGTATTTGCAAAGGGAGCTTTTTGCTTATTTTTATAATACTTTATGATACACTGTAAGTGCAAACGTTTAATAATATATATTATTTTGTGTATTTTATCATTTTACATGTCATGTTTTAGTTTAATTTTTACTAAACATAGATAGATTATGTGTTTTAATTTACACAAATAAAAAACAGTTCCTTGTGCATAATTTGAATATATTATAAATGAAAACAAATTTATGAGTATAGTTTGAAGGTTTGAGTATAGTTAATAGAAATTGGTTACCTTGTTTTAATTCACCTAAAATAAAATGTATAGTGTATTTAGACGAATAAAACAAATTTGTTTAATTTCACTGAAAAACATGCGCTTTGCATTTTGTTTTATAGGGGAGGAAAATTAAATGAATATTTTTGACTGAAGTAAAATATGAATTTGAAAAAAAATGCTTTACAGTAAATTTATGCTTAGGCTGAGAGAAAAAGACGAGCTTGTTATCCGGATTTTTTGATTAACAGGATCTTTCTGGTTAGTCAAATCCAAGTCGTTCATTTGGAGTTCTGTTTCATTAAAACTGACTGATCATGGCCAGTTTAATGAAATGGAACTCCAAATGGATTTAGATGGCTGACCACAGC
The DNA here is from genome assembly GCA_000611955.2 of Stegodyphus mimosarum. Taxonomy (NCBI): domain Eukaryota; kingdom Metazoa; phylum Arthropoda; class Arachnida; order Araneae; family Eresidae; genus Stegodyphus; species Stegodyphus mimosarum. The sequence goes on from KK117171.1 coordinate 313,861, forward strand.
CAGATTTGAAAGTTGTAGTGGAAGTTGAAGAATATATTCGTCAATTCCGCTGCAAAGAATATGAAAAAAACTAAATTGTTAATTGATTGAAATATATATCATCGTAATTACTGCATTAAAAATAACTTACAATAATTAAAAAATTAAGACGATAAACATGTTATATATTTTCATTAGTTTTTAAGTGATATTCAGCCAACGAGTCCTCTTAGCCTCTGCGTTGATCATCTGTGTGTGTCATAAATCATCTAAATACCACAAGCCTGCTTCTTCCCACATTCCACATTCACATTAAGGAATTCTTCTATTTGCTTTTGTGCTGCTTCCTTTGCAAATATATATACTTGAGTCCATACTGCGACTTTTTATCCACATTAGTGTACTTTTTGTATTTTGCATGTTTTCGAGTGTTGATTAATTTCGAAATCAATTTTAGAGTTGATGGCTGGGATTATAATATTGCGCCTCTCTGACTTTACTGTGATATGGGGGATTCTTCGGCCATTTGATATTTTCAGTGCTGTTTTTATTGACGAAAGTTCAGGCTGTGTTTTTTTTTCGGGGTGGGGGGGGGTTGATGCTGTGTTGCAGTTTCATGATGCTGGCCACGAGAGGCGCAGCTTTTTCATTTTATGTTTATTGTTCTTCTCAACGCTTTGCGGAATTTTTGATTGAGAAGAAGTAACAACGACAGGAAAAAAGATGAATGTTCTTCTGTAAGAAAACCAATTGTAAATAGCTGCAAATAAAATTTTCTGTGTGATAAAATGGCAAAGAGTTTCAAGTGTTGTATGGATTTTTTAAAGAAAAGGTAAACAAAAAAAATTTTTTTTAATCAAATATTGTTAGATATTGAAGCTATAGGTTAAGAAAATACAACTTAGAAAATAGCAAAATACTTTGTGTTGCTACTTGTTGAAATTTTTTCCTTGTATGCGGGACAGCAGGTTGTTTGTTGTTGGGAGGAAAACGACATTCGTATTCTTCAATTTTATAAAGATGTTCTTTAAAAGAAAAGTTCTGTTTGAACCATAGAAGACGCGTGTGAGGTGTTTCGACACCCGACATTAAAAACAAATTGTCTGCAATCTCCCCCCATAATCCGAGATGGTTAGGTCCATCAGTAGCTTCCTCCAAGCTCATGTTCTACGACTTGAGTGTAAACGGCAAATTCCGAACGTTTATTGCTTTGTACAGAACAGTTAGAGTGTGCCAACACCCCACTCGCTCTTTCGTGTTGTTATCTTTCAGTGTGAACCATTGTCGCGTTCAAGTCGCTTTATTCGGTCTTTTCCTCATTTAAAGTATACTCAAGCTATGAAAAGACTTACTAACAATAAACAGTCTTATCAAAAAATTATTAGAGGAGGTTTCATCGTATGAAGATTCTATAGAAGAATTAGGATATTCAGATAATGAAGATATATTTAGTAATCACTAGTCTGAATGAGAAGAAGCGTGCTATTCTTGAGGAGACTTTCCTGCCAATGATTTTGTATTACGGAGTGCCTATGGTTCAAAACCATTTACCTTCTCATCAGAATTAAATAAAGTGAGCAGAAATAGGAAAAATGCATAAGTTAATTTACTTGATGCACACTAGAGGGAGCCACTTACACTCGAGAAAGTTTAGGGATAGGGGCAAAAAATTAAGATTAATAAAATGAAAAATTAGCTTTTAAATTCTTTTTTTTGTAGTTGTGTATTTTTTTTATTTATTTTTTTATGCACAATGCAAACTTTAAAGCAAAAAGCAGATAGGAAAGATTTTAATGATTAATAGGCTCATTGGCATGTGGCGCAAAGTACATTAGTGCAATTATAACAGGATAGACGCGAGAAAATATTCAGAGGCAGAAATAAATTCTGTGGGAAAATGTGATTCTTAAATAACAGATCGATAGCAATGCAAAAGGCCGCTTTTCAGATCGATGGAAAGACTTTCCTTGTGATCAAACTGACTATTTTATAGGAAAAGATAAAATAACAAAGTGGCAGAAAAAACCCTTTTCAGTTGACGCATGACGTCTCAAAATATCATAACAAATTGCCTGGAAATAAACGTATATCCAAAGATGTGGCTTCACCCGTCGATGCATGGAACCTAATATTTGATGACACAATGATTGAAATGATAATGAAATACTCTAATATTTACGTTAAAAATATTTCGGAAAATTTTAAAAGAGCCGCAGAACTTACAGAAGAAGAAGAGTTTCTTGCTTTTTATAGAACAGTTATACGTGCACAATCTTTCCATGTCGGTGTCAGAGATTAATGAGCGGCTGCTGACACAGGATTGGATATTTTCCCTAAAACTATGAACTATAAGCGTTGTCGTTTTATTTTTCGTGTCTTACGATTCGATGATGCCGGAACATCGGATGAAAAAAAAAAAAAAAAGTCATAAACTAGCTCCAGTAAGAGATTTTGTTTTGAAGGGGAATACGTGACTTTGGACGAAACGTAGAACCTTTTCAAGAGTGTGGTTGATTCTAGAATCATCTATGCTTTCCATATGGAAATTTATGCAGGTTTAAAGAATAAAGAACATAAGACTCTCTTCGAGTTTCAAAAGGATATAATGTTACTTTCTTACGTGGCAAAATAGAACAAATGTGCTTACCTTTTGTCAACAATGCACGATGACCATATCGATGAAAGCTGGCCCGAAAAATCCGAAGTAATTACATTTTGTAACATGACGAAAGAAGCAGTTGATATAGGCGACGAAATGGGTGACACGTATTCTGTGGCCAGAATATCAAACCGATGGTCTATGGTAAAATTTTTTTCGCTTTTAAATATTGCCGGTATAAATTCAAGGATGTTTCTTTTATCTCTTAAAACTCCACCAAAGAAGTTTAGGAATAGAAGGCATTTCTTGTAGGATTTGGCTTTTGCACTTTTAGATCCTCATTTGAAATCGCAGCAGAACCAGAAGGAACTCAGCAACTCATGATGAACCACAAACAAAGAAAAGAAAATTATGTCACCGAAGGTGTTACATGTGCTCAAGGGAGAAACAGAGAATCGGAAACTAAATATGTGAAGTGTAAAGAAAAAAAAAATTAAGAGCACTGAAGCACTGTAAAATAGAAGCTTCATGTATAAACTGCAAATATTTAATGCTTCTTGAGCCTGATTGATTCAAAAATTAATTATATAACTTATTATTCATGTAATCATTCTTCATAATTTGGATTATAATCGCATTCACAAATAAAATCAAAAATTTCTCATAGAAATCAATGATTCCAATCATCTGAAAAAAGTGAATACTTTTCATTTATATATTATTAATTTATAATTATTTTAAGCTATTTTATATAATAAATGTTGTAATTAACACGGAATTCATTCTTTTACTGAATTGTAATAGTACTATGCTTCGTTTGTACGTGATTTGATTCCTTGGGATGTGTTGACACCTCATGCGCGTTCTCGTGTTACATACCATAGCGCGCATGCTTCTGGGTTAATTGCATGACTGTTGCATAAGTAGCTTCATCTAGAGGAGCTGTTTCGGCTAGAATGTTGAGCATTACATTTGAAATTGTATGGAATCTAAGCGTTATGCATAAAGTAAACCATCTATGAATTGAGCTGAGAATTCTCTTTTTGCGTTCAGTCATAGGTGGGAATAAAATAGTGAGACCGTAAGTCACTATTTTGTTTATTACTTTATCATATAAAATTTTGGTTGTATGGGGGTTAAGCCTCAGTTATATCTAGTTATATCAGTCTATCTAGTTATATCAGTTAAATTTTGCTTTTAGTCAATGTGAATTCCTAGGTACTTTACCATTTTTATGCTTTTAATTTTTCCTTAGCCGATTTTTAGAGATAGTTGTTTAGTAATAGGTTGACCTGGTTTGTGTAATACCATGACTTATGACTTTCAGCAATTTGATTTGGTTTGTGTATTACCTGGTAGACAGATCTTCAGCTTATGCTTTTTACATATAGTTTCGAATATTTCAATTGTGGTTCTGCTGTTTTCTTGGAGTATCGCATGCGAGCAGCTGCTCACTACAAATACGACATTTCTACAAACACACTGAATTTTTGAGTGTGACGGCCAGCCTTGATTAATTATCTCATCGAAGACAACGTTCTAGAGGTCTGTACACATGCAGGGTCCCTGGGAACATCCACGTATTTGCTTTTGGGAGATGAGAGTATTCTTATATAAAATGATGTTATTGCGATTGTTTAAGAAGTCACTGAGCAAATTGCTTAGACAGCTGATTTTCCGTAGGGTATGGAGAATAGAGGGTTCCCACAGCGAATCGAAAGTGTGGCTGGGAGAAGGTTGATTGGTTTACATATCCAGAGGAAGAGAGCGGACGAAAGGATAGCCATGGAAATATTTCATCCATGCAGATCTGGAAAGACATCATTCAAAAACAGCCGCATATCCGAAATATAAACTCTGTATAAATAAACCTTTGACGCGCAGTTTATATTATACTTCTATCATGTGGACATCCAAATTAAATAACCTGCATATATATTTTAATATTTTTAAATGCCATATGCATCGGCATAACATTGACTGACTGGATAATACCATCAAACGATGGTATTATTTTGTTATCAGTTTACTTCCTTGTGGCTGAAAGGGAACGGAATTATTCTTCGCGTACGTAACATGTAACAGTAATACAAAAGATTTACCCTAAAGCACCAATCTTAAAAGCGGTGAGTTACTGAGTGTTTTGTTATGATAAATTACCTTCTTATAGTTGGATTAACAGGATACGTATTTGCTTTTTTATTTCAATTTTTTACATTATAGTGATTCTTTATTTTTTTATTCTAAAAAGTCTCTTACTATTTTCTGAAGAGTGTTTCTTCTTTACTAAAGTAAGAGTCTGAACACACTGACCTTTGCACAGATAGCTTTTACTTAGACTGCTGTTTGAAGATAAAATATTAATATAAAATTTCTAAGTTAACTGCAGATTTTCTTAAAAGCATCCATACCTTTATCGTTAAGAATTTCGCCATTGTTTATGGCCACAATTGCTCTGAGTGGAAAAGTATAGAATAGGAAATGTGCAATACAAAGCGTAAGATTTCCTGCAGTGCGAGGCCGAATTGAAAGACTATATACTTCAAGTTGGCAGTACAGTACCTAACTAACAATAAATCAAGTAATATACAGGGTTTCTATAAAGTCCCTGAACAATTTTACCCTATTATTATGGGCAACCTATAAGAGGTACTGCTGTAAATTTTTGTGGTGTTATTGCATGTGTATAAGTATTTTGCATGTATGTAACTAGTAAGTTTTTTCCTACAACAAATTGTTTTTGTTTAATATACACATAATGTGAGAATTTGGGGATCCGAAAATCTTCATGTTACAAGAAATTGAAGCGGGACAGCCCGAAAGTAAATATTTGGTGTGGGATGCTGCGTAACAAGGTTATAGAGCTTGATGTTCTTTAATAACATAAACTAGATACCAAACTCTAAAAGATAATCCGTGAATTATCTCCATGTCTTGTAAGTACCACAAAGACAGGGAAAGGCATGTAAAGGACTCTTTTTATTAATTCAAATGAAGTTTAATAGTCGGCACCAACTCGTACTAACAGAAGCCAGCAGTTATTGCTTAAATTAAAGATAACGGATGAACTAAAACTAATGAATTTAGATATAGCTTAACAGCTTCACAGTTCCAATAATGCCCAAGCTAGCTTTAACCTAAGTCGGCGTTAACAAGCCTAATGGCAAGAATAACTCAACGGCGCAGAATACTAATCGCGAAAGAATCAAATTTAGCAACGTGGCTTTTAAGTAGATAAACGTGCTCTGATTGTACCCTCTAAAACCTTAAGTACTATCTACTTTCTACCTCATTTGAATATCGCTGGAGCTAGAAATTTACATTCCGGCAGGGAAATAGAAAAAAGATGGATAGGAAAGAATATTAACATAAAATAACTGTTTAAAAACTTAAATGATATTTTATAAGGTATTGGGACCATTTTTCTTCCATGAACAAACATTACCAACCGGAGTTTACCTTAATACATTGATTAATTATACATTGCCCACAGTTGGAGGACAATTAATTAACTAGAGGTTATTTTTCAGTAGGATTGCGCACCGCCACACTGGACAATTGTCACAGAAACTTTGAACCTTACTTGGGAAAGTGCGACTAGTACCAAAGGCATAAGTTTTTCCATTCCCGAACAACAAACTGTTAAAGTTGTTCACGGACTTCGTGGACATCCTCTATATCTTTCTTCTACTGCCACGCTGTGGGTAACAGAGGCTTTTGAGCAATGTTATACTCTAGTGCCCGTGTAAAATACAACTTGTAAATCAGAATGAAATTGATTCCAAGGTGTTTTCATTATTTTAATATGCAAGATATATGTAAGTGTACATAAGAAAAGGAAAACTTCATATAAAAGTTCTGTTATTATTTCAAAAAACTCACAATACCACAATAAATACTTAACCTGATATATGTGATAGCTTTTATTAAATATTTTTCTCATAGTTGAGCCGCCACAAAATTCTCAGTGAGATCATTTATATGTAAATTATTCTTAATATTTTTCTGTGAGACTAGACTTTGATAAATGAGTTGTTCTTCAAGCTTTGTTGATCGTAAATAACATTTTTCTCCCTTCAAATGTTAGATTTGAAAAGCTTTTATCATTTGGAAATGCGGATACACATGATGATAAATAAACACCATATAGGTAGAAGCATTTAGAAACGTGCTGTTTAAAATATTTTCACATAATTATTTCAAAATATTATGAAAAGATGTGAGTTTTTTTGTAAAACTTTGTAAGGTCTTTAGTTCTGAAACAAAATCTTAATATCAGAGTAATAAATGTGAGAAATTTTATTGCCGCTCATTTTCATTTTTATAGTTTAAATAAATCTCCACAAATTCGTTTTTTTGAAATTACTTATATTAAAGATCGGTCATCATCGTGCTTTTTCAGCTGCACAAATGATAGTTACTGTAAGGGGAGAGACAGAAATATGGTTATACATTTAATTGCATTATGTGATGGTACACTGGTGTGCAAAAATTAAGGACGAAGTCGAAAAATTAGCATATCAGCTGAACGAAGAGGCAGAGCGGACAGAAAGACCAATCAGGAGAATAAGTAAGGTGATGTACGGTAGCATATGCGCAGATATGCAGGTAGACGTAATGGGGGAGTGTCTGAGTAGTATAAAGCATGTTGTCGGTGTAAGATCAGTATTTCTGGCAAAGAGATTGCACGCCGTATAGCAGTTAAAATCACACCGAGCTGCTGCCTCAGCGAGAAATGGCGAATAATCAATCTGTTAGACGACATCTGGATGCTTTTACCCGAGGTCGAATCATTGGGAAGTTGGAGGAAGGCCGCAGTGTGACAAGTGTGGCTGCAGAGTTCGGAATTGCTCACAGCATCGTTTCACGACTTTGGAGACAATTTCAAACTACAGGAACAGCTATCCGGGGGTTTAGTAGTGGTCGTCCACGAGGAACCACACCCGCAGATGACCGGTATATTGCCTTACAGGATGGTCCACGAGGAACCACCACCGCAGATGACCGGTATATTGCCTTACAGGCCAGAAGAAACAGGCGGCAGACAGCGGGAGAAATCGCTAGACACACGACACAGGCGACTGGACGACCGATATCGCGTTTTACCGTGGCCAGAAGACTGCACGGTGGTGGTCTGTTTGCACGACGCCCTGTACGGTGTGTACCTCTAACGTCTGCCCATCGGAGAAGGCGTTCTCTGTGGTGCCGCGAACACCGGAATTGGAGAGACAATGAATGGGAACGAGTACTCTTTACAGATGAGAGCAGATTTAGTCTGAGTTGCGATTCTAGACACATACACATCTGGACAGAGCGGGGAACACGCAATAACCCCTTCAACATCATCAAAAGGGACTGTTTTGGAGGTCGCGGAGTTCTCGTTCGAGCAGACATAATGCTTGGTAGCCGGACCGACCTTCATATCTCCCAAGGAGGTTCGTCACCTGGGACTGCTATTGTAACGAGGTTCTTCTTCCTTACATGCGTCTTTTCACAAGGGCTATGGGTCCTCAGTTCCTCTTCATGGACGACAACGCTCCACCTCATCGCACAGTTACTGTCGAAGAGCTGTTGGAGAGTGAAGATATTGAACACATGGATTGGTCGGCAAGGTCTCTGGATCTAAATCCCGTCAAGCATGTACGGAACTTACTAGGGAGACCCGTGGCAGCACGTAACTTATCGCCAGTAACGATTCCGAAACTGCGATTGGTGCTACAAGAGGAACGAGCAGCAGTGTCTCAACAGCTCATTAACAACCACATATCCAGCATGCACAAATGATGTGAAACCTGCCTAGCAGTCAGGGGAGATCATATCCCCTATTAAAGACCGGATGTTTCTTGCTGGACACCCATCACAGGGATGTTTCGGCCTTTAGTCGCATTGCGCTCCATGCTACTTTTTCAATAAAGCTTCTTTTTATCCCTCTGATTTCTCTTTTAGTAAGTGTTGCTTACATTACTCATGTCCTTACGTATTGGGGATCTTACGGTATTAAATGTGTTGATTTGGAAAGCTTTTGTACAAAGTTATATTGAAAAAACCGTCTCGTCCTTAATTTTTGCACACCAGTGTATTATTGCTATGGAAGGTGAGATAATGTCATTAAGAAAGGCAATTCCTTCATTTGAATGAAGGACCGTATACAACCGTCATTTAATTTCTTTTTCCTCTTGAGCTATTAGCGAAAGTTTTTACGATCATTACTTATGTTAGTGCGTCGGTGCTACTGCGAGTTCTTCCAGAAGGTTTTCTTTTCTTTACATTTTTCGCTGTAAGCAGTCATTTTCTCCACTTCCCAAGAGATTTTACTTTAAAATCACACCTCGCCAGTCTGACGGCCTCTAAATCATTTTGATATGCAATAATCCATGTCGCAACTGTAACTTGTTGCTTCATGTTCATCGGCATCTTGGCTAATGATGTAAACTCGGGCATCTGATTGCTATTTGATATGCAAAGAGCGTGTTTCAGGTTTTAATATACCAATCGTCTTTTCCATCTACAATATATAGTAATGCACTACATTTACTTCAAACAGCTATATTTCTAACTCATCCTCTAGTTAGTGTATGATTTTGCGTCTAACCCCCGCCCCCTTAATTGTTAATGAATGGTGAGGGAAAATAACGTGATCTATATTTTCTTCAACTATTTTCTTATTAAATGTCGAATTGTGCTTGCAACATTTATGATATTTAAGATATCATACAATATTCTGCTAAAATTGCTCTGTAGCTATCAAATATTAATACAGCCAAAATGTTTAAATGAACTGTTTTCTTACACTTAACTCAGCCTGAGTTATTGAACGAATATCTTTATTATTACCTTCTGAAATTTCCCAAAGAACTTCATAAATTTTCCAGACATTGTTTTTAAGCGATTTTTATTGCGTCAATTCTATGTTCCTACTTATAGCAGCAGAAAGCGGATTTACAGTTAATTTACTTCTTTAATAAAATCCAAGGTTTAATACACGCTAAAGAATAGCTTCAGTATTTACAGAGTTTTGGATACGTACAAGGAATAATTTTCGGGAGAGACAAATCCACGTTATTTGAGTGTGTAAACGGACATATTTCACGCATGTGGGGTCGATGAACGGAATTCTTTCAAATGCCATGTGTGATGTGGACTAAGAACGAACAAAATTATTATTCCTTTTTTTTCTCTCTCTCAGAATCCATTGTAACTACTGTAATTTACTTGAGCATACTAAAAATTTACGCTATGTTCAAATGTTAGATAAAATGCTTTCCAGCTTCATTACCTAGAGAGCCATATCATTTTAACTAACGAGAATGGACGTTTCCTGAATGAGCAGTTCAATACTCGAACTGAAAGACGATTACTGTTCATAAGAAGAGCCAAATGATCATCGGACTTTTCTCGAGTTAGGGGAGGTTTAAGTATTAAGTATTTGCTTCCCAGGCTCAATATTTTAAAAGCTTTCCAAGAAGAATTTAAACTTAAATAAATAACGGAAAACCATAAGTGCTTCAAGGTATATCGACTGAGGCAGTTCAGACACTTGCCGTGAAGTTAATGTTGCGCATCTTGAAGTCTACTAAATTTACTTCTCTCTCCCCTCACAAATTCTTAGTCTGTATATGTAAAATTTTGGAAATAAATCATAGTAAGTAAAAAATATGTGATATTTTTCATTTTTATAAACTCAAATGGAGCACTTTGTATTTCATTATATCTATATTTTCAATGCAGTGAAATATAAATAATTTTCAACAACATTTATACTTATTTATTTATTACAAAATATTACATTTATTCTGACATACAATACACAAAAGAACCCCTATAAAATTCCTGTCCCTTTTATTGTAAAATAAATAGAAAAATAAAAATTTTATTGCACATTGATACACGGCAATACTACAGAAAAATATAGAAGCAAAACTCCGTACTTGTAACTTACAAGTAGTAAATAGTTTAAGATATACTTCTGAAGATTTTTTAATGCATGAATGCGTTAATCATTATATTCATTGTCTTGCACTTTAGATTTTCTTTATTCTTTTCTTAGTTTCTCTGACAGAAAAATCGCAAGAATGAACATTTTAATTTTTGTCTTCACTGCCTTTTAGAAGTATATATGTCTTTCGAAGACGTCTGAGAAAGCTCACTAAATAAATTATGAGTTCATCTAAATGATCAAATTCTTCAATATCGTCATTTGCAGAATCCACAGTAATGGCCACATATGAGGATTTCCTTTCTAAGGGCTTAATGTCTTCTACACCACTACAACTCTGTCTTGCTGTAGATTGGCTGAAATTTGGTGCATTGGAGGCAGAAAGAGAGTTTTTATATTTTTGCATATTAGAAGCAGAATTGTTTTTTATGATACCTGAAAGACAAAATATTAAATACTTAGATCGGATTTATACATCAATAAAATACACTTCGCAAAGAAATCTTACAATTTTCCCACCTCATTACCATATGAAATGGAAGCTAGGAAAAAAAGAAGTGCACACAATGCACAGATTAAACTGATTTATATGCTTCTTATAATTAAATACTTGGAATTATATTGATCACTGGGTTACATCTTCGTTCTGACAGTCAGATTGCTTTAAAGCGTTTTGAAGATTTAAGCAATTAATCCTTCAGAAAAATAAAACTATAAACTACTGCCTTTTCAATCGTGCTTTGAGAGCTATTATAAATAATTGTTGCAAATGAATGCATTTCAAGAGATAGTTGTTATAATAGGACAATTAATAAGATAAATGTTTCTTTCTTGCATAGGGAAAGGTAATGCATAAAATGGTTTAAAGTTAATAAAACTTTTTTGGGGGGTGGAAAGCATCGTAAGCTCATTTCTTAATGCATTTTTCAAGATGTTTACGATTATTATTACCTGTTAGCTATTAGCTTTTCTTTTTTTTATTTCCTGAGTACCACGTTTTTTCCGAGTTATTTTTCGCATTCCCCCCGCTCCATTTTTTACTAATCGAACATCGAGATGTGAAAAATTAGCAATGATTTTTTAGAGATATGGTTTTACGAAAATGTATTCTTTTAAAAAAACTAAAATTTTCAGGCTTCTTTTTAAGGCAGGACAATACCGGTATTAATCATTGTCTTATCTACTAATTAATAAGTTAACAGAAGTTTGAATTCTAAATATTTTCAATGTTAACATATACATTGTGAATAATTTGGGAATTTTCCTTAGTACACGCTATATGTTCATTGTTGCAAGTGTGAAACTGTTAAAAAAAATGAATTAAAGATTTTCTTTAAGAATTTTGCAAAAGCCGTTAATCTGATTGTAGAGACATAAGGTTATTTTCGATGTCAGGAAGCTGAAGAAATGAGCAATGCCCTCGCCGGGACTCGAACCATGGACCTCTCGAATAAGCGCCGAGCGTGCTGAAAACTACACCACGATGGCATGCTAAAAAACTGGGAGGAATACCTTATATACTCCCCCTTAAAGGGCGATTGGGGATTAGGGGACCCAATCGCCAAATCCTGGTTGGGAGAAGCATCATACACCACCTTTTTTTAGTTAGGGCGCCACTGTAGAGACATTAGGTTTTTCTGAAGCTGGAACAATGAAAAATGAGCAATGCCCTCGCCGGGACTCGAACCACGGACCTCTCGAATACGCGCCGAGCGTGCTGACCACTACACCACGAATGCATGCTAAGAAGTCAGGAGAAGTACCTTATATGATATTTAATTCTCTAGATCGCTTTATTAAATAAAAATGCTAATGAATTCTTAATTTTCTTTGTCTGATAACCGCTTTGTATGCCGAGTATTAATACACATTATTTCCCGAGTCTTACTGGATTAAATCATGATTAGAACAAATCATGCTGTTGCAAATCCCCCTCCTCTTTTTTAAACCATTCCCAGGTATCATCTGTGACATTAATATCTGTACCTCAGTGATTTATTCAAAAGCCTTTTTCAAATTTAGATGTTGGATTTTACATCCTAGGCGTCAAGTTCTAGTTAACTTCTCCCAAATACTTTGTGTAAAACATTTGAATCCCATCTTTGAAAATTGTAATGATTGTTACTTCAGATGGTTGTAACACTTAAGTTAATCTTTAAGAATTGACTCTAGAAATCATAGCCATATGAGTTAGTCCTTCTTGGACAATTTTCATCAGTTTTCCAAGTGGATGGTCCGTCTAAACTATCTATAATCATCGACTGCGTGCTCACTCATTTTCACACTGTTCAATTCTCTGCGGTTCGCAGATGCGGAGCAAAAAATGAGAAGTATAAGTTTCGGCAGGTTAAAAAAGTGACAGATGCTTGTGATATAGTGAAATGCAGTTCTCAAACATTCCTAAAACTATTTTCTCAAGTAAACCTGCACCTACATACTCGTTTCGGAGAGTTAAAGATTTCGGGTCCACCAGTAGTCAAGCGGAATAGACAGCCGGGCATTGGTTGTTCGACCCAAGTTAGAATAACGGCGATCAGGCTGATGACTTGAGTATTTTTGGGGTTTTCCCCACGTATATGAAATGGAAGCTAATGTGAATAAGCTAAGAATGAAGCTAACGTATAATGTGAATACGAGCTAGTTGCTCTTAGCTCCCCACTAAAGCATCTGTTTTTAGTAATATAACTCTCGAGTGCTTTGCCACAATCACTTAGCTAAACAATCGTAATGCCCTTCTGTTTCTAGTACTCTTCACATTCTCATAAGCTTCGTGTTATCGCAGCTTTCGTGTTAAGTTCTTACTTGCTTTAATAAAGGCACCAACGTGTAAGAATACTGATGCTACTAGAATCTGAATACTAATAATATGCTATTAGGGCTAAGAAAATAAATGATTTTTTATTTCTGTTATTAGGAGTAAAACTATTCTACAACAAAGAAACTAATTTTTTTATGTCAATCCCGAATTTTTAGGTTTAAATTAAAATATTTGTATCCATTACTTTTACATATATGAGAGAGAAACAGTAGTATTAAAGAGTACAGTATATTTTGAATTAGTTTATTTTAACATATAGTGTAATGTGGAATAAACTTAATTAAATGATGGTAATACCTTTTAATGCACAAATTATGAATACAATTTGACCTTATTTATGCATGTAACATCAATATTTGTTTTATATTTTGTCGGTTACGATCCACGGTAAGTTTGGAACGTATTACCCTCGGGTATGGAAGTATTATAAGGTATTTCTCCCGTCTTTTTCGCATGCCTTCGTGGTGTAGTGGTCAGCACACTCGACGCGTAACCGAGAGGTCCGTGGTTCGATTCCTGGCGAAGGCGTTGCTCATTTTTCATCTTTCTTGCTTCGAATTAATCTAATGTCTCTACAAGTGGTGCCCGAACTAAAAAGGTGGTGGATGATGATTCTCCACCACCAGGATTTGGCGATTGGGTCCCGAAAACCCCAGTTGCCCTTTAAAAGGGGGAGTATATAAGGTATTTCTCCCGCCTTTTCCCCATGTCTTCGTGTTGTAGTGGTCATCACACTCGACGCGTAACCGAGAGGTCCGTGGTTTGATTCCCGGCGAAGCCGTTGCTCATTTTTCATCTCTCTTGCTTCGAATTAACCTAATGTTTCTACAGTATTATTGCAATTTATTTTTTCCGCACGAAAAATACCGGCATTATATTGTTTTCTCAAAAATAACTCAGACAAGGATGCGAAAATTATGCAGGAAAATAAGGTAATATCTCATGCAGTTGGGCAACCAGTAATAATAATCTTATATTTCTATTCACATGATAGATCCACAAATCTCCAGCATCATCCACAAATATATCATTTTTGTGTTTGCTATTGTATTAAAATCCAAACTTGAAGCTTCAGAAATTTCTATGATATGAAATTTTTTTATTCTAGGTTTGCCGTTGGGGTCTAGTTTGTAAATTGTATTTAAAAAACAGCAGAGTTAAAAACTGGAAACCAAGCACTACAATGCTGTTAGATACACTTTCCATCCAAGAAAACAAAGCATTCAAGAATACGACTGCAAGTAAAGTATATTTTACAGAACAGCAATGAGGAAGGACTACACGCAAATACCAAAGTATTCCATCATTTTAGTATCGCTTTGTTTTGTACAGAATCCTTTAGTTTTAAACTAACCAGTTTTGTTCAGTTACTTACCTTTTCTACTTTCCCTCATTTCTATTTCCTGCTAGAATGATATTTCAGTTTCGCATTTTATGCGAAGTAGAGAAGAAAAATACTTTTAAAGCTGGTGTCTGAGTTACATGAAAAAGAGAGTGTTCTGCCGTTCGGCCACGTTGTTTCGCTGATTTAAGCTTGTTGTTTCACGACCGTGCATATTTAATTGCCAGTTTGTGTACTTCGGCTGTAGGGCTAAGAGCCAACTAGCGTTAATTATCTCTGTGCAGCTTTGGCTGTTTATTTAGCTTAGCTTTAATTTTATATTTCCATCTTGAGTTGCAACCAAAGGTACTGGCTAAGTCTGTAAACACCAGGAGTACCAGCTGTAAATTCCATCTTGAGCTGAATAAAAGGGTCTTTTTACCCTTCTTACGTCTTGCTATTGACACAGTTTGAACTTAGCATATAGTCGCTTCACAGTTACAGTAAAGATCTAGCCAACAAAGTAAAGTTAATTTAGCTAGAATTGTGCAGTTTATTATTAAACAAAACTCTTATTTGTGTCTAATATTCACATGAATGTATGATGCAAGCATAGAATGAAACACACTTACTCAGTTTTTGAGTTATCTTACTTAATAGCATTCATGAGACTATTCCACATTTTAATTTTCAATCGGGCAATTTATATTAAACCTTTTTTATTAGCTAGTATAAAGCATTAATTTCCCTACCATCACAAGTTTTAAGATGTTAAAGGTAGCATTTCCCTTTTTATAGCGCTTTTTTACATCAGGAAATATTTCCAAATTCTGAGGTTAACTTATCAAGTTTATTCCTTATCTTTGTTTTAAGAAAATAAAATCCTTTATATTTTAATCCGATATACACTGAAGAGCTTAAACATTATGACCATATACTCAATAACGCTCCGCTTGACCTTTGGCTTGCAAAACAGCTGCCACTCGCCTTGGTATGGATGTTACAAGTTCTTAGTAGATGAATGGAGACAGGTTGTACTAAATGTTTGAGCAGCGATCACTCAAAGTCGAGACATTCTGACATGGTGGTGTTTGAGTTCTGTGCTTCTGCTGCATGGCATCTCAAATGTTCTCTATCGGGCTAAGATCCGGTGAGTTAGGTGCCCAGGACATTTAACTGGAATTCATCGTTATGCTCTTCGAACCACTGCAACATGATGAGAGCTTTGTCACATGGGACGTTTGTCTTCTGGAAGATTCCAGTTCCAGTTGGAAAGACAGACGCTCTGTAAGGGTGCACCTGATCCATAATTATGTTCAGATAGTCCGCAACTCTCATGGTCTGTTCTACCACAGTTAAGGGTCACCAAAGCCGTCCATGAGAACGTTCCCCAAAGCATAATACCACCACCAGCAGCCTGTGTATGACCTGCTGTACAGGGGGTGAGCAACTGTTTGCCTGGAAAACAGCGCACCCTGACTTGACCATCGACGTTATGAATGAGAAATCGCGATTCATCCGACCAGGCAACTGTCTTTCACTTATCCATGGTCCTTTTCTTGATATTCCTGGTCCCACTGTAAGGCATAGTTGACAATGACGCTTGGTCAACAGAGGCACGCTAGTTGGACGTCTACTGCGCAGTGCCATATCCAACAGAGTCCGCTGAACTGTGCATTCCGAAACACCTTGCACTTGACCTGCATTGTATTGGGCTGCCAGCTGAGCCAATATCTGGCGCCGATTTTACTTCAAACAAGAGGGATAGTCTCCGACGTCCTTTTGCTTTGATCATGCTTGGATGTCCAACACCTTGACTAATACTGTTATTTTCACCATCAGTTATCCACTTCGCATAATTGCTAACAATGGTAGACTGTGAATAATATACTAGTCATGCAGTTTCAGAGATACTCGTTTCTGAGTCTTCAGGCCATTAAATTTCAATAAAAATTACTTCTGCATCTCATCAATGCCGGATATAGATACGATGATGATGTAGGAAGTAATATTCGAAAATCACTTTCCATTTGTTTCGTTTCAGCTTCAATGAAAACAAAAATTCGCACCAAATTTAAAGCTCTATAAAATTTACTTTTTGGTTGTTGCATTAACCGAAAAAAATAATCAAACACAATAAATAATTTCTGAAAGTCAATTAAGGTAAATCAGACACAATAAATAATTTCTGATAGTCAAATTGAAAAAAATGATTTTAGAAAAATATAACGAAAAATTACATTTCTTCATAAGAAAGATAATTTTAAATATAATAATAATATTAAGGAATTTGTTAAATGTGTTACAAATATATAAAAGTTTATATACTAAAATACACTAGTTTCCAAAAGTTAAGCAATAAACGGAAAACTGATAACTCAAAAAGTATGCAAGCAAATTGGACGAAACTTAGTGATAATATTTATTATGCGACTTGTAACTTAAAAACACAACAAATATTACAGAGAATATTTACTTTTTGGGATATCAACAGGAATATAAAATCTCCTAAATTTGGACATACATATTAACTACGAAAAAATTTTGTCAGTAGTCAGTATAATCACCCCGAACAGTAACACAGGCCTGACAGCGATGTCTCATGCTGTTTATGACGTAATCAATGAGCTTCGCGGGTAGCAATGCCCATTGATCACGTAAAGCAGTTCTAAGCCTATATAGGGTTTGGGGAAAGGGTTGGAAGCCAGCAACACGCCTCCCGAAAGCGTCCCACAAAGCTCGATGGGATTAAGTTCGGGAGAACGTGTTGGTCATTCCATTTGAATTGTATTTGGTTTCTTCTTCAAGAGATTGACGTACGAGGCGAGGAGTGTGAGGGCGAGCATTTATCTGTCTGCAAAATTAAGGAACCGCTTCTTATGGCAGCATACGTGCAAACAATAGGATCCAGTATGTCGTTCCTTGTACAGCTGAGCGTTATGAGTTTCATGAAGCAACATATACAGGTTTGTTGCCCCACCTAAAGATACACCTCCCTATACAAGAATACTACCTGCTGCATAAGTATCCCACTCCCGCACGTTAGGTGGAAGATATCGAGTGTTTGCTTCTCTTCATATGTAAACACGTCGAGAATATCTCTGTAAAGCAAAGCGGGACTTATGCGTAAACAGAACGGACCTCCACTGATTTCCAGTCCAGTTTACATGACTACTTGATCAGTGAAAATGCTCCCTCCGGTAGCGAGCGTAAGCAAAAAAGGATGCACAATCCCGGTCGCCTAGCATACAGACCTCCTTCATTCAGCCTTGTACGAACTGTCGTGGCCGATACTGCCCTTCTTGTAGTAGAAATGAGCGCAGATCTGTGCTGAAACGAAATGCGCATTCTTGTTGCAACGTGCACTAAGTTCTAAATGCGATTTATCTGTAGAAGTAGTAACTCTTGGCTTACCTTCAGTAGATCTTTGAAAGGAGGAAATAGTAGTTAAAAAATTGGTTCCACAATTGCTTACCACGGGACGGTCGACATTTATTGTAACGTCAGTCTTGTAACCTACTTCTAATCGGCCTATACCTTTCTAATGCAAATCTACTATCAAATGTCCCCTCGAAATCGTTTTTACGTTTTGGCTATCTCGAAGTTGTTTAATATACCGTCGTTCATTGAATAGCGAGTCCCTCCAAAACAGCTGGTTTTAAGCTGCATCGCATTTATGTAAACGATGGAAGCGTCACCGTTTTGCCTGTTGCTTCTCAATACAGCTTGCTATTATTTGTAACATATCCAAATTTAAAGAATTACGAACTGCTTTCAGCCGATTCATAGCGATTTTTGAAGTTGCTGTGTAACTTTTGGAAACCATTGCATATTATTACAGTACAAATATGTAATTACTAAATTTAAAAAATACTAAAACAAATACATTAGTTAAATTTAAGAAAAATTATTGTTTTAAAAACCTCACTGCTATCAAAATATGCAAAAATAGCATTAAACAGAAATTCTGGTTTGAGATACTTAATATATGGCATTGGAAACTTTTTTTATGGAAAAAATATGTAAATATTAATAAAGATGGGTCCACCAATTGCCGAGTGAGTAAGCCTCTTGAAGGCTGGTAGTTCTATTCAGCTCAAATTCTAGCCAGCGAGCTACTCTGTTGGCGTTTTCATGGCTTTCTCCATGTGTTGCCACTTGTGCATACGAGTTTCCATTAGAAATTACTCTAAGAAAGCAGATAGGCTACTTAGATTCTTCTTCCATCAGGCAGATAGCCTTGTTCTGCTTTTTCATATTTAACTAGACAAAACAATAGTATCAGAAATATCGTATATTTTTATTATGGTTTTGTTTGTTATAAGTATTATACTCTTTCAATTTGGACGATAATTAAAAAAATCTTGGCCCACCAGCGGCCGAGTTGTAAAGTCACTCAATGCTAGTAGTTTCGACCATAGTTCAATTCCAGACGAAAGGGTATGCATGGGCGTTTTCGTGGTTTTTCCTGTGTGTTTCCACGAGCAGATAGCCGTCTCGTACTTTGTCATAATTAAATAAACTAAACCAAACCAGTTAAAAAATTTCATGCCGTAAGAACTCTTAGAATTAGGAATTTGTATTGGGAACATACCTAGCCTTTTGTACGTGAGTATGGGTTGAATTGAATAGACTAGCTGCTCAATTCTTCTTCCTTTTCGATGTTAAAAAATAATCGAGTGTACCCGATGGATTTTTGCAGAAAGCAAAATCCTGGGAAATTAAATAAATATATAGGGTATGCTCAGCGTACCTCTCATGCATAGCTTTTCATCATGCTTTGTAACGGAAAAGTTTAAAAAATAAGAATAAAAAACAATTTAGAAAGTAATTACCAGTTCAGCCTTCTTCTTTACAAATTCATTGATGAAAGAAAAAGTTTAAATTTCTAAGTTATACACTGAAATGAAAACGTTCAGTGAAAAATAAAAGTTGTAATAATAAAAGTAATCATACGTTAATTATCCTTTTTTCGATGTTGCAACAGCTTCACCTGGAAAATTTACTTTTAGAGTTGCCTTTTCTATATTAACATAGTCTTAAGCTCCAAATACTAATATCGGTTTAATCCTATGCATCACAGTGTGAATTTGGAGAGATATTGCAATCATTTCACATCTAGAGTACTGAGTATCTATACAGTTATTTCCAGTGCCTTCAGATGAAAATGCCTTTCCACTGATTTCACCCGAAAATAAGTTAAATGCATGAAAAATCCTTTTTCAAGATCGTTTACAGGCACTTCAGCGATTAGTTTGAATTATTAACAAATTGTACTTTATAAAATTCATACTTTTAGATCAAAATCATGGGATACAACGTTTTATTCATCAGCTCTCTCTAAAATACCAATTTATTAGTATTTTTAGAAAAAGCACACTGTATTGGATGCAGTATTAAACTTACAAGCATATGATCTTCAAGTGTTGGATTATTCCAAAACCATGCCTCTCCTAATGACATCAGATTCATATTTTTCTACTTCCGAAATTCAGCAAAACGAAGATACAATTGTGGAACGCAGAATTTTCGAGAAGAATTCTTTTGAATGTAAAGCATTTTTTAAAAAATTTTATGCCGTTTCAACATTTAAAATGTAACAGTATTCAACAGCTTTTAACTTGAGGACGGATTATGAGTAACACCAACAGTAATATTAATTAAAATAAGAATTTGCACGTTCCTTTTATAAGCTAAAACTCTTTTTCTGTTTTTAATTGTAAAATAAAACGCCCTCAGTATTTGAAACACGTGGCAACTAGTGAGTAATCAGTCATTAGAAGGTCTTTAAAACCCGATATAGGCTTGCGGTTAGTAAACGCTCGCTAAGAAAAGCCTATTAAGAAACTTTCGGTAGATAAAGTTTTAATAATAATTTTTAATTAAACATTGGAAACATAAAATTCCCGAATTAGTAAATGAATAAATAAATTTCTTACTTGAATAATTACCAATAGTTTTGTAACTCTTTTACACAAAATATACCCGTTGGCATCAACAACTTTCACCTTAATGCTTCTGATCACTTTCCTCTACCTCGTGGATGAGTCTTATTCATTAGCTCGCTGGAGGAAAGTGATCAGTAGATAATAGACTAGGTCTAATTATTCCTTGTGAAAAGCCATTTCCTAAGTGCTGAGCTAATAATTTGAAGTGCTAGAGTAAATAATACGTCTGTGTATGCAAATCGAATCCCCAAAGTATGTTTTTATCGCAGAGGAAAATGTGCTTGTTTTGTAAACTTCTCCCTTTTACAGCCCGGATTTTTAAATTGAAATATGTGCAAGCATTAAAGGAAAAGGATAATTGTGATAACAACTGCCAACACATCTTTAATGAGAAGTTTAAATCATTATTGTCTGTCTATCACGAGAACTACTCTCGCTAGTTATATCAGATTGGAGGCGGTCACTAACAGTAACAGGCTTTATACATTTCCAAGTTTGGATAAGTCAGGTGAAAATTTCATTGTTATTTTGTTTCTGGCGAATTCTGGCCGCGGAGAAGTCAAAAAAAAAATCTCATAGCGAGTATTTTACTCAAATCAAAAGTCAAAAAGCGTACGTTCGTTTTTTGATTTCTGATTTAAATAAACCATTCGATTTAAGTAAACCATTTGGTTAACAAATGCATCAAGATGGCAAAATTAAATGCATTTCTTTCAAGACAGCCCCATGAAAAATGGGTTAGGACGCGTTTTCATGGCAACAGACAGTTTTGGACATTCTATCGGAAGGTTTTCATGCGCTAGAGATAGTAGTAGTCGACAAGGCTTTAATCAAAGTTGCATTAAAAACATTAGAACATTGAGATACAATAACACGCCGAACAAATATTAATTTAGAAGTCAAACAACCAAAATCAGCGTTATATTTTCAAATTTTCACAGGACTAGTTTCGATGGTTTTCAGACTGAACTAGTTTCGATGGTTCAAATTTCGATCCTCAGCTGCAAAAGCGCAAGAGGATGGTGGTTTGGTAAAGCCATCTGCAAAAGCGCAAATCCTCGGTTGCAAAAGGGCATTAGCGCTTTTGCAGCTGAGGATGGTGGTTCGGTAAAACCATCGAAACTAGTCCTGTGAAAATTTGAAAATATAACGCTGATTTTTGTTGTTTGACTTCTAAATTAATATTAGAACATTGCTTTTAGATTTAATACTAAGTACTAAAACCTGGATGACGGGTGAAATGTGCATTCAGCTGGCTAAAAGAAATTGATGAACATTCCTTCTGCCTAAGTAGTAAAATTCTGCAACTAGTAAATAATTCACAATTAATTACCTCACAATTACAATTCACAATTAATTACTAAAATTGTATCTTATCTATGATGAATACCTATGTGGCTGTTTAACCGTAACTGGACTTTTGAACTATTGTTTACTTTCTAACTGCTTATTTAACTGCATTATTTAATGTGCCTAAAAAGTAATTTCATTTGTAAAGAAACTGTAAGTATGTAACTGAAATGCCATCTCGGTGGTCGTGCAATTCGGCGTCGCATGCAGAAGCATGCTTCTTGCAACTTGTTTTTGTAAACCTTTTGTAAAAACATTGTGATGATGACTTGTGATTTTATTTTATTAAGCGAATTAGTCTCTACGTGTGTACTGATCGATTATCTAGTACACGACATCTGTAACATAATACCACCGCAAAACTGTACAAGATATAAAATGTACAAGATATATTAAAATCTGTATTAGCCATATCGTCTTATCAGAAGAAACTCTTGAAACAGGATTTATTTTTAACGGATCATAATGGAAGTTGTGATATAACGTTACTATCTGCTATCAGTGATCTGCATGTTAAATGGGATATTGTGAAACCTGCAACAGTACTCATTATGCTGCATTCGTTCACCTTTCCACGAAACATATTAAATAGAAAGTGTAAATTCTAGATATGAAGTTTGCTTTCCTAACTTTTGTAAAAAATTCAAATGTAATATCTAATTTTCCTAGATTATATCCTAACTGAGAGCGATTTGAAAGTTTGTGGAGATCTAAGCGATGAAGAAAATTAAAATTATCCTCGAAATGTGCAATAAGACTCTCTGCTTCTGAAGCATATTTAATGCCAGCAGAAAAATCAGCCGCTATTTGATTGTTTGCGTATATTCCTATGAATACTTGAGGAAAATAACTTTATGCAGTTAAAATAAACAAAAAGCAGTTCAGTGTAACAATTAGCATAAATAATGAAAATAGTCCTTTTTCATTTTTATTTTTGCTAAATTTTCGTTGAACTTCTTTTTGTTTATTTTAGTCACTGCGAATTCAGATAAACGAAAGGCCACTGCACATAACAACTGTGCCCTCGCCGGAATTCGCACCATAGAAACTGAAAATGCTAGTTAATTAGACATGCTACCACTTACACCACAATCGCACAAGATAAGGCAATAATTAATTATAATTTTCTTTACCTAAAGGGCGACTGGGGAGTCGTACGAGCATCAAGAGGCTCCCTACACCTTTTTCCTTAGACAGAATAAACTTAATTTTTGCTCCTTTTGAAATTAATATATATATATATATAAATTTTAAAAGACCAGTATATATGTTAATTGAATTATAAGTAATAAAACCAAAATTAATTATAGTAGTTAGGTACAGGTGAAAAGAGTACTTTTTAAGTGAGAAGCATCCGAAATAAAACTGCAATTTTGGATTGATTTTTATGTCACATTTATACACGATTAAATTTCATAGACATGAGTAATTTTGTTCTGGATTCAGTCATCCTAATATAAGCGATTTACAGTAGCACAGTTTTTGCTATGCAGTATATTAATGTGAAAACTGGAGATTTTCTAGAAGGTCTATAATTACTTGAGCTTCGGCTGAAATCCGAATCCAAGACCTCCCTTTTCACGCAGCCAAGCAGCTCTTCCTCTCCGAGCCAACGAAGATGGAAAACAGCTTCTGATATTTATATTTAAGGATGAGACTTTTGATGCTGAAGACGTGAACATGAACTTGTTGATTTCAGCAGTCTCGTTTCTTTAATTCAATACAACAAAGTATATGATATATTCTTATGCTACCTGCATAAGAATGGGATTCCTTTGTAGAGGCTTAGAGAAACTGGTTTGTATGTTATACATGGGAAAAACTATTAAAACATCCCTGCAGCCAATTTACTCGCCGATATTCGAACCTAGGTTGAACTACGACTATTCAGTGGTCTTATCCTATCGAGTACTGGCGAGCACCTCAGCATTCTTATGTACTTAAACTGAATTGAAGTGGCTTTAACATTAACTTCCTTCTACTTCGGAACATGACGTATTTTAGCTAAGTGCAACTATTCTTCTTAATTACAGCATTCTGGCCTAGGCCTCGGCATAATCTCAGGAAAGACATGTTTGAGTCTGGAGGTTTTGGTCGCATTAATGCTACAAAAATTAAGAAAGATGTTATTTGAGAAAGAGAATTTGCAACCGGAAGAAAAAGTATCAATAGAGAGGTAGGCATGAGGCCTCTTCTTTATTCTTGACAGTCTTGTCTCTCGAAGGGCTTCCCGTTCCGTTATCTATGATATATAATACAACTTGCGCTCAGGCTGAGATTTCAACACAAGGTATACTGCTTGACGTGGACAGGTTGTAATGAAATCTTAGCTCAGCAAATGCTGTCACAAAATATATAGGGCGGGGCACGAAATTTCATGCCTTTCTATTACATCATAAATTTTTTACTATTACATATTGAATGTTGAAATCGCGTATTCAGGTGATTTTTTTTTGATGGAAAATATAGTAGATTCCAGGAAACGTTGGCATCTAATTTGGCGCGAAACAGTAGTTTGCAAAGTGACGGCTGGCTGAGTGTTCAACAGAAGTTGAAAGTTGAAATATTTTTTTGAAGAAATTAAGTTAGGTGGTGAATCAAAAATGTTTTCAGGCTCACTTTAGTACAATATAGGTTCCTTGCAAACAAATCATTCACAGATTTTATCAGCAATTGGAAGTTACTGGTTCTGTGTTGGAGAAGAATCGACGGCGACCATCAAGTGTCCGCACACATGAAAACGGAAATATATTTTCCTTACACATTCAATGGTTCATGCAAAACGAAGCCCACACACCGTAAATGTTGTTCTTGGTTTCATGCATGAGGTATTTAATGTGCGTACAGTATCAAATGGATTTCTTGAACGTTACGAAGATGGGAGACAGTGACTCAAGCAAAGCCTGTAGACCTGCGTGATTTCTTTTTATGGGATTTTTTTGAAAGATAACTATTTGCAAGGAAGCCTGCACATGTAGTGCAACTCAAAACTTATCATGCAGTTGTGTAATGTAATTTCTGAAGACGCGTGCCGGAGGATTTTTACAAAATGCAAAAGTTCGCTTGCAAGAAGTTGTGAGCAAAATAATGGATACATTGAGCATTTTCTGCTTTAAACATTCTGCAGATTCTACTTTCATGCTCATACAGTAAATTAAGCATGTATTTTGTAATATTTCTATGATAAATAAATTATAATTAAAAAAAAGAAAAAGAAAAAACAAAGGGTATGACGTTTCCCACTCTACCCTCTAAGTAATTATCAAGCACTTGCATATTGCTCTGTGCTTAATGTAAGAATTAATTGTTGAGAATAATGCTTGTATGAATGCTGCTTAAATGCTAAGGGTTACTTCCCTCTTTTGAGCATTCTTTCTCTGGACCAGAAATGAGGATAAAATCAAAAGCGATAATATTTTGTAGAGTCTATCAGGTATTTTTTGGAAGCAGGCGAGATGAAAAATGAGCAACTCCTTCTCCGGGACTCGAACCACGGTCCTCTAGAATACGCGCCCGGTGTGCTGACCACTACACCACGAAGGCATGCGAAAAAGGCTTGAGAAATACCTTATAACGTGATTTTTCAACTTCATTTTGCTAATATGATGAATTTTATTAATCATTTTTTTATTATTTTCCAGTTATAAAATATTTTCTCCCTCCTTCCAGAATGACTTAGTGGTGATAGCAGACTCGCCGATAGAGGTTCAGTTTCGAATTCCGGTGAGCGCATTGATCATTTTTCATGTCTCCTGGTTCAAAAACCCTAATGGTTCTACACGGTGACAAGTAATTCTTGGTTAAAGACTTACCCCTTCTTCCCCCCAAAAAAAAACACGTTTTAAAGGGTTAGTCTTAAAAATATGCTTACCATAAGTGCAAAGAACAGGACTTTTTGCTTTCTTTATGATTTCACTTCATCTTATGTTGATACAGTTGATGCTTGCTATAACGATAGCTCATTCTAGGATCGTTGCATTATAACGATCCATGCAAAAGATCCGCAACTGGAAAAATTTATTGAGCGCATTTTCGTTATTGTCACCACTCATTGTAAAGTCTTTTTTCCTTTAGAACTCTAAGGGTTCCTATTACTGAATCACTTTATTCGTCACTTATATAACAGAAATATTGTTAAATGAAAGATTTATGTTAATTTTAAACATGCTTTTTCCCTCGCTGCGGATTTTTGAATACGCAATGCGCTTTTACACCACCGATTTTATTATATTATGAGTCTGAGGACCCTTTCCTTTTCATGTGATCAGCAGTTTTTAGGATCTCTAACAATTAATTTCATATTTTAGCTCCTTGCAAAATAAGGAAATATTTTTATGTATATAAGCTGTTTATTTATCTGAATACAAATTATGGCAACCCCAAGTTTAAAAAATACAAAAATTAAGCTTTAAAAAATAAAAAGTTTTTTAAAATTGGCTTTATTAATGATTAAAAAAACATGTATAATTACGAAAGGTTATTTTTTGAAGTAGAATGAAAGGTGTTTCTTATGGGAAGATGAAGTTATTATAATTGAATTATCGTTATCTCTTAATCTGTATGCCCATCATCATTTGGCAATCTGAATATTGACCAGAGAAGAAAGCTAAACAACAAATTCTCTCCTATGAAGATAATAATGATTTGAATCAATTTGTTGCTCCCACAGGAATAACAAATGCTAGGAGTTATGTATAATGGAAGATTAATTAGTATTTTAATTGTCTTTTTTTGTAATAAAAGAAAATGAGAAATCTAATTTTAGTTTGAAAAATCCCTCGTCAATTCCTATAATTAATTCTCAGAACTCAGTTTAAGAGGGTTTAAATTTCATTGACATCATTTTAAGTTTCACTGTAATAGTTAATAATAGTTTCACTGTAATAGCATCATTTTAAGTTTCAATATAATAGTATCCTATTCTATAGAATACATTTACAGAAATGAAATTTTGCATTTCTTGAAAAGTAAAATAAAGATAATAATTTAAATTACAGTATCAAAATCAGAAGACTTTTACTTCTTTATTTATCTGAAAACCTAAGTGGTTTTTAATCCCGATAACTTTTACCTTAAATTGTTTCATTTTAGAATCTTCTTGATAATTAAATGAAATGAACGAAATCAAAATAAAATAAAATGAAATTTTAATGAAATGAAAACTTTATAAAAAATCTTAATGATAATAAGAATGTGATTCAAAAACTAAGGCCATTAAATTCTTAAAATAATTAAATAGATGTCAATTTCTGCAGAGTTTACTTAAAAAAAACCTATGTAAAATATGTATATTTACATAGTGATATACTTAAATATATATATTGCTATGCACTATAATGCATTTAAATAAGCTCATTGTTTATATAAAATGCATATGCATCTTGCCTATTAAAATCTGTAATTGGCAAAACATTTTGAAAAGCTGATATGCACATGCAAAAGTTTTCAATAAATTAAAACACTCATTTATAACTCGAAATCGTTCGTGTTTAGTATAATAACTGACAGGTTATGAAAGTAGCAAAGTAGGTTAAAAACTATTGTAATAAAACGCAGATGCTTTTTGATAGCCCTTCTGTGCTTTGCTCTATTCAGATAAAAGCATAGAGGGTTTTTCAATTCCAAGTGCTATTCACAAATAAAATTTCTTATAAATTCACAAATAAAATGTGATTATGATTTCTTATACTTTTATAAAGGCTATCTGTATTATGTGTTAAATGGGAATTCATGATTTTCGTTACTGGTTATGAAAGCAGCTACACTATTTAAATAGAAAACTGATCGTTAATTTGTGCGCATGATACTGATTTAATTCATCTTCAATAAAAAATACATCTATTTTAATGTTGCCATTGTGTTGAGGGAGAAAAAGTAGAATTTAAAGCTGCAGTACTCCAT
Organism: Stegodyphus mimosarum; assembly: GCA_000611955.2. Classification (NCBI taxonomy): domain Eukaryota; kingdom Metazoa; phylum Arthropoda; class Arachnida; order Araneae; family Eresidae; genus Stegodyphus; species Stegodyphus mimosarum. The sequence goes on from KK117171.1 coordinate 341,713, forward strand.
TTAAAATGTTTTTCCTTAATTCCAGACTTCATTTTAAAATGCTTGAATAAACTTAGCATATCATTTCGATTACTAACAGATCACTACTTTTCACTGTCTAAATGAAATTTATAATGCATTTTTTTCCAATTCATTATTGAACCCAACCAGTGGACGAGAGGTTTAGGGCGCTAAATACTGTTAGTGAGACCAGGATTCAAACCCAGATGAACGGGCTGGTTGCATGAGTGCAGTTTATGATTTTCCTCATGTGTGACGTGAGTATGAGCCAGTTTCCTTGAGAAAACCCATTACGAAGGCATCCCTCCTCGTATACTTTATCACATACAAATAATTTAATCTTCAGTATGTCACATTACATTATCAACTAAATCAAGCATGTAGTAAACAAAGACTTACATACATTTTAACAAATGTATAAGAAATTTTCACATTATCAAATTGACATAATTATGATGTACATTTAAAAATTTTAATAAAATATTGTGGTGGTGATGGTAATGGATTTCTGGTGCAAAACTCTAAAGGCCATATGAGCCAAAACAGGATTCATAATTTAACACATTTAATAAAATATTGATGTACCTTGTTTTCGACCTTCTCGGATCATCAGACATAATGAAGAATGTTCCAGTGAAGTTGCCAAAATACTTATTTGTCAGAATTAGCACAGATGTGTCATATCTGGGAAGTGAAAATTAAATGGCATTCTAAAATAACTCTTTTTTTTTGTCATGATGCTTTTGTCTGAGTCAGACAATTTTTTTATGCTAGTATTTTCTTTTTATGCAATTTTGCAATTTTGGGGCAATATATAGGCGTCATAAATGTAAAAATAAAATCCATCGAAAAATAAATGTAGGAATTTTCTTTTTAAATTTTGTATATGCATGAATACAAGCCAGAGAGTCCTCCTCGAAAGCAATTCGCCCTTTCAGCATAAGGTCTTTGCGAGTTATCCAAGCAATAAAAAATTAATTTCATTATCCCATGTATTTATTTATATGTTAAATTAATTTTATCTAATTAATTAGAACAATTTCACAGTTGCATATTAAACTTATTGTTAATGCCGAAAAATTTAACTATTTATATAAATATTATCCATTTCAGATTTAAAATTTTCTTTTCCGTAATGTTGAGATTATCGTCTTTTGATTTCACACTTTGAGATTAACTGTTTTAAGCAGTAAACTGCATTTGGTTAAAAAAAATTAATAGGTAGGGAATAAAATTTTAGAAAATTAAAATTTCCTTAATGATTTCGTTAAACTTTAGTCAGAGATGATCTTATAGAGTATTTCTACGAGTAAAGGAATTTTCTACTTCAGTCTTAACAGAAATGACATTTTTACAAACACACTAAGGTACGCATAAACATAAGTCGGGCGCTCGTTATATCTACCACCCACATCGTTGAAGAAAAGGACGTTACAGCGAATAGCTACTTTAACGAAATGCATTTAATATATTCTCATCAGTTTAGGACATTTTGGGCTGGTTGTTGCAATAAAACAGTCGTTTAATGAGTGGTCGTTATAACAAGAATAACGAATAAATGAGTAGAAGGAGTACTTCTAATATAATAGGTAAATGAAGAGAAGAAATATTATTTATTCATGCTAAAAACTACGCAAAACCTTGCGGTTGATTTCAAAATAAAAAAATAATTATTTTCCTTAAAAAAATAATTTTTAACCATAAGCATTTTTTAAAAGCCTACCGTGGTGATGTGTTCAAAATCCAACCAATAAAAATTAAAAAGTGTTGAAGGAATCCGAGTAAAGAACAGTATAATCAGCGAAGAAAGAATTACAACATACCTTCGTATCATAGCTCATCATACGTAAAGTTATCCCCGACAGTGAGAGTGAGTTCGAGCGGAACTAAATGGAGTGACCAAGTGAAACGGAACTTCCGAGGGATAGAAAACGAGAGCAGAATAATAAAAGAAGTCGGAGGAAAATCACTACAAGGAAATTTACCTGCAAACCGCTTTTAAGAGGAAATGATCAGGCTATATCCTCCTTTTTGGTTCCTCATATTGTATTTGTTTCCGCCAGTGGTTTCTGTTTTCACACAAAGAAGTTTAATCCAAAAATCTGAAGTGGACAGCTTCTTCCTCTTATGAAATAAGTCACTTTGATTTCGAGAAATTTGCCTCAAAATGACTTACATGGATTGAACTTAAGCAGAAAATGTATTACACTTTCAACTAAGTTTAAAGGAACTTATTGAACAAATTAATTGAATCTTTCAACCTCTTTTCCGAAAAGTAGAACTTTGGAGAAAGTTTCCTATTTTAAAGTTACCCAACCACAAAATTTGGCAACTCACAGCACATGAACATCATTAATTTCATTTTCTTAACGTATATTTCGGTGAAAGTTCATGTTATAGAACTAAATTACGAATAATTCATTAATGCAAGACAAAATTTTAACTATTATAGTTCCTCGGGTCTTTCTTTCAATTTGATAATTTTCCTTAAAATAGTGTATGTTTATGACTTAAATTTCTGATGTGTGCGATTCACTGATTGCTTGAATGTTTATTTAAAAATGCATGTATTCCCCGAAAACACCCTTGCATCTTATCAAGTACAGAACGTAATTCCATACGAGTCGAACATTGAAAACACGTGAAATGTGGTCCCAGAAAGCGTAATCATAAATGGGAAAATTTCTGGTTAATAAACTCCATCTGATAATCATATAATGTTGTTGACACGCATATTTATGTAACAGTAAATGTTATTTAACCCTCTTTGCATTAGAAATCAAATCACAAATTTTAATAACCAAAGATATATGATAATATTCTGAGAGGAAAAATTTTAGAAAAAATATTAGAACTCTTTGGTTTAATCTCTAACTTTCCATTGGTATAATTTGACTGGTCATTAGGTTTAAAATTTGACAATAAATCTAACTCTTGGCCTCTTTCCAATAACATTTAATTTTGTATCCAAAACATAACAAACGCGAGCGTGCCTCTTGCATATATTGCTATTATACTCATTTTGAAACCATGCCATGCTGAAATAAAGAATCTCGAGGTATCAACGACTGCTGTCCAATTAGAAAACAATCCAACTTCAAGAATTTCCTGGTTATTAATTACCTTCTCTCCTCATTATCAGTTATATTATAATCACTCAACAAGACTCACAACGAGAAAGCGAGAAGCGACATAAAGCTTAAAACTCATTGCCGTAATAGTCACTCATCTCAGATGTCAAAAATGAAGCAACCTGTTCAGTATTATCCATATCATTTTCAACAAGTGATATGCTTCCTAACGAAAGACAGAAAGGCCGAAGCGTTTTTCCCTACTTCGGGCATTTTTTCCTAAATAAGTAACATGGGTTTTATGACAGGAGAAGTTTGGTAATTTGGAAATTTTGCATCCATCTTTCAGCATACGTTATCATTCCGCAGCCCCAATGCTTTAAAATTCGACCTTCATTCTTGTTTATATATACGAAGTGCTCTTATAAATAGTGCTGACTCCATTTCTATTGATCTTAAACATATATTTCAGTTGCGAAATTTCTTTAAAATCAAGTAGAAATTTTTTTTAAAGAATTATTTCAGCGCTAGTAATTTTAGAACTGTGCCCCATAAATATAAAATTCAATTTACAGTGCTCATGAAGCAACAAATTCATTAGTGAAATATATTCCTTGTCGTTTACTGAATTCAGTGCAGAATGTATCGCTTCTTTACCCGAAAAATTCGCAGTTAATGTTTTCTCGGAGTTAACTTCAAGTTTAATAGTTAGTGCTGTTTTATTCAGTACTTAATTTGTAAGGATCTCTCAAGGCATCAAATTTGGTTTGGCAGTTACTTCAAAGTTTCAGAGAAAATTTCAAGAAATACTGTATTTCTTTTGCTGCATTGAAAAGGAGTCTAAGTCAGTAAATTTGTTCTCTAGTACCATATTAAACTTATTAAAACATAATAATTGTTTTATTAAATTAATTCTTTACTATAGGGGTATTCTCTCCAGTAAAGCAGAAAGATGTAAAGAAGTTAGACTTTATATTTATAGAAACTTCCTACTCAAAGTGTCGAAGCTTTTCTCATAAAACTTTTTTTACATTAATTTGAGAAGTTATGCAACTTGAAAAGTCTAGTCTCAAGTGTCTAATCATGTCTAGAATCAATACTTAAGGGGAGATGAAAGAAAGACTTATAGTCATCTTTCCTTCAAACATATTGCATACATATGCACATCAAAGCTTAAATTGCGTTGAACCCACAGAGGCCCGACTCCGGTACTTCTTAATCTTTCAGATAAACCGTAATTTTAACAGAAGCCTTCTTATTCATTCTAAGTAATATCCCCTTTTAAACAAAGTTTAAGTAGTTTTAAGTAGTTTTTAAAAAAGAGGGTTCTGGTCCTTTTTTTACGTAACTGAAACACAACTTCAGCAGAAAATACTTTTGATCGGGAAAATTTTATTAGAATTAAAAAAAAAAAATCTGAAATGCTTCAGATTTTAAATTACATCCAAAGGGGCGTTTTTTTACTGTTTTGTGTGTTACTCTTATTTATTAAATATCATGTTCTTCGCACTTAAATCATAAATTTCAGTTCAACAGCAATATCGCAAAATAATTTTAAAATGAGTATATCTTTAGAATTTCCGATACACAGTTCCGCGGGTTGGAGATAAAAAGGTTCGTCCCCCTTAGCAATGTTGTCATTGCTCGCTTTTAAATCGTTGAGTTTGTTAATCAAAAATTCATTAAAGTTTTACAAAATATGAAATAGGTAATAAAGCAAATTCCAAATTTGGGCTTCCAGATGCCCATATTCGGGTGGAAACGTACGTTATTCAAAATTGTATGGCTCTAGGTACCGTTGTTTTATCACAATGTGAGAAACATGCTTGCATTTACGCAAATTCTTCATTATTAATTTCTTTAAATATAATACAGGGCGATAATGTTTGGTGGCAACAATTTGAAAAGTGAATCGGACATTTATAGTGAATCAATGCAAAATGCCAAAACGACTTAAGGACTTTTATTTTCGAAATAAAACGAAAATAAAAGTCCTTCTTTATTCCAAAACGAAAATAAAGTCATTCACTTCTGAATGCATGCTTGTCTTTCTGTGGGAAAGAAACTGTCTTTCGCTGGGAACATCTTGAACAGAGGTTAACACTTTTGAGGAAAGAAAATGCCCCTTCCACATGTCAAAGTCTTACAACGTTAGCGACTTACCGTGAAAAAGAGCACCTGCAGGAGGTTTGGGACGATTTAACCAAATACATAGGCTGAAATTATCACTGACACAAAGCCTTACGTTTTTTCTCATCCAATCCTCGAAATGGGGAAAGTTTTGCCCCCCCGTCACATTCTACTTCAGAGTTAGAATTACATCAGCAGAAGATCAGAGTTCTCTATTTTCTCTATTTAGTATAAGAGAGTCTATCTAAGAGTATTCTCTATTTTCATATCTACACACTTTCCGTTAAAATTTTCTCTATATTATGTTACTATTTACAACATTCTCTTTGTTCTCATTAGCGACAATTTAACCATTTTCCTTTTTTCAAATTGATGGGCTGGAAAAAGAACAGTTTTTGTGTCCATTAATCCTTTAAGTAGTACATTATACTGTATACTCAGAACTTTAATTCAGCCGGAGCCAGATTTAACTCTTTCTTAGATATTGAGTGAACTTTTAATTCCAACCGGAACCCCAAATAAGATGAGGTCTGGTATTTTATTTTGTTATTACCGTTAATTGAATTATTTATTAACTTCTTATTTATCGCTTTACATTTTATTGAATTTTAATGTTAATTATTCCTTTAATTTAATTATTTTATTGCTTTAATTTTTAATTAATTTATTCTTTGAAATGTTAATTTTTATTATTTTATTTATTTATTTATGTTTCCTAACGGCTTTCCACGAATCTCCGGCTTTTCTAATTTTAGAAATTAAGCCCTGATGCACACACGCATTAAATGCATTATATCTTGGATTACATCATTTTTTTTCTAACTCCTGAAAAAATTTTCAGATTTTTCTTACTTTTCTTTCTTGTGTGTTTGTTTTCGTTTTATTCAAATCATGTCAGAGATTAAAAAATGAAGTCGCTGCGAATTCATGCTCCCATAAGCTCTCCATAACATGAATGTACATTGCTCATCAGCGTAATAAAATTAATCATTTAAGAATACATACATCTTAACAATATTTTCCAGCCACTGTAGTTAACATTTGTGCTGTTAAAATAATTTTTTTAAAAAAGGCGTCTTTAACACCATATATTATGTAATTGTATTACATAATTTTATTCTGTATCTTCTACTTTTAGCTCTGTGATCTTAAAAGAGAAGGAGAAACATTTTGCAAAATTTTATTTGAACGAATTGTATTATAACTGTGCGTTTATCATATTAGGTTAACGTATTTTAAATTAACGTAAATGTGATGCGTATTTTTTAAACCATAGTGTAGAGCCTATTAGGTTTTTTGGAGCAGAACACGTGAAAAATCATCTTGCGCTCTTACTGAGACGCGAATTACGGATTTCCCAGTAGCCGGATGGATGTGCTAAACCAGGCGTGGCTAACGTTTTTGGGAAGAGTGCCATTATGTACAAAAAAAGTTAAGCGTGCCACTTCCAACATTTCCAGCATAATAAAAAGTATCAAAATATGAATAAAATATTATTTATAGAATGATTATGGGATTTTTACGCAAATAGTACATTTGTTTCTGTAAGTCTGAGTAGTAGACATTTAGAAAATAATATAATGAATAAAACAAACGCGCTAGGTTCTTATTGTTAATAAACATTTTTAAAGGTTCATTCAGTTAGGTTATGTATAAAATAAAAATGAATAATTTGAAGCATTTAATTCTAAATAACTATTAAACGGTCAGTACTTAATTAATGTGGTTTTCGAATATGTTGTTTTTTAACAAGTCATCTGTATTAGGATTAGTTCTTGAAGATGCTAACAAAATTAGGTGTTTTAGGTGCATATCAGTTATTTTGAACGATATTTTGATTTTATTATGCTCATAATAGAAAACGTTTGTTCACAAACGTGTGTTGATCCAAACCTACAACAATATCGGACAACCAAAGCGTATAAATTTGGAAAATTGCTTTTTGGAACAAATTTCCAAAATTTAATATAATTTGTACAACTTTCAGTTAAAATAAAGTCCTTATGTTTGTTTTTCAGTATAGTACTATGCTGCTGTAGGACAATAATTTCAATTTTGATTTTAGTTGGGTAACAATTAACGTTTTGCAGAGAAACTGAATTATTATATTTATTCTAATATGCTTATTGTGTATCTGTCGACAGAGTTGATGCAGACGATATTATTTTTTTTTAAAATCTTTTAATTTTTCAATAAGTGTTCGCGTGCCACTATTAACACTCTACCGTACCACACTGTGGCACGCGTGCCGCGAGTTGGCCATCCCTATGCTAAACAGCTGAACCAAAACAACTTGCACTGAGGAATGCGGTATTTCCTTAAAACTATAAAGTTCTTCTTATTGATATTTTGAAATTTTTCGCAATGAATTATTGATTTTTAATTGGAACAAATTAATTAATAATAAATTAATAAAGTAATAAAAGCCCACGTGATCTATCTGTTGGGGAAAAGATGCCTTCTTAGAGGACGCGGTAAGGAAAACTGTTTCGTATCGACGTTATGTCTGGAAAATACCAAAAAAATTCTCACGCGGCTAGTCCTTTCCCATTTACACTGGTGTGCAAAAAATTAAGGACGAAGTCGAAAAATTAGCATATCAGCTGAACGAAGAGGCAGAGCGGACAGAAAGACCAATCGGGAGATTAAGTAAGGTGATGTACGGTAGCACATGCGCAGATATGCAGGTAGACGTAATGGGGGAGTGTCTGAGTAGTATAAAGCATGTTGTAGGTGTAAGATCAGTATTTCTGGCAAAGAGATTGCACGCCGTATAGCAGTTAAAATCACACCGAGTTGCTGCCTCAGCGAGAAATGGCGAATAATCAATCTGTTAGACGACATCTGGATGCTTTTACCCGAGGTCGAATCATTGGGAAGTTGGAGGAAGGCCGCAGTGTGACAAGTGTGGCTGCAGAGTTCGGAATTGCTCACAGCATCGTTTCACGACTTTGGAGACAATTTCAAACTACAGGAACAGCTATCCGGGGGTTTAGTAGTGGTCGTCCACGAGGAACCACACCCGCAGATGACCGGTATATTGCCTTACAGGCCAGAAGAAACAGGCGGCAGACAGCGGGAGAAATCGCTAGACACACGACACAGGCGACTGGACGACCGATATCGCGTTTTACCGTGGCCAGAAGACTGCACGGTGGTGGTCTGTTTGCACGACGCCCTGTACGGTGTGTACCTCTAACGCCTGCCCATCGGAGAAGGCGTTCTCTGTGGTGCCGGGAACACCGGAATTGGAGAGACAATGAATGGGGACGAGTACTCTTTACAGATGAGAGCAGATTTAGTCTGAGTTGCGATTCTAGACACATACACATCTGGACAGAGCGGGGAACACGCAATAACCCCTTCAACATCATCAAAAGGGACTGTTTTGGAGGTCGCGGAGTTCTCGTTCGAGCAGACATAATGCTTGGTAGCCGGACCGACCTTCATATCTCCCAAGGAGGTTCGTCACCTGGGACTGCTATTGTAACGAGGTTCTTCTTCCTTACATGCGTCTTTTCACAAGGGCTATGGGTCCTCAGTTCCTCTTCATGGACGACAACGCTCCACCTCATCGCACAGTTACTGTCGAAGAGCTGTTGGAGAGTGAAGATATTGAACACATGGATTGGTCGGCAAGGTCTCTGGATCTAAATCCCGTCAAGCATGTACGGAACTTACTAGGGAGACCCGTGGCAGCACGTAACTTATCGCCAGTAACGATTCCGAAACTGCGATTGGTGCTACAAGAGGAACGAGCAGCAGTGTCTCAACAGCTCATTAACAACCACATATCCAGCATGCACAAATGATGTGAAACCTGCCTAGCAGTCAGGGGAGATCATATCCCCTATTAAAGACCGGATGTTTCTTGCTGGACACCCATCACAGGGATGTTTCGGCCTTCAGTCGCATTGCGCTCCATGCTACTTTTTCAATAAAGCTTCTTTTTATCCCTCTGATTTCTCTTTTAGTAAGTGTTGCTTACATTACTCATGTCCTTACGTATTGGAGATCTTACGGTATTAAATGTGTTGACTTGGAATCCTTTTGTACAAAGTTATATTGAAAAAACCGTCTCCTCCTTAATTTTTGCCCACCAGTGTATACTTTTTGGTACTCAAAAAAGAAATACAGAAGCAAGCATTCCGAAACTAAGAAAATATTTAATTACCTCTAAAGGGAATTCAGTTCAATAAATATATAAAATTAAAATGCTTACTGAGCTGAGCTTATTATCGAGATTATTATCTGTATGTGGCCTTATTTAGGTAGTGTTTGGAGCAGCGTGGCCGTTTTCAGAATTAAAATTGATATTTGTATGACTTCCTGCTGGTTTATATGTCAGCAAGCTTGATTCGTAGAATTCTGAATATTTTAAATTCTTACTTATTTTACTCGTCACAAATAAGATGTAGGAATAAATATTGCTCGTTACTAAAAAATGCGATTTTGACATTTTCAGTTTGCGTGAGCTACTCCGGTGCTCTTAAATATTCTAAGTAATAAAAAAATTCCTTCAGATTTTTCACGCAGCCGCGTGTTTCATACATCAAAAGGAAACATATCAAATTTGTTATGCAAAATAAAGGAAACCCTACAACTTCAATTACAATTATTTATGATTTCATCAAAACTAAAAGCTTATTAAGCATGTCGCCCTCTGCGGCCAACAAGTTGGGAAATCGGAGTGATTTATGAAACTTAAAAACATCGTTTTTTTAAACTACATTAACTTTTTTACTCTGAATGGAAATTCTGCTCGTGATGCTTAAATTAATCACGCAGTCCTGTCAGTTAAAGATGAAGCCGATAAAAAAGATGAACGAATATGTGAGGATTCTTCAATAGTTTTAGAAAAGTTAGAAAAAAGAATTTCTAAAAAGCATTTCAAGGCCAGGTTTCTAGCTGCATTAAGAGTTACGGGAAAGAAAATACGACAAATAAAGTAATGAAAGTAATAGTATAATGTATCAGTACACGTTATATCAAATTAAATAAGTGCACATACTTCAATTAAATAAGTTCACACAATATAAGATGTATAACTGAAAATAACATTTAAATTTCGTTCAAAAAAAAACAGTAGTAAAAAATAAATTTACTTACTTATGGTTCCCAGATGCACCTTTGTTAATTAATTATTTAACATTTATATTTTAACGGGAAAAGAACATACGCTCCATTGCAAATATTACTTTGCTTTATTATAATGCAGACATAAAAGGTGTTTTTAATTTTTTTTCTGAAATGGCATCAGCTGTTAAGACTGTAAAAGAACACAGGGATTCCTTCATTCCTTGTCTTTCTTTTGTTTTATGTCCAACCGTATTAATGTAGCATTCTAATATCACCATTTTTCATCACCCATGAATTTATACATTTCAGTATATTATTTTGCGCACATATTCAGTTACATCCATCGAATATTGCATAACTGATTAAATGTGTCTTGATATTCCGTGCCAACGATTATCACTGGATCCTTTTCCTCTTATGCGTCGAAAATCATGAGAGAATTAGACGTTTATTTATATCGTAAATTTAAAAGCCAGTTTGAGCTTCATCTGCAGGATTCTAGTAGGAATCTTATTAATAAATGTTATTTTACAAGATTCGAGCGTTTTTCTAGCATTAATACAATCGAAATTCAATGTCATCCCAATCGCACTGGCAGATACGTATTTAGTTCGAATTTCCTAAAACTAAGTTGTTCTTTGCTTCGCGTTTTTTGGGAACATTTATTAACACGATTGTTAACAAAAAAGGACTTCCAAATAATATCAAAACGTGAGCACATATTTATTAAATTCTGTAAACAGCTGGTTCTTGTATAACGCATGAAAATTCGTCATGAACATCTGCTTAGTTTGCAAAGATGTTTATGATTTCACTACGTTACGAGACACAATTTGCCCGAAATTACTTATTCATTTTTCGTTGCGAAAGAACTGGCTTCGCGAAGTTCGAAATGACCCACAAAGCATTACTCTAAATATTATTATTTGAGCCGGCTCCGTGTTCAACGCGAACTTTGAAAATAATCTGCAACACTCGGGCCGACGTTCCCCTCAAGCAAACCCGTGCCTGAGTAGATCTCAGTTTTTCCTATCTGCGCTCGTAAGATAAATTACTCTCAACACTAGCGCAGTTTTTTACTGGCTGCTGTTTTGTCAACTGTTGTTTTACTTGTAGGTTATCAGTTACAAGTAAACTGTGATGGCTATAGGTTTCAAGTAAACTTCATTTGAATAAGATGAGAAATATTACAATTAAATATGAGATTTTTACAGACTAGTAAGTCTAGTTTTATTATTTATAGAACGAATAATCAAAGAATAAAAATCACACGAAGCTCTGGTAATAATTGGGGGCAGGGAGCTATTGCATACAGAAAACCAAATACGCTTATATTTTAAGGTTTAAAATTCTATGAAGACCTTTTGGTCCCTAAAATGATTTAATTAAATTTTATAGAATTGAGTAATACATTTTTAAGACCATTTCGCCCATTTTAAATTAGAATAAAAAGTTAGAAAAAAAAGGTGATTTTTTTTGGATAGCCTAAAGTCATAAAGAGGTCTACTGAATGTGTTGCAGACAAGCTATGATCATCAGCGTGCTCGACTTTCGCTGTTTCCTAATATGGCCAACTGGCAGGAATACGAGTCCATTATCCTTAGAAAGTCTGCTCAACCAGCCGTTAACTGTTTAAAACCGCTGAATATTGGTAGTTCGACCGACTTTGGATTCGATTCCATGCGAACGGGATGGCTGCATTGTTGATTTTCCCGATGTGTAATGTAAATTCACATAAATATTTATTCCATAAATATTTATTTTCCTATTGCTGCAATCCAGATTTACGAGATATTTGCTTTGAAAATATCTAAATATTGTGTTCAACCCCTTTCGCTGCAAACATAAGGCATGGACATAAATGTAAGACTCTAGAAATAATTCTTTAGAAAGTCTTGCACGAGGACAAGTTTCCCAATTCAAACAATTCTTGCCAAGTTGTTTATACTTACTAACTAATGGGTCGAATGAAATAAGATCATGACTTAATTATAAACGGAAAATTCTTCTAGATCAACATCTTTTCCAGTATTTTTAAAATTGATCTTGTAATATTTTTTAATCGAGAAAAGGGCTGGGGTTTTGGGTTAAGCCTCTTTATTTTTTATTCTATCTATTAAGTCATATGTGAAAAGCAATATGAAAAATTTAATGATACTGTATGTATATTTAATTTTAAATATGATACTGTATGTTTATTTAATGTAACTTGTGTATCTGCAATTTTTGAAAAAAAACAAAGAATTATACCTAGTGAGGAATTTCATTAGCCTTTGAGTCATTTTGCTATTCTGCATCCTATTTGCAGTCTCGTTTCCATCTTCGTTATCATTATTAAAATTACGTGGAATATTCTGTTGTTTTACCATAAATGAAATCACTGCTGCTGATAACGTTATCAGAATCGTCTAAAACGTATTACTCTCCCATAATAGGAAATATATAAATTAGTTTGTTTTCAGAAGGTATATTATTATTTATATGATCTATATATAATAAGTTTCTAGAAATATGATATTGAAACACATCTTCGCAGCTGCGAATAAATTTATCATTGATATAAAATGTTCTCTTCCCACTTGTTTTACAATAAGTTTCACGATTTTGGAGTATAACACTAAAGTAAAATCAGTGATTCAAACTTTTGAGACAGGTAAGGAAAGATAACCCTAAGCAGAAATTAAAGTACATCAGGAGAAAGGAAAAAATAATAGAATTTGTGTATGTAGCAAAATATGAGTAATAATGAATAATGAAATTAATTTACCCTTCATAATGACAACATTCGATCCAACAGATATCGAATTTGGTGTTATTTTGCCAGAAATTATTAGTAAGTTTCGAAATAAAGTAGTTTTAATAATAAAGTAACTAACAAGCAAATTAGCGCGCAAGATTTAAGTAACAAATTAATCAAATTTCTCATATTAATTCTAACCACTTGTAAGGTTTACATTATGTTAATTAACAGTTATTTTAAATTTTGTATCTTTCCTATCTTATTCTAATTTCAGCTTACAATTTCCTGCCAGAATGTAATTTCAGAAACGCAGATAGTGCAGATGAGAATGAGTACTATTTAAGTCGTGACTTAACCGACTTCAAGAGAGAGAGAGTCTGATTTCCTGACCAGCGCGCGTTTGCCTTCTGGGTACGTCTCTCTTAGCTGTTATTACGCTTGGCCATATCTTAGGCCCTTGCTAGGCTTCGCCGATTTAATAAACACTTAGGGGCCAACTAGTTAGATTCTGATGGCTTCGGCTATATTCTTTAAGAGCTTTAGTTAAGCTAGTTTTAGTTCAAATTATTAGTATTTAAGTTCAAGCCCGAGTGGCGGCCCAAGTCGGAACTAATTGTAAATATACTGAATAATAAAGGGTTTTAAACCCTTCTCAAGTGTTCTGTTCACACTTAAGCAATTATTCGCTTGTTAAGTGTTCGTGGGGTTCGGAGTTAGAACTTTAGATTGAAATAGTTGAACCTCACACACTTAAGGGCCTTTTGTTTTTCAGCAACTGTTCCGTACTTTTTCTTTTGTTTGCTTGTTGGTTGTCGAGTCCATAATTGATGGAAGAATGGTTGTCAGAGCCTCAAGAAGGTTGGACTTTTACTTCCACCCCAGTTCTGAAAGAGACCCCTCTCCTCTACTACCAAACTACACGAGAGGACTTTCGGCTTCCATATATTTAGAGTGCCCCCATTCCACAAAGACACTAGTATACATTTACAAACATTCATACCTTCTCCGGGATTCAAACCCTGAACTTTTTCTTTTGATCAATACAAAATAAAGTTATTAAATATTACTAATTTCCACTACTAATATGGCCCCACCAGTGACTGAGTGGTTAAGACTCATGAACACTGGTAGTTCGATCTGCTTTGCACTCGAAACCAAGAGAACGGCCTGGTTACATGATTGGCTTTAGTAGTTTTCTCCATGGGTAATATGAATACAAGTCAGTTTCCTTCAGAAAAGTCCTCCACGAAGGCGATCCTCCTCTTAGCCCTTGTTGCTTTGCATATTCAAATAACCTAACCTAACAATCATTAAAATAGAGATTAATATTTTTTTCCGACATCTTCGCCCTTTCATTACTTGACATAATGTCTTTAAACCCGTTTTACTAACATGTAAACAACAAGTTTTAAGTAGTTTTGTTTTTAATTAGTTAATTCTTTATAATATACAAAACTGTTCAGTTATGAAAAGTTACCGAAATTCATAACTTTGTATCGATTAAAACAAAAGTCATACCTGAATTTCAGGTCTTCACATCATCAAAGAAGTTCTGGAAATGCATTCGAAGTTACTGACATCATTACCACTTACATCAGTCGAAGTAAATATTATTCAAGACATAAAATTAGGGAAGTAGGAAAGTACTTGTTCAAGGTAATTTTAAAATGAGTTAACAAATAAACAGCTCAATAAATTTATAAAATAAGTGAAGACGTTTAAAGTGTCTATCTTTAATAAATGCCAAACAATATTTAACAGGCAATTCTAGTACTGAATAGATTTTTATTTCACTTACTTTTAATTTCAGTTTTCCTTGTTCATTTATAAAAACGCTAATAAGATGATCAAATAAATTTTAACTGGAAGTTTTTTTTTTAATATGGAAACCTTTCCTTTAATTTGAAAGTAAAACTCCCGATCGATTCCGCTTCTTGATTAATGTGTTTTATTTATTTACCATGTGTCTGTATGCTTTCCTTTAGTGTTCTTATTTCCTAGTACTCCGAAATGGCCTCAGCCTTAAGTTTTTATTTAGAAAAAATTTAAGTGTTTTTGAAAACATGTGTAATTTTATAATCCTTCTAATAAAGGCCTCTTTAAAGCCTCTAATGTCTTTCCAACATAAACGTAGATAACTTTAAAAAACCCATAGGGGAGTTCTAGTGTTGTATTCCGATTTGATATCCATGGCTGAATAGGCTGGCTGCACTGAGGTTCATATTCTATTTTCCTTCCCTTTTCGTTTCTTTTCTTAATTATCACGCGCAAGCCATTTTCTCCTAAGTCCACGAAGAAAGCTTCCCTCTCCGTTACAATAGTCTTCAAGCGGTTTGTCTTTTAATCAATCAGGCCTTAAGAAAGTTAAGTACTAAACCTAGTACTTAATTTTCATAATGCTCTGTTTCCTAACGAGTTTTTGAGTAACTTTAATAAATGTCAGCGAATTTTCACCATGACTACAATCAAGCCCCACCAGCGGTCGAGTGGTTAAGACCGTTGAATACTGATGGTTATACCTGAGTCCGAACTCGGCAAACGGGTGGCTATAGGGTTGGTTTTCGTGGTTTTCCCTATGTTCCAGATTTGCTTAAATAATTCATTTCTGTTAAACTTTGGACTAAAACCTATTCCTGAGCAAAGAAGGATGGCAGAAATAAGGTAGCTTACCATAGGCGAAATCCTTCAAAATGCGGAATTTTCAGAGTACCAAGAAATTTAATTGTTTGATAAATTTCCTTTTATTATGCGCATTTTGCCTGACTTTTCCCCCTCCTCCCACAATGACATTCTTCTCCTACTTCCTTTAACTGACATCTGCCGAACTCTGTGTTTCATGTATTTCTCTTCGAAATAGTTGAAGGATTTCCAGACAAAGGTTAAAGCATCACGTTCTTTGTTCAAAATCATTGGATTCAGTGCATGACTGTCACAATGCTCCGAGTATTTTGTCTTGCTCTTGTATATGAATTTTCTTTCTGAATTTCCGCGTTAAGACGGATGGCGAAAGTTCGTGAAACAGTGGTATGACATTTCATTTGTATTCATTCAGAATTATGCTAAATGTCCTCTAAGTTAATTATCTGTAAACATTTCTTTTGAGAACATGCTGAGTTAGTGACTCAAGCTAATTTCTAATTTTTCTTTCGAGTGTGTTTACCTTATACCCACGCCGTCTTGATAAATCACGCGCGCTAGCATCTCATTTTGCTTATCTTTTTAGTATTACCCTTCCTAATGTCGCTAAGTGTAAATTTGTTTTGTCTAATAAATCGATCAAACTGTCTTGTATGCAGTGATGGGTTTTGTAAATACCTTTACTAGAACGTCAACAAATTAAATATAAACTGGATCTTGTTTGAAACGTCAAACAATATCCGCTTCCTCGAGTGCAAAAAACAATAAAGTGATATAACTCCTATCGCTTTCAGTCAGATAATTAAAAATGTGCTAACACTATTTTTGGATGAAACTTCAAGGCTGAGTCGATTTATAATAAAAATATATTTATTAGTAGCGGCAGTTGCATAGGATTATCCAAACGTGATACAAACTCACGTATACAATCTCTGGTAAAATGTCTTGTCTAGAAGAAAAATCTAGTGCCTTCACATCTAAGACAGTGTTGCCCGATCGTGCGATTTTTCGCAAATTTGCGACTTTTGACAAACTTGTGCTACTAAAATTTTAGTACTTGGCGACTTTGCGAAATTTTTGCGACATCCATCATTTTCTTATACGACTTTTTGCGATTTCAAAGATTTTTTTTAATACATCGTAAAATACTTTTACGTTAAAATAATGTATCAATTAAAAATAATTTATATAAAAAAATAGTTTATTTAGGCTTAACTAGAAGTTGACATCTGGCAATCTTGTTTACATTTGCATAGTCTGACGCCGGTATAACACGAAGGAGGTAGAGGAACAGGAAAAGCGGGAAAGAAAGAAAAAGAAAAAAAAAAATATATCTGCTCCGGACCTCTCATCTTCCCTCCTCGACCCGGTGTGTTTCGTTTTTAAATCAGTCCCACCTAGTTCTATGGTGATAACGAATTAAACTAAAGGACTTGCAGCTTGCGTGCCATATATTGGGTACCCAAACGGAGAAAGTAATGAAATTCATTCACCTGATTATAAATGTTGCTAAGAACTAAGCAATGGAAATGACTTAAAAATGAAAGCAACGGCATTTTTCTAAATAACAACACAAATAAATTTAACAGTGAAATAAAAAGACTTGCTTAATCAGAATTTGAAATGAATCCACCACGCAGAAGTGAAATCTCACTGAAAAAAAGCATTCCTCAATTAAAATGTTCCCATTTAAGCAAAAAATAACAACGAATTAAAAAATTAACTGCCAACTCAAATAATAACAAAGTCTAACAACGTTTTAGTCTAACAATCTAAACGTGAGGAATCTCTTAGGAATGGATATGCACAAATGAATTTACAAATAGAAGCCTAAATTAAATTAGAATTAATTAAAAAAAGAAAGGAACATTTAAATAGTTGAAAATGAGCAATGCAGTTTTAAAATTTTCTTTAAAGCTAAGATATGTAATTAAAAAGATTAAGAATCGAAAACAGTCTGTAACTTACGCAACCAATAGACAGTAAATTTGTGATGATGTCAGAGGTCATGTGAGCATGCATAACTGTGACGTCACAAAAATCACGTGATTTCTGACGTCATTTGCGACTTTTTAAGTCTTCTTTTGCTACTTTAGTTGAAAAATTTCTGGCAACATTGATCTAAGGCATCATCACTGAGACCGTCTCATGCACATGTTATTTTCCACAGAACAGAAGAACTGATAAGGACTAGAGCGGTAAGAGCCGCTTAAACATTAGTAGTTCGGTCCGGGGTACTAGCCCCTGCGAACGGGTTGGCTGCATGGGCGTTTCCGTGGTTTTCCCCCATGTGCAGCATGGATGCGAGGCAGTTTGCCTTGAAAAGTCCTCCACCGGACATCCCTCCCTTTCCGTATAGCGCCGCGCGTAATAAATAAATAGAAAAGAAGTGATAGTAAGTGAGAAGATGACTGGGGAACAAAAAGTATACTGCAGCAGCTTGCATTCAAAAGCAATGATTGCAACATATGTCTTTTTACTGACTGTGGTTAGGCACTGTGCTTCTTCGTATTCGCTAATACTGGCAGTTTCTGATTTAAGGAAACCTATGCGCATAATAGTTGCTAAATACATGCCATTTTAGTTTTCAATGTAATGGTTTTGGCCTTGAGGAAAGAACTCGTGCTCCAGGATATAAGGTGTTGTTCGCAACAAACTCTCCTTGGAATTAACTGGAGGCTTTGCAGGAATGAGAACCATCGGCAACGGTCATTAATATAAACGCTGAGGCTTGTTAATAGTATATTGGTCCCATCACACGTCAGCAAGAGATTTAGACTTTTTCTTTTTGTGATGGAAGGGGATTGATGTACAGATAGTTTTTGAAGACCTTTGCTGTCTGTTAGTGCGTGCGGTAGTCATTGTTTTAAACTTCTCCCATCTTCGCCAGTTGATGCAAATG